>JAFEMH010004211.1:0-221581 GCA_022495995.1 Adenophora triphylla var. japonica | reverse complement strand
CGTTTGGCGTTCGCCCGAGTGCCTTGCCGGGAACAAGTCTCCCTAGATTTCATTAATCGTGTTTGCTTGCGTGCTTTCTTTGTGTGCATGTGTTTGAAAATAAAAAGGGGGAAATGTCCCAAGTTATCTTCCGGACGTACAAACCATTTGTTGGTTGTCGCTCGGGATTCCTTGGAATTTATGTATTAGTGGATTATGATCCCGTCCTGATCTTATGACTTATGATCAACGCATTTAAACCTCGGGACCCTCGGGACTTGCGTGATCGAGAGAATGACTCTCTTTTGGGTCAAAGATGAGGTTCTTTAGGAAGGAATGTCCTTAGCCCATCAATCCTACGCTTTAAGACGGTCGAGCTCGTATAGAGGCTTCATACTCATTCTTAAGCGATAATTGGAGATATAGGGTTCAAGGTTATCCTTTTCCTAAAGAAATCATGAACCTTTAATGGAAGGAACGATGCAAAGATGAGAACTTTTACACCGGTCCGTTCCAAGGTTAGGGGGGAAAAGGGAAATGCATGATAAAAAAATGACTCTTTAATGAAAAGATGACATTTTAGGTTGCAAATGATGCTTTTTGATTGAAAGAAATGATCTTTATGCAAATGATGCATAAAGATTTGATTTTTATGCAAAGGATGCATTGAAAAGGGATTTTGATGCAAAGGATGCATTTTTATTAAAAAAGATTTGATCTTTATATGCAAATGATGCATAAAGATAACATTTTTATTGGAAAATGGGGTTTTAGGCGCAAAGGATGCACTCTTTATGAAAAAAAGACTACATTTTTGGCGATGACAAATGAGGTCTTAATGCATGAAAAAGGGGAAGGATTATAAAGATATGATCTTTAATCTACCAAGTCCCAAGCAATATAAAGACAATGCAATGAGCAATTTATAATGCAATTAGGATGCAAAGGTAGGGCGTGCGAGGTTACCAATCGTTTTCTTCGATTCTTTGGACGGAGCTTGGAGGAGGTTGGTCTTGGACCTTCAAGGAGGAGGGAGATGGCTTCTTGAGCTTCTTCTTCACCTTCTTGAACCTTCAAAGGGATTCTTCACGTCCGGGAGTGGTCGTTGTGTGTGTGTGACCGCTGGTGTTGTTGTTGTTGTTGTTGAAATGGGTAGAGGAGGGCTCTATTTATAGGCGATACGGATAAGGCTAATGAAGCCGTGCGGCCGCGATGGCTCTTTGCAAATGAGGCCGTGCGGCATTATCCACAATGACTCAAAGATTCTAGAACCATGCAAGGTGGCATCATTCTAGAAGCCTCTCCCTAATTAAGAAAAACGTGTTTTCTTAATTAGGAAGGCTCCTTACAGCCCTAATTTAAATTTGGACTGTTCCAGAACATTTCCGGAACACTAGGAAGGTCCGGGGAATTACCGGGAAATTTACCGAAATGTCGGGAAAATTAACCGGAAGGCATGAGCCAGATTTGGGTACTTACACCTAACAACGCCTCATACGGTTTTATCTTAATGCTAGAATGATAACTGCTATTATACGCAAACTCGCTAAGGTTATTTAACTTCTCAAGTTGAAGGGAAATTTGTCACACAAACATAACCTATTCTTCCCGGCATTTGGGTAGTCTTCAAATCTCTTCCTTTCGACTAACTAAATCTTTCAACTCTTAGGGTCGGTAACTAACCCCGGAAGGAAGCTTCAAAAGATAAGATTCCACTTAAACCACACAAACAATTATAACCACTCTCGATAAACGATAAGAAAATTCCGCTTTACCTAAGTTAGCTTCCCCGGAACATACGCTACCACCTTCCCATTTTGTATAACACAACACCTCCGATCTTCCGGTAATACATACTTAAAACTTCACAAGATCCTCACATCCACTAGGTAAGGTAAGGATCGGGTTCAAAGTTAACCTATTCTCCATTACTAACCATATGATTCACCCTTGTTACATCCTCGCACCATTTATACGTCCTTTAGAGTCAACTAAAGCAACGACTCTACAATTCTTAAGAATTCCTTAAATTTCTTAGGTAACACTTGCCAACTTAAGGATCACTGACTTAATCCTCACAAGATTCATGGTAACATCCACGTTTAAGACTATAGAACCCAAAATGTTGAAAACTTCTCGAGCCAACTCACACTAGCTAAACTTTGCATACAAGTACTTCTCACCAAGGATTATTAACCCTATCCTCCAATGATTTTCATGATCCTCTCGAAACTTTATTAACAAGAGACCCTCAATTCTAATTACCATAAAGCCATCAAAATAAGGCTTAAAAATTCTGCTTATCATACTCAGAACCAACACATGAAATATACCGGCGGGAGCACATTTACCATTTACTCACAATTAGCACATACAATTTTTGAAAAGACTTCTTATGCAAGTCTAACATATACTAATTACCCTTCACATCTTAATTCAAATGTTTCACCATACTCTCCTGCTTCTAGTCCTACTGACGATCCACCATCACCGGCTCCATCTCATTCCCACTTTAATTCTCTGCCATCTCCACCACCTACGGTCTCTCCGACGCCGCTAATTGCAGTTTCAACATCCACCCAATACAAAAATATTCGAACAAAATCCTCCATACTCTTACAAGAACACAATCGGGGTGTTAAAACAATTTATGGTCATGATTGAAATTACCCGGATCCGAGCAGGCCTCGCGGCCAGGCATCGGCATCTTTCGCACGGAGGTGTCTCGCCATTTGTTTTCGCATTTGTAGAGTCGCCACGCCGTTTTTATTAAGCCCAAAACATTGAAAAAGGGCATCAGTTTAAAGACAATTTTAAACTATTTTTGTGTGATGAGATTTTGAGTTCGGAGGTCAGATGACTCCCCGGGAAGAGAATATTAGAATATTAGAGCTCACCCGAGTAGCCTCGTAAAACGAGTCTTTCGGATACCCCTAATATTCTTTAACTGTTGTGTGTGTGTGTGTGTGCTTTTAAAAAATGCATGCGTATCGTGATGTCTACATTGTATGCTATGTATGGAAATGTATTGAAATAGTATAGGAAGGAAGCCTTACCAATGTTGGTTCGTGTCCTGCCTTCCGCCGTGGGAATGGTGTTTGAGGTCGGAGTAGCGTTCCGGTACGGATCGGGATTGCTTCGGGAGATGCCGGTTGTCCGCGAGACGTAGTTTCGGCGTGAGTCGAGGTTGCCGGCTGCGCATGCCTCCTGGGCGCAGGTTCTCGGCGCAGGCGCTGGGATCGTCTGGATCACTCTGGGCGAGGTTCTGCAAGGCGTCAAGGGGTAAGGTGGAGTCACTGATTCGGCAGAGGTTCTCGCGTGGTTTGGGATCGCTCTGGGCTTGACTCCTGGAAAGAGCCGGACACCGCCGTGGAAAGACTGTGCAAGGCCTCGGAGTACCACGAGGGGCCTCAGAGTACCTCGAGAGTGCCTCTAGGCAGCGCGGGAGCGTCTCGGGAGCGCTCGGGAGGCTTCTGAGCACCACAAGGAGCTCGGAAGGCCTCAAGGATCCGAAAGGGGCAGGAGTGCCTCGAGAGGACTTAGAGGGGAGCCGAGAAGGCTAAGGGAGGAAGAGAGAAGAGGGAGGTGTGTGCAGAATGAGGAGGGGAAGCCCTCATTTATAGTAAAAATTTCGGAGCAAAGAGGTCCGCACGGACCTTCTTGGTTATCCAGAATTTTGGATTTCCTCGATTTGAGGGAATCCGCAATGATGGAGAATATTACGGAATGATGGTGTTCCTCGAGCAATAAGGTCCGTACGGACCATCTTGCATGCAAAGAGGTCCGTACGGACCAACTCGGCGAGGAAGTAATCATTTTCCCGGATTTGAGGGAATATTGTGGACTTTAAGGGGATTTAGTAATCATTGAAACAAAGAGGTCCGTACGGACCTTAATTGCTTTTCGATTTCTGAAAATTCCCAAAAGGTCCTTTTGTCCCTTTTATCCCGAAGGCTCCTCCCTTGGTTTGGTTGGGGGTTTGAGAGGGTTTTGAGAGGGTTTTGAGTGAGAAAGGTCTCGAGACTGCGTGGATGAGTGCGGTGTTTCCCTTCGTGTGTTTGAAAGGGGTGATCCAGATTGGGGTACTTACAGAAGCTCCTCGACGACGTCACTTATGAAAGAAGTGGGGTCGCCGATAAGATAAGTGGTCCTAACTGGATCGCGTCTGGGAGAGGAAGTGACCGTGAGGGTCAATGTGAGGACGTGGTGGTGTCCTTTTGTGTGACCGTTTAGGTCAATAGCCCGGACCCCGTGATAGGATTCCTACGTATCCCGGCGGGAATCAATCCCGGCCGTAGTTCGCAGGTCGTGAATTTGTGAGTGCGCAATGCTGGGCGTGGTGGTGCCACGAAGTGTTGTGTGACCGCCGAGGTCGATGTGGTAAGGACGTGGTGGTGTCCCGGGGATGCGGTGACCGCCGAGGTCAATTGTGAGGACGTGGTGGTGTCTGGGTGACCGCATAGGTCGATGGCCGGACCCCGTGATAGGATTCCTACGTATCTCTGGCGGGAATCAAGCCCGGTCGTAGTTCGAGGTCGTGAATTTGTGAGTGCGGGCGTGGTGGTGCCCTGAAGTGTTGTGTGACTGCCGAGGTCAGTGGTGAGGACGTGGTGGTGTCCTGGGTGACCGGATAGGTCGATTGTGAGGACGTGGCGGTGTCCTGGGATGTGGCGACCGCCGAGGTCAATTGTGAGGACGTGGTGGTGTCCTGGGATGGAAATTTTACGATTTTCCTAATCGGGTGATTTAAGGCCTTCCGGCCTGGAGATAGAGTGAGGACTTGAATCGTCTTCGGCCGCGGTTGGTGCCACGCCGGAGGACTTTGAATCGTCTTACGGCGGCGGTTGGTGCCATCGGGAGGACTTTGAATCGTCATCGGCGGCGGTGGTGCGTATGCGCGAGGACTTTGAATTGTCTTCTACGCGCTGGGTGCCACCTGGCCGGAGGACTTTGAATCGTCTTACGGCGGCGGTTGGTGCCACGCCGGAGGACTTTGAATCGCCTCTGCGGCGGTTGGTGCCACTGGCCAGGACTTTGAATCGTCATCTGGCGGCGGTTGATGTAATGCGCGAGGACTTTGAATCGTCTTCTACCGCGGTTTGATGTAATGCGCGAGGACTTTGAATCGTCTTCTAGCCGCGATTTGATGTAATGCGCGAGGACATTGAATTGTCTTCTAGCCGCAGTTGATGTAATGCGCGAGGACTTTGAATCGTCTTCTAGCCGCAGTTTGAGGTAATGCGCGAGGACTTTGAATCGTCTTCTAGCCGCGGTTGATGGAGGACTTTGAATCGTCATCGCGGTTGGTGCCAGGAGGACTTTGAATCGTCATCCTGGCGGTGGTTGATGTAATGCGCGAGGACTTTGAATCGTCTTCTAGCCGCATTTGTGGAGGCGTGGCGCCAGGCTTCGAGAGGCGTAGATGCCTTTGTGTTTTTGCATGTTGAGTAGAAGGTTGGACTTACGATGACTGCCGGTGCTTGCGTTGCCGTTGAAGTGGGCAAGGATGACGGCCGGTGACTGCTTCCCCGTTTGGCATTTTGGAGGCGCTTCGTGCCTTGGGACTTGTACTCGGAGGTGTTGGCTCCTTCTTGTGCTTGTTTTGCCGTTGAGCGGGCAAGGATGATGGTCGGTCGGGGATATGTAGTCTTGTATGACTTCCCTTTCGACTTGTTGGGGAGGAGCTCGGGCTTACTTTGATGGCCGGTGCTTGCGTTGCCGTTGAAGTGGGCGAAGTTCGGGCTTACATCTGACTGCCGGTGCTTGAATTGCTGGGGATGCATGACCCTGTAGGGGCCCTTTTCTGTTGGGAAGATGACTTTGGACCTCCTTTGAGGGCCAGTGGTTGAGTTGTCGTTGAGCGTTTGGAGGTGTCTTGTGCCTTGATATTCAGGCCGGGAGGTGTTGGCTCCTTCTTGGAATTGCCGTCGGGCGTTTGATTACCGCTGGAGCGGCGGTGGTTGGATTGCCGTTGAGGCCGGCGGGCGAGGATCGGTCTTACGTTGATGGCCGGGGATTGAATTGCCGTTGAAGTGGGCGAGGACCGGTCTTACGGCCACGCCGATTGAACTGGTGGAGCCGTTTTTGGCTGGGCGAGGACTCGGTCTTACGGGACGATGGCCGAGTGGTTGAATTGCCGTTGAAGTGGGCGAGGACCGGTCTTACGCCGGCCGAGGTGGTTGAATTGCCGTTGGAGTGGGCGAGGACCGGTCTTATGCCGACGGCCGGTGGTTGAATTGCCGTTGAAGTGGGCGAGGACCGGTCTTACGCTGACGGCCGGTGGTTGAATTGCCGTTGAAGTGGGCGAGGACCGGTCTTACGCTGACGGCCGAGGATTGAATTGAAGGGTTAGGGACCATTCTGCACTTGGATTTGCTGGAAAAGGCCTTAGGACAGCCAGGGGCAAAGATTATAAGGGCAGGAAAGTAATTTGGCCACCCCTTGCAAAGAGGTCCGTACGGACCAACCTGGCTGCAAAGAGGTCCGTACGGACCACTTTGGTTTTTACAGTTCCCTGTGTTTTGACCGGGCTTAAATTCCGAGGCTCCTCTTCATTTCCCATCTTCCGGCGTGAACCAGGCGAGAGAGAAAGAGAAAACTCCATTGTTTGTCCAAAATCTTCCATTTTTCTTAGCTTGAATTGCTTGCAATGGCGGAGGGATCTCGAAGGAGTCGTCGTCAACGTTAGCCAGAAGTGGTTGAGCAGCGAATGGAGCTTCAAAGGAATTGGATTTCGTTCGTTCCATCTTCGAAGAACCCGGATGTCTTGTATCCGAATCCGGAGGTGCACAATCGTCGCTCTACGAACGTCGGGGAGGTAAGAAATCTGTTCCGTTTTGATTCCCTTTCGAATTTTTGAATGCTAGAACTAGGTTTTAGTTTTTCGCATTTTTTGAATTTTTTTGTTATTATTTTATGCCTTTTTGTGAAATTCTTGATGAATTGTTGAAAATGGACATGTAAAAATTGTGGGTATGTGTATTTTGTGCAGAAATGTGTAGATTAGCTTTTATTTGTGAAAATAAAGTGCTTCTCTAATGAAATGCATGCTTTGGTGTTTTGTACCGTATGCTATTTATGTATGTACATTATGAGAAAAATTATCGTGTAGTGATAATTTTTGTGAAAAAATGTGACATGTGCCGTGTTTTGTGACGGGTTATATGTGAAAGTGTGTGCCGTGTAGGGACGGATTTTTTTTTTTTTTTGAAAAATGTGTTATGCATATGTGTCGTGCCGTGTGTGCCATGTTTTTGGGTGACGGACTTTGTGGGGAAAATATGTGCCATGTTTTTGTGACGGGTTATATGTGCCTTTGCCGTGTTGGGACGGATCCTTTTTTTTTGAAAATGTATCGTGTAGGGTTTAATCCCCCCCCTTTTTTTTCTTTTGAGAAAATGTGTACAGTGTGTGCCGTGTTTTTGTGACGGACTGCATGGGAAAAATTATATGCATGATATATGTGAAAATTATGTGCATTGTGTGCCGTGTTTTGTGACGGGTTACATGGAAAAATTATATGTATAATGTATGTGAAAATTATGTGCAATATGTGCCGTGTTTTGTGACGGGTTATATGTGCCTTTATATTAAGTAATCGTGATTGACGTACCTTTGCCGTGTTTACCCGCAGGATGCGGGGCTTATGGCCGGGAAGGCCAAGAGGATGAAGACTCGGGATCGCCGAGGCCGTTGTGGAGCTATGGCGCGGATGCCCGATATTTCCGTGGACGGTAGGCCGAGTCCCCTGAGGCCGGTTTATGCTTCGGCTCCGGGGTGTTCGTTGCTGAGAACCCGGGCCGGAGTGTTCGACACGAGGAAGAACAAGAGTGTCTTCCTTGGCCTTATCCGAGTATTGGTGGGATACCACCCACACCTTCCACCCGAGCCGGGCGCGAGGTGACAGTGACGCCCACCGATTTTGCCGCATTACCGGGCTCTCCTTCAAAGGAGAGCCTGTGGTGGAGAGACATGATAGCTCGATGATGGTGCCGACCGAGCCGCTGGGCTTTGAGCCTCGTCCTCGCAGGGCCTGGGATGCCGTATAGCGACGTGAGCCGAGGATTACGGCCGCATTGGGGCCTACATCCGGGTACCGGCCAGTGACTGGGAGCAGCCGGCGCGCTCCTTTTGTGGTATGCACCGTCCGAGACTTTCGTTCTCGAACCACGCGACCGCAGCCTCCCTTTGCTTTGTTGGAGAGCTTGATTGATTCGGATAGTGGTCTCGCGACATTGCTTGGGGCGAGGCAGTGCTTGGCCGAGCTCTACTTCTCCTTGGACCGGTTTAGCCGGGGTGGCGCCTGTTGGCCTGCTTTTGACTTTGCTCGAGGTATGAGTTTATTGCCGTTTTTTTTTTTTTTTTGATTTAGCAACTTGTCTTTTCTCCATTGTCTTTGCACCGAGCCTTCTCTCGTTTTTGTCACAGTGTGGTTTTATGAGGTTTTCCAAGGCTTCCCGTGGGATAGAGATCCTGGGCCGTTGCCGCGCATCCCGCTATGCTAGGCCGGGCTCGTACGGCGAGGAAGAGGAGGACCACTGGGGAAGCTCACCATCGCCTACGGGATGTGCAGAGCGCCTGGAGAGAGATAGCCCTGAGGGGTTTGTCTTGTTCCCGTGGACTCGTATGAGGGGGATGAGTTCGAGGGGGCTCCCGAGGTGACAGCCGCGGCGAAGATGCCGCGGGGCTGACTTGTGATGTCATGTATCCTGGGGAGCGGGTCTTCCGGGCAAAGATGGCCCCGGTGTGCTTCCCGTGGCTCCGAGGGACCCTCCCTTCGGGATGCTTGATTCCCGGACATGGATGTGCTTGACTTCGAGAGGTACCTTGGCGGTGTCGGCGCCGAGGAGTTCATTTTATATGGAGAGGAGTACGGGCCTCGTGAGGAGGAAGCCGAGGACGCCGCAGTGCCGGGCGCGGAGAGAGAGGCCGGCCCGCAGCTCCCCTGCAGGTTCCGATGCCGGGACCGGATTTCACGTACGTCCGCGGGGACGGATCGAGGAGGAGGGTGTCCTGTACTGCCCGGAAAGCAGTGCTCCGCCGCATACCGAGTGGATCCCGATAGATCGGTGAGTGTGCCGACTCTTTTCCATCTTGGCATCTTTTCGTATTTTTCTCTTTTTTGTTGTCGAGTATAACCGCATTTGATGAGCGTTTCCTCGGCTGCTTGTTGGTGCAGTCCCGGGAGAGCCTATGATATGCCGACTCGCCGCTACGTGGCGATGCGCTCCTTCGCTAAGAAGATGGCGTCGAAGATGTCTTGCCGGTCTCGTCGCGTGCCGGGCCGCAGACGAGCCTATGCCTTCGAGGCATTCTCGTGGACGTTCCTCCGCCTAGAGCCGAGCCTGGAGCCGCAGCAGGAGGGACCTTTGAGGGGGCGGCATAGCATGGATGCCGGACATCTTCGGAGCCGCAGTGGCCTTCGAGGGAGCAGCCCTTTATCGCTCATGCCTCCGCACGGCGCACAGTGGCGAGGGTTCCTCAGAGCCTTCTTTCTTTGATCCTTTCACCGGATTTGATCCTTCCGAGTACTTTTCGTGGGAGCCTCGCGGGTGCTCGGTATTCGACGACGAGGATGTGACTCGCGAGTTCGCCGGGATGCCCGACTTTTCTCGAGGACCTTGGCGAGGATGATGATGCCGAGGATTCCGATTAGTATTCATTTGCTTTCCTCTTTTCATATCCTCCTTTTTTTTTTTTTTTTGTTTAGCAACGTACATTTATTGGTACTCGTAATAAAACACATGTATTTGCATGGCAAACAAAGATTTTATTTTAAGATGTAATGTCATTTTTGTGATTCCCGGATTTGTCCTAGAAATTGTTGCTATTATTATTTTTTATTTTTGTACATGCCACGTGAGCCGAGAGTGCATTTTGTGGGTAGTGTTTGTTTGCCGGGAATGGCTTTGGCCGTTTGGGCGCTTGGAGCAAGGTGCCGAGGACAAGGGTTTCAGATCGCTTGGCTGGGAAACGGTGCCCACTTTTGAGGATTTTCGGGCTTTGATTGGAGGACCTGAGGTGGAGGCCATCTCGCTTCCTTTGATTGGTGGTGTCGCGGTGAGCGTGAAGCTTGCAGTGCTTTCTTCGTACTTCGTTGGAAGAAGTGCAGGGGTATGATCCTTGATTCGGGTCATATCGACATTTCCGAGCCGCCTGAGCGGTTCATGGTTGATGATGAGAGTGACGTCTCTTGGGACGCATTTGCCTTGTGCGTGATGGCGACGCTTTTCCGGTCCGCCTCCTTGGCATTTGTGATGGCGCTTTGCTAGATGTGGTAGGGCACCGCAGAGCCGGGAGAGGATATTGTCCCGTTGGTGCCGGGGGAGACTCTTCATGGTATCGACCGTCCGGCGACCGGGGATCGTTTTATGAGAGGGGGAAGCCCCGCTTGCTCACCTTGTGGCCGCGAGAGAGACTTCAGTGCCATGCCCGAGGCTCCGACGTCGTTTAGCCCGTGGTCATTTGCTCGCCGACCTCTTGTGCCGGGATATGGACTCGCCCGCCCGGGAGAGATGGATGGCACAGCCTTGGTACGCATCGATCCGCCGGTGGGTTCCGCACCGGAGGATTGAGACCAGGAGGATCTTGCAGAAGGGTCCTACGTTGTCGAGTTCCAGGTTTGTCTTGGTCCTCCTTCTATATTCCGTCGCTTGTTTCCCGGCAGCTTGGGATGAAGCAGAGCCTTTGTTGGGCCGGGATGACCTTGCTACCGCGGAGGTAGTTCCTCTTTGTATGGCAGCCTGTGTGCCTTCTTGTATTTTCCGAGGGTATGGAAGTATTCCGCTTTCCCTCCCGTGGTACTCCTTAGACGTCGGGGAGCGTTGTATTGACGACTCGCATCCGGCCCGGTATGAGCAGCCAAGTGGCCTCCCAAGTGGTCTTGGGAGAGCGTGCGTGTAGCGATTCTCGGGACCCGGCTGCCGTAGTAGCTATTGCCTTAGGAGTGCCGAAGCTCCGGTCCGACCCTTCGATGTGACGGGAGACACTTTGTTTGACTACGAGACTAGAGTTGACCGACCGACAGGAGAGGTCCTCTTTACAGCACTCGCAGGGAGGAGATCCGAGCCGAAGCACGGGCGAATGAAGCCCCGAGAGCTACCGGATTGTTTGACTCTACTGGGAGGACCCCCGCATCTCTGACCGAGAGACGCAGAGTTGGTTCACGTGAAGCGAAAGAAGACTCGCCGGGACGAGGGAAGAAAGGAAAGAATGGCGAGGGGACAAGCGCAGATGGCGCGGAATGACCTCCTAGGTATCCATTCATTGCATTGCAAACACATTATTAGTTAAATGTATTAAGCCGTTTTTAGCATGTTGTGAACTTGAGAGTAGACCGTGCTTGAACTCATCAAGAAATGTTGTAACCGTTAGTGATTTGTGATTTACTTTTAAAGCTTTGTCGAGACGCAAGATCTCTTGTTTGCCTTTGCTTCGTTGTGCACTTTGTCGGCGTCCATCTTTGGACTTTTCTCGTGCATTCGCGGACCGAAGCGCCTGGGCCCCGACGGCAATCCCCTTTGCCGAGGCTTTCAGTGCTTGGCCGAGAGGTTGAATGCTCCTTGACAAGTCGTTTTGACGGTCTTTTTCGTAGCTTCCTTGCCTCTTGTTGGCGTCGGGCTCTTGACCTCTTTTCGCAGCCTTCGCTTGAGCTTCTTTTATATTTTTTTTTTTGTGAGCCCTTGCTCGAGCTCTCTTTTTTTTTTTTATTTGTGAGCCCTTGCTCGAGCTCTTTTTTTTTTTTTTTTTTTGAAGCGCGTGAGGGCGAAGACAAGCCCCCGGCTTGGAAGCGTACATGAGCCGGCCGTTTGATGCCGAGCGACCCTCGGATGTCCTTCGATGTTGCCGCCGTCGCTTGACTTGGTCAAGGTGACCACTGGGGCGTGTTCTTGAAAAGTGCGTAGCTTGATGGAGGTCTTGATTGACATTCAAACTTTTGACTTTTTTGTGTATTTTTAGACCGGACCAATTAAGGTTGCCTACGTCTCCCTGACTAGAGGGCTCAGTCTCGCGTAGTTCGACACTACATGGAGTGCCAAGAGATGCACAGCTTGTTCTTCTTTAGGCGAAGTATCTCGCGAAGTTTGCTTCCGTTGACCGGATTCATGAAGGGATTGCCGTCTAGGTCCGCGCCTTCATGGCGCCTCCGGAGAAGATCTTTTGAACCACGAAAGGGCCGATCCATGTGGGTTCCCATTTTCCCAAAGTGGGTTGGTTCGAGTGGGAGGCTTTTCTTTGAGTACAAGGTCACCTTCCCCGATGTCTCGGGATTTGACTTTCTTGTCGAAAGCTCTAGCCATCCCGCTTTGATAGGCTCCTGACGTGTTCCATGGCCTTTAGTCGTCGCTCATCTAGCGTGAGCCAATTCGTCATGTCGGCTTCGGAGCCATTCGACTTCGTTGATGTCATTTTCCACAAAGCACTCGGAGTGAGGGAATTTCTAGCTCGATGGGAAGGACTGCTTCCATCCCGTAGGTCGTGGCAAATGGGGTTTCTCCCGTGGTCGTTTCGATCGATGTGCGGTAGCCCCAAAGTGCAAGGTGCAGCCTTCGGGCCAATCTCGTCCTCGGGTGGTCATTTTTCTGATGATCCGTTCGAGGGTTTTGTTTGCCGCTTCCACGGCGCCGTTTGTTTGTGGCCGGTAGGGAGAAGATTTGTGACGTGTGATCTTGAATTCAGCCAGCCCGTCGAATTCCCCTTCGAAGTGTGAGCCGTTGTCCGATATGACCTCATTTGGGATGCCGTATCGGCGAGATGATGTTTTCTTTGAGGAAATGCGCGACCTTCTTGGAGGTGAGTACCTTGTAGGACTTGGCTTCGACCCATTTGGTGAAGTAGTCGATGGCTACTAAGATGAACTCGTGACCGTTGCCGCTCGGCGGAGCGATTTTCCCGATGACGTCAATTCCCCAAGTGGCAAAGGGCCAAGGTGTAGTCATGCAAGAGAGATCGTGGGGTGGTAGATGATTGAGGTTGGAGAACCGCTGGCACTTGTCGCAGCCTTTCTGACAAAGTGGATGCAATCCGCCTCCATGGAGATCCAAGAGTAGCCCATCCCGAGAATGATTTGCATCGTGGCTCGGGCGTTCATGTGGGGACCGCAAGCCCCATTGTGGACTTCATGCTCATGAACTTGTTTGCTTCTTCTTGGCCGACGCAAATGTAGGAGTGGCCCGTGGTAGCGTTTCTTGTATAACATGTCCCCGAGGATGACGAAGTGAGAGGCAAGGCGTTTTAGGGCCATGATGCTCTTGGTTTTGACCCCTTCGTGTGTGGGTCTTCCTTGTTCATGAAGGTGGTTTCCCGCTCTTGAGGTATTGGAAAATCCGGCTTATACCATGGCTCATTGACGGGCTTAGGTTCCGGGTTCGATCTCACAACAAGAGGCGTGAATTTCCTTTCGTCCGACTTTGAAGGGTTTGATTGCTTTTCCTTCTGGGATTTCCACAAGGGAAGCCAAGGTGGCTAAGGCATCCGCAAACCCGTTTCGGTCTCTTGGCAAGTAATGGAAGGTGACCTCTTCGAATTGTGTGATGAGGTCCTCTATGCAGTGCATGGTATTTTTGCAAGCCCGGGTCTATGGTTTTCCACTTGTTGGAGACTTGGTTGATGATCAAGGCCGAGTCCCCATAAACTTCGAGTTTCGGACATTCCTCTCGAGTGCGGCTTGTAGTCCAGCAAGCAGGCTTCATATTCGGCGGCATTGTTGGTTACCTCGAAATTGAGCTTTATAGCAATTGGGGTGTGCTCGTCCTGGGATCCACCAAGAGCATACCGATGCCGTTTCCTTTTGGTTGGCCGCTCCGTCAAAGAACAAGTTGCCATCGGTTTTCGCCTTCGATTGCGAAGATTCCCTCGTCCGGAAATTGTGGTTCAGTGGCCTCGAGCCTCGTCGGTTGGGAAATCAGCCGCTTGTTCACCCATGGCCCGTCCCCGATTGACTTTTGGTTTACGTACTTGATGTCAAATTCCGCTAGGAAGAAAGACCATTTGGCGAGCCTCATTGACAGAGATGGTTTGTCGAAGAGGTACTTGACCGGGTCCATTTTGGAAACCAAGTGTACCGTGTGCGATCGCATGTAGTGCCGTAGTTTCCCGACAACCCATACCGTAGCCGCGCAGTTTTCTCGAGGGCCGAGTAATTGAGTTCGCCGCCTTGAAACTTTCGACCGACGAAGTAGATGGCGTTTCGACCCGTGACTCCTCTTTTCTTGACAGAGCATGGCTCCAACTGCGTGTGCCTGGTCACAGCTTAGGTATAGCAACAAAGGGCTTTTCCTCGTGGGGAGGACAGAGAATCGGAGGACTCACAAGGTATGCTTTTATTTTTTCAAAGGCATCTTGGCATTCTCGAGTTCCATTCGATGTCGGCGTTCTTCTTCATCGCTAAGATTGGCTCGCATATAGAGGTCAATTGGTTGACGAAGCGGCCGATATATTGCAGTGCGGCCCATGAAGCTTTTCACCTCTGTCCGAGTTTGCGGTGGTCTCATTTCGATGATAGCCTTGATCTTTTGAGGATCCACCTCGATGCCTCTCTCGGTGACCATGTATCCCAAAACCTTGCCTCGGCTAACCCCAAATGTGCATTTGGCGTGGTTAAGCCTCATTGAGTGTTTTCGGAGGCGATTGAAGAATTTTCTCAGTCTCGTGAGGTGTTGTCCGTCCGATCCCTTTGAGTGAACGATCATGTCATCGACGTACACTTCGATCTCTCAGGATCATATCGTGGAAGAGGGCGGTTGCCGCCCGTTGGTAGGTAGCCCCGCCGTTCTTTAGTCCGAACGGCATTACCGTGTAGCAAGAGGTTCCCCAGGGGTTGTGAAAGCCGTCTTTTCTTGGTCTTCTTCGGCCATCTTGATCTCGATTGTAACCGGCAAACCGTCCACGAAGGACTTGACTTCGAAATTGGTCAGAGTGCCTACCAACATGTCGATGTTGGGTAGTGGAAAATCGTCCTTGGGACTTGCTTTGTTGAGATCTCTAAGTCCACGCAACAACGTACTTTTCCATTGGCCTTGGTGACCGTGACGATATTGAGAGCCATGTGGGGTACTCGATCACCCCGATGAAGCCGACGCGGAGCATTTTTTCGATCTCCTTTGACTTGTAAAGACCACTCGGCTTGATTCGGCGTAGCTTTTGCTTGACGGGCTTAGCCTCTGGATTCAAAGGGGATCCGGTGCTCTACAATGTTAGGATCTAATCCGGCATGTCTCTAAGACCAAGCGAACACGTCCACGAACTCTTTCGAGCAGTGCGCCAATGCGTCTTGCTCGTGCGCTGAAGAAACTTCCGATTTGCGTCTCTTTGGCTCTTCAAATAGCCTCCCAAATTCACTTTGGTTAAAACCTCCTCGGCCTTGGGCCCGGTTTTTCTCTCGTTTGACAACATGCTTAAAGATGTGCTTAATGTATTGTTCGTTTAATGTGTCCGCTTCTTTATCAAGTGAATCGTTATTAACCTGCTTTGTGTGTTAGTTAATTTATCGCTTGTTAAAGATGCAATGAGAGGATACTCGGAAAGATCGAAGCATTCATTAAGAGCATACGGGAATACATTATTGGCAATGAGTTCGTAATCTTCCGGCGTGAGGCCATCGATGACTCGAGAGACTCAAATTCAAAGCTAATGGACTCAGGATGAGTTTTGACACTAGACTCTAGGACTCGAGGGGTCGACCAAGTTGTTCGATCATGTCCTTTTTGGCCGGGCAGCTGGTCCGGAGAAAGTGGCCCAGCTTATTGAGTGGCAATGAGCTTGATAGGAGATGGGGCTTGAAAGGCTTTATGTCACCGTTCCCGATCATTGCTATCACAGAGTTATCGTAAACAAAATCGATTAGATCCGGCATCTCGATTTCTTCTTTGAAGAGCAGTGGAGCAGTGGCTCGTCCCAAGCATCGTCTCGCGGAGTCTTTTGCTTTTGTCTTGGGCATTACTAGCTCGAATGCACTCGTCCCGCTTGTTGAAGGGCAGGAGTGTTGACAGAGAGTTTTTCGAGTTCTTCCGCCAAAGAGGGAGTTTTTCCGAACCAAAATTCATTGTGAATAGTGGTGGTTGTGGATCCCGGCAGGGCGGTGTGTCGAGGAATGCTCTTCTGGACAGGATTTGGCTTGAGGCCTCCGAATCTTGCTGTGTTCTCGCTGGAGCTTGTCCATGGTTGTCGGCCGCCTTTGTTTGGCGCCGATCGCCTCTGTTCCTTTTCTCGGATCTTCTTCCAAGTTGCCGCCTTCCTTGTGAAGTACTTGGTCATGTCGAAGCCGTAAGGACGAAGATCGGAGATTGCGTGCAAGCCTCTTTTGTTATCCGTGGAGCGTTTACGTGCAGCTCGCTTGTCCTCCGCAATGTGTTCGGGAGTAGGAGAGTATCCTGTGCCGTGCAGGTATTCTCGTTCTTTGATATTGATGATCCGTTGAGTGCCCCGACGGCGTTTCCCAAACCGAGCCCCGGATGTAGTTCATGTGCTTCATCATTTTCATCGGGGAGGAATCTTGTCCCAAATCAAAGGCAAATCTATGTGGCACACCCGGGCCTGGGCTTTCGATGGTGAACCCCGTGAGCATCATGCCGTCATCATCGTGTTTCGATCTCTAAAACCGGACGCCGTTGGTGTCGGTCCTTTCAGCGACTATGCCGTCGCCGTAGATGATGGTCGACTGTTCCTTGGACGAACTTTACGCACCGATGGAGAGTGGATGCCACCCCATTGATCCGATGTAGCCAAGGGCGTCCCAAAATGGCGGTGAAGGTGATCGGGATGTCGATGACTTGGAAGTCCGTCAGGGACCATTTGTTTTCCGAACCACAAGTTCAAGGTGGCTATTCCCAAGACCGGGCGGGATGTTGAGTCGTATGCCTTGATTGCCCGAGTCGAGGGTTTTAGATCGCTGCTTTGATCCCTAGCAAATCCATCATTTTGGCCGGAAGGACGTTCATGGATGATCCCCCATCTACCAACACCCGAGGGAGACGACGCTCGTCCGCTTGAACCGTTATGTAGAGAGGCTCGTTGTGGTCGCCCCAAATTTTGGAAGATCGAGCTCGTGAAGGTGATGATATTGCCGTAATTGACGTTGCCAATCATCCGAACCGCTTCATCAGTGTCACCGTGATGGGAACCATGGTCTCGGGCCGTGCTTTCTTCCAACTTGAGCTTGTGCGGGTAAGATGAAGTGAGTAAGGACCAGAGTGAGATGTTAGCCCGAGTGCGCTTGAGCCGTGTCAAGACAGGATCTTCAACCTTTGGGGTCCAAGGTTTCGGCCTTCTTTGGCGTAGGGCCCCTTTTCAATTCGTGGCCTGTGTATGGCCGGCCTTTTGTCCGTCCGTGGAGGATTCATCCGGGATTTGACCGGAACGTGTCGAACATTCACCTCGGACTTATGGTTTTGCTTGTCTCTCCCGCTTCGGAGTGGGAGGAGCCTCGATTGGCGTAAGGCCGCACCGCGCATTTCAATTCGTTCACCGTCATGGCTTTTATCGAAGCATCAATAGTGGCTTTGAGATCTTCCCAAGACAGGGGTTGGATTATCCGGACCTTCGGGCCTTCGGTGGCGGTGCGAAGCTCGTCCTGCACTGATCATGGAGCAAACATTGCCGTGGCCCCGTGCGTAACTAGGTCAGGGAGATTTGGCTGGAGTAGATGACATAGTAGTCAAACTTTCCCGAGGGTTCTCCAAGGGTTCCGACCGTGGGATCACCGTATTCATACCTCTTTTTCGCTTTTGTTGAGAAGATAGCTTCTTCTTTCGTCGAGGACGGCCCTCGCTCATCGCATCCTCGGAATTCCATTTCCTGCACAAGCACCGCAATCGCAGACGTCCCACCGTATGTGTTCGTTGTTCGGCGGTGGTACCGGGACCTCAGAGGCCGGATGGGCAAGCTTTCCTCTCGGAAGGTCTTGTGGCCTTACGTCATAACCGCATGGCTCGTACGAGGGTAACAAAGTTGACTTCTCGGGAGACAATGAGAGATGTTAGAGGCCGTAGGAGCAAGCCATGGCTCGGGAAGCCCCGTAGTTGGCGGCTAAGGTTCCGAAGTGGTGCATGGCACCTTCGATCCAGGCTTGTTGCTCACCTTGACGTTTCTCAATAGCCATGAGGACCTGCCAAACTTCTTCCAATGTTGGGAAATTTCTTGGGGGTAAGGTCCCGTTCTCATCGTTGTTATCCACTGACTTGGCCACGGGAATTGACTGACCGTCCCGGTGACAGAGGTGGGTAGGACCTTGCCAAGTTTTGACACTGGGAGACGGGTTCCCGGGTACTCTCGACCACTCTCTGTTAGCTGGAGGGGTGACGGGCAAGGTTTAGACACGGGAATGGCCTAACGGGATAAAAGGGGGAAAGCTCACGTGGCATGTGGTTTCCGTTTCTTTTATTTTTGATTTTTTTTGTTGTTTTAATTTACTTAAAACATGTTTTCTCAGAATCCTAGGTAGGTTGGAAAAGATTGCTCTTCTTTTCGCAACTATGCTAGATCCCGGGTCACTGTGGAGACCATCTCGTGCGGCTATAAGCCCTCGTTTTGCACCCGTATTTCGACATCCTGTGGTGGACAGCCCTGTGCGAGGGTCCTATAGTGCAAGCGGTTTCCACCGGCCTAAAAGAAAAATCGAACCTAAGGACCGAGCCTGCCATGTTCGTTTTGATGCGTTAGCCATGGGAATAGTGAACCGAGCCGCCACCGAGTCAAGATCGTGTCAAGAGTTCGGCATGACCTTCTTTTTACCTTGCTTGCGCAAGGGATCCGTGACGTTAGGCGTCGGGCCGGGTCATATCGTCATGGCCGACGTATCAAAGGCGTGATGACATGGTGTCATGCGAGCATGGATGTATATCCGGGACGGAACATCGTTCGGGTGTAGCTTCGAAATCAAGATCGTGTCAAGATTTTAGCATGACCTTTCATCGCTTTGCTTGCGCAAGGGATCTTGAGTTCCGAGCCTTGACTCGTAAAATGGCCGGCATGGTATATGTATCCAGCCGTATGACACGGACCGGGTAAAAACCAACCGAGTCCGGACAGAGTGTGACTCAAGACTCAAACGTGTGGTTGACGCTTGGCTAGGATGGGATGTTTGGAATGATCCCGTGCGCGCCCAAGAGGCCTAGGAAGACCAAACGGATCGCAACCGAGACCACTCCGGGTTAAGGGTCAGAAGTGGCAGCCAGATCCGAGGCAAGAAATTAGCTGCATAGTGTGTGTAACCGAGGCAAAGAAGTAGAGTGCGGTGTAACCGAGGCAAAGAAGGCCAGAGGTGTGCGGTCTCTAAAATTCTTTTTCCGAGTAAAATAGAAGTTTTTGAAGAATTTTAAATGTATGCACAGTATGTATATTGATGCATTTTTTTTTTGTATTTTTATTTTTTTTGTAAAATAAAAACGAAGCACGTGCACACACAGACAACAGTTAAAGGAAGGAGTAAAATGAAAGTTTGACCCTCATCATCGTTTTAAAAATCTTTTGTTTTGTTTAAAAGTTTTTAAAACAAAATATCCCCAAATGAGTCGCTAACCGAAATTACCCTGGATCCGAGAAAAGGCCTCGCGGCCCCGCAGATTCCGGCATCTTTCGCGTTGGAGGTGTCTCGCCGTTTGTTTTCGCATTTGTAGAGTCGCCACGCCGTTTTTATTAAGCCCAAAACATTGAAAAGGGCATCGCTTAAAGATAATTTTAAACTGTTTTTGTGTGATGAGATTTTGAGTTCGGAGGTCGATGACTCCCGGGAAGAGAATATTAGAATATTAGAGCTCACTCCGAGTAGCCTCGTAAAACGAGTCTTTCGGATACCCCTAATATTCTTTAAATGCATTGTGTGTGTGTGTGTGCTTTTAAAAATGCATGCCGTATCGGATGTCTACATTGTATGCTATGTATGGAAATGTATTGAAATAGTATAGGAAGGAAGCCTTACCAATGTTGGTTCGTGTCCTGTCTTCCGCCGGGGAATGGTGTTTGAGGTCTGAGTAGCGTTCCTGCACGGATCGGGATTGCTTCGGGAGATGCCGGTTGTCCGCGGACAGAGTTTCGGCGTGAGTTGCGGTTGCGTAGCCGCGTTCGGCGAGGTTCGGCGTGCGTGGGGATCGTCGGGATCACTCGGGCAGAGGTTCGGCGTGCGTTGTGGTGGCGTGGAGTCACTCGGCAGAGTTTCGGCGTGGTTTGGGATCGTCGGTTTGACTCGGAAAGAGCCGGGACACCGTGGAAAGACTGTGCAAGGCCTCTGAGTACCACGAGGGGCCTCAGTAGTACCTCGAGAGTGCCTCGGGCAGCGCGGGAGCGTCTCGGGAGCGCTCGGGAGGCTTCTGGAGCACCACAAGGGAGCTGGAAGGCCTCGAAAGGATCCGAAAGGGGCCGGGAGTGCCTCGAGAGGACTTAGAGGGGAGCCAGAAGGCTAAGGGAGGAAGAGAGAAGAGGGAGGTGTGTGAAAATGAGGAGGGGAAGCCCTCTATTTATAGTAAAAATTTCGGAGCAAAGAGGTCCGTACGAACCTTCTTGGTTATCCAGAATTTTGGATTTCCTCGATTTGAGGGAATCTGCAATGATGGAGAATATTCTGGAATGATGGTGTTCCCTGAGCAATAAGGTCCGTACGGACCATCTTGCATGCAAAGAGGTCCGTACGGACCAACTCTGCAGGGAAGTTATCATTTTCTTCGGGATTTGAGGGAATATTGTGGACTTTAAGGGGATTCAGTAATCATTGAAACAAAGAGGTCCGTACGGACCTTAATTGCTTTTCTGATTTCCTGAAAATTCCCAAAAGGTCCTTTTGTCCCTTTTTATCCCAGAAAGGCTCCTCCCTTGGTTTGGTTGGGGGTTTGAGAGGGTTTTGAGAGGGTTTTGAGTGAGAGAGGTCTCTGAGACTGCGTGGATGAGTCTGCGGTGTTTCCCGTGTGTTTGAAAGGGGGTGATCCAGATTGGGGTACTTACAATGATGAAGGCGCATTATCACCTGAAGCCGAGGTATGTAGCTGTATGTAGCATTAGATGTCATTATGAAAAATAATAGGTATCAAGACTATGCATTGTGAATTAGAGTGCCTTTAATTTGGAGTAATTGCAGGAGAAATAGCTGGAATTGGGCGGGTTACGTTCGGTGCGGAGCTTCAAACAACTATTGGTATGTATGCTTACTGTTTGAGTACTTGTATGTTGTCCTGATGTTAGTTTTTTTTTTCTCGATTCAACAAGGGGACATTGGTTATAGTAGAATTGGAAATTTGGTTAGTTAGCTTTAATTATTATAGATTAAAGTTGTAGTTTGTTTAAATGTGATCATGTTTAAGCGGATACAGGGCCTATGCAATCAGACGAAAATAAAGGTTAAGTCTTCATTTGAGTGCATATAGCCATATAGCAAGGTTTATGCAAATTGTTGGAAACAACCAATCGTCTCTGCCTGTAGATTTGGATATTGTATAAACAGTGGAGCATTACTCCTTGTTTGTCCCCATAACTTGCTATAGGGTGGGAGATGTTGGTCAAGTTCTATTCTGGGGGTATCCTTGACTCAGTTTAAGGTGGGAGGTGGTAGTCACATTTGGTTCCGGAAGATGTGTGTGTGTGGGGGGGGGGGAGGGGGGAAGACCTCCCCCCGATTTGTTTTCTCTCGCTTGTATCACATTTCTAAATTGAGAAATGTGAGGTAAATTTCACAGTTAATTTGGTACTTAGTATATTTGGTTTACCCGTTATTTACCAGTTGTGATGATTGTTTGTACACAACTGTGGGTCAATTTCTCAGTTATGATTGTTGAGGTCGATTTCTCAGTTATTGTGCATAACTGTGTGATAGATTTCACTGTTTTTATGTCATTCTTTTATAGAACAACAATGAGGTCTATTTCACAGTTGTTGGTTGTAATGTGAATAACTATGAAATATTTTTCACACTTCTAAAACTGTGAGGTCAGTTTCACAGTTATTTATTATGAATGTGAAAACCATTATATAGTTATTTACATCAAAATTGTGAAATAGACTTCTCAGTTTATAAATGTGAAAACCATTATACAGTTATTTACATTAAAAATGTGAAATAGACTTCTCAGTTCATAAATGTGAAAATCATTATACAGTTATTTACATCAAAACTGTGAAATAGACTTCTCAGTTCATAAATGTGAAAACCATTATACAGTTATTTACATCAAAACTGTGAAATAGACTTCTCAGTTTATAAATGTGAAAACAAATGTGAAAGTTATTTACATCAAAACTGTGAAATAGACTTCTCAGTTCATAAATGTGAAAATCATTATACAGTTATTTACATCAAAATTGTGAAATATACTTCAAACTGTAAAATAGACTTCAAACTCTAACCAAACTAACTGTGAAATACACATCACAATTATTTCAATACAGTTATTAAGCTCATATACATGTTAAAACTATTTCACATTTTTATATAAATGTGAAATAGAATTCTTAGTTTATAAATGTGAAAAACATTATACAATTTTAAATTCATGTGTGAACAAATGATAAATGATTTTATCTGATTTTTACAAGTGAAAAATAATTTTATTTTCTTTATAAAATTTGAAATATATGATGAATGTACTTGTTTGATTCGTCTTGACGATGCGATTAAAATGGTGATTTCAAATAATTTTTTCAATTTCTAGATTTTGAAATATTGCATTTTAAAATTTTGATTAAAAAAATAAGAAAAAAAGAGAAAGAGGAGAGAGAAAATGAGGAGAGAGTTTATTTTTGAAAATATGGGATATTGCATTTTAAAATCACATGTTGGAAGATACCAAAAGCCTTGTTAGTGGCAGACATATTTTTCAATCCTTAAACACGGACAGGGAAGGAGGAGCTGCCATGTTTGTTTTGTTTGATTCATACGCATAGCATGCATTCACATTAAAATTTTATAGTAACGTGCGTGCCACCATCAGGGGTAGTTTGGAACAAAAAAATTCGAAGGACTTATTGGCAAGTTTAAAAAATGTCTGTCCTTATTGATAGTTTTCATTTGATCGAGGGGCTTATTGGTCAAAGCCTCTTCTTATTATGTTCCATTATTTGTTACAAACACCAAAAGTACGTTCCATATATTTGTCGTTCACCCATACACACACACACATATATATAGGGACTATGCCCGATAAGTTCTAAAAAAAATTCATAATGCCCGAGAAGTTCCTTCCCCATGTTGTATTATGATGTTGTATTATGTTTCGAAAATACAACATCAATTAAGGCCATAATACTGCATTCCGGCGGCCGCCGGTGACCGGAGTCCGAAGCCCATGGACCGGCGAACAGATTCCGACCTCCGACGACCGGATTCCGGCGATCGGCGGCCGGATTCGGGCCAAAATTGCCGGATTCCGGTGAAAATTGACCGGAATCCGGCATGCGGCGATAGCAGACGGCGGCGGCGGAGCTGGGCTGTGGGCGGTGGTGCGGATGCAGTATTATGATTTCAAACTACTGCATAACTAAATGTTGTATTATCCATAATACAACATGAGAATTTATGGGACATTTTAATACAATGAAGAACTTAGTGAAAAGTGATTTGTTCCAAAAGAACTTATGGGTCAAATTCCCTATATATATTCAATCTTGTGTTTTTAAAAATATTGGTTATATTGATATTCAATTATTTAAGTTATTACAAAAATACTACTAATGTTTACATTATTCTATTGTCCTAAATACACTCACTCATTTCTTCCCATATTACCCTTATTTAAAAAAAAAAAATGATTCTAAATGGGGTTAATGACAATTAGGGCCTGAAGTATAGGGGGTAGTGTCGGTTAGGGGCCCCATGTCTAATTTTCGGCAAATCAGGGCTCAATATCTAAATTTTTCGCCAATTAAGGGCTTTTTTACGGTTTTCGTTAGAAAAGTCAGTTAAGTGACATGTGCCACGCACGTGATTAATTGATTTGGTTAGTTTGCATTGATATTTAAATTTAAGGGGCTAAGTGAAATAAATTAAAAGTGAGGGTCAAATAAATAAAATCAAAAACAAATAAAAACCCACCCTCCCCTGTAAACAACGTTAATCCCACTCCCAGCCTCTCTCCCTTCCTTACCTCCGTCATCTTCTCCGGCTACATCCCACGTTCTCTGGCGACGCCCCCAAAACACCAAAATCTGGTCGGCCTCATCTCACTCTAAAGAACAACCATTCATCTCCCTCCCTTACCCCGTCCTCCAACCACGGCTAGGACGCCATTGCATCGCCGCCCTCCCTCGATTTTTGCCGCAATCTCCACCGCCGTTGTCATCCCCGGCAGGATTCACTACCCACCTCAAGCAACACCCACTGTCGACGAACTCAAGAAACTCCCAGATGGGTTTCCTCCAGATTTGTTTCATTCTTTTAGAAATTTAATTTTGGGTTTTTTTATATGGGTTTTGAAATGAAATTGAAATTGGTTTGGGTTTTGAATCTTTGATTCGATTGAGATGGAGATTAAACTTGATTTTCTTCATTTGGTTGTTATTCTTTGTGATGATTTGTCGGACGTGATTGGAAAGTGGTTCCAGGTGGTGGTTGCAGGTGGTGGTTATGGTGGTTGTAGGTGGTGGATGATGGTGTTTGGAGGATGGAAATGGGGTGGTTAATTAGGACCAGGTGGTGGTTATGGTGGTGGTAGGTGGTGGATGATGGTGTTTGGAGGATGGAAATAGAGTGGTTAGGACCAGGTGGTGGTTGCAGGTGGTGGTTATGGTGGTTGTAGGTGGTGGATGATGGTGTTTAGAGGATGGAAATGGAGTGGTTAGGAAATATAATGGGAGAGAGAAATGTGTTTTGGGTTGGATTGTTTTTTACTTTTATGTGATAAATATATTTAATTTATATATTTTTTAATTTATAATGTGATAAATATAATTTATTAAAAAAATAAAAACAAAGTTGTATTTTTTTAAAAAATACTACACAATTTATGTGAAAATTTTATATTTTAGAAAAAAAATACATAAATCATAAACAATTTATTTTAAAAAATTAGTAAAAAATGGTATTTTACAAGAATTTTTTCATTTCTAAAATTTGCAATAAAAATTTATTTCATTTTTTAAAATAAAATTATCTTTTTTAAATAAAATTATATTTTCTAAATAAATTATCTTTATTAAATAAAAATTGGCAATTTTTTAAATAAAATTTTCTAAATAAAAAAGATTTAAGTGACATGTCACTTACTTTTATTTTTTAAAAAAAAATATTACAAGATTCACGTTAAAAATTAATTATTATTTAAAAAAAATTTGCTTTAAAATACATTTTTTTTTATATTTATAACATTTATTTTACAAGATTTACTTTAAAAATTAAATAATTTTTTTTAAAAAAATACAATTTTTTTATATTTATAACATTTATTTTAACATATTATAAAAATTATAAAAAAAATTATTGCTTTTCACAATATATATATTTTCAAAAAATATTATTTTTAAAAAAATATTTTGTAACAGTCATCAATTTTTATAACTTTACATTTCACTCCTTAATAACTAATTTGCATTTCAATTTAGTCCAACTTGTCCAGCACATGCGTGGCACATGTCACTTAACTGACTTTTCTAACGAAATTCGTCAAAAAGCCCTTAATTGACAAAAAATTTAGATATTGAGCCCTGATTTGCCGAAAATTAGACATGGGACCCCTAACCGACACTACCCCCTATACTTCAGGCCCTAAATTGTCATTAACCCATTCTAAATACACTCGCCACAAACTCGAGTTTGTGTGGTGAGTGCATTTAGAATGCAGCTAGACCACCTGAACAAATAACTAGCATAAGAACTACTGAAACTTGAAACTTAGCATCCACTGTCACGAAAACACTGACAACTATGTACATTAAATAAAACCCAGCAAGAGCTAAGTATCAAACATACAAAGGCCGAGCGGAAACAACAACCCCCCAAGAACCAAATCATCAGAATCAACAACCTCTATCAAACTGATGAGATGCCTGATATTGAAATGACAATTGAATATATTTTTTAACTGTACATTTTCGAATATTTTCACCTACTCTAACTGCATGACGAATTCACAAGATCTTCATCTAACTCTTGACTTCAATAATATCACCGTCTTTGAGTTCAGTGCTGGATACTACAACTTGGCCATTTACAGACACCAGCTTTCCCTCAAGTCCTACTCTGGTAGCAGCATCTGCAGCAGTGCTACCATTCCTCAGCCTCATTATGTCACCGTCAGGCCAACATACAACAACAACCTCCTCAAGAGAGATGGATTCTGCATAATTCCTGTACTGATTTGCATTATTAATCTTTGGTTGTTGAAAACCTGCTTCAGAGCGAAGCTGCTCCTCCCACTGAAGCATTGTCCTTAGCAAACGCACCTATCATATGCAAGTTGAGTTAAGATTTGACACTCAGCGGGAAATGCTACCTTTTTCTTTTTGTGTGCGTGTGTTTCGGGGGGGGGGGTGTGGATTAATTACAACACAGATGTCACGAGAGTGCAAATAAATATTATACGCCCTCCGACCCATAATAAATGTCGCATTTGACTTGTCAACGTTTTAAGGGATACACTTTAGTTGTTTGTATATTACTCCGTCCAGAAATGATCTTCCCACTTTTATTTTGTCTTCAATATGAAGGTACTTTGAAGAATAATTTTAGGTTAATTTAGTTATCATAATGAATATCTATAACTTGTTATTGATCGTATTTATAATGGTGTATCAATAACAAGTTTTACATTTTCATTAGGATAGTTAAATTAACCTTAAATTATTGCTCAAAGTACCTTCGTATCAACAACTAAAAAATGGGAAAATCATTTCGGGACAGAGGGAGTACTTGTATAAAGTTAAAATTGCACTAAGACTCTTTCCTCGTTTAGAAATGCGACATTTATTTTGGGACAAACCAAAAAAGAAAGTGCAACATTTGTTATGGGACGGATGGAGCATGGAAAAGAATAGTAATTCTATTATAGAAAACAAGAACTAGCAACCATAATATGATGATGAGGATAGGTTTGACATGAGTTAAATTTAATGATGATTAACATAAAACAATGATTTTGTAGTGCCAACATACCTTGTGGTTGATCCCAGCTTCTATGGGAGTCAAATAGCCATATTCAGAGCCTTGCTTTTCATAGGAGCTCGAGTTGGAAGTACCAGAAGCAAGTTGTTTGCCCTCAAAAACATCAGATACAACACTCCAGTACTCGGTTTCCTCTGGTTCAGTCAAATCAATCACTTGAATGAAAGTAGGCAGCAGGCGCTGAAATTGGTCTTGCTGCATTGCAATGCAAATAGTGTTAAGGTTTTACAACTTTCAGAGTAAGACCGGTAATAAGGAAGCCCGTTTACCCATATGTTCTGAATCAAATCCTAAGAGTTTTTTTATTATTAATAACCAAATCCTAAGAGCACAATTTGTTTCTACGCTCACCCCCCTCCCCAACATTCAGCCAACAGAAATCTCTCATCACTCTCTATCCCATTGGCCAAACTATCTTAAAAAAGTAACATTCCTCAAGAGTTACGCTCAATAGGCAACTGAACTCTTTCTCCTCAAACGATAAATAAGCTCTTTTCAATCTACTGATACCTTTAAACTCTTATTACCAAAAAGTAGTAAATTCAGGTTGCAACTTCAAAGCAACCAAATTAAGGTCAAGGCCAGTCATGAGTTAGTTACACAAGTGACAGGCACACAGGGGCGGATCCAGGGGGGGGGCAGGCGGGGGCACTCGCCCCCCCCAGCGGCGGAAATGCAGTGGAAATTTTTTTTTTTTGCCCCCACCATATTTTTGTTATATATGTATATATAATTAACTTCAAGATTAACACCAGTGAGTGGTGTGGTTCAGCGGTAGAAGGGGCAAAGTTAAAGCCTTTGGTGTTTCCTTTCAAATCCATGTTCGAACCCTGCTACCTACATTTTCAATTAATTTTATTTGTCTTCCATCTTTGCTATTCTTTCTCTTAATTTCCTCACATTTTTTCAATCTTAATTAATTCGTTAGGCTTTTCCCATTTTTTTTTTGTTTTTGGTCTTTCTTCCTATTATCCCAAGTTTAATTAGCAAATTTGAATTTCTTTTTTGTACGAGTAATATATTTTAATAAATTGTTTGCGTTAAATACTTCAACATTATTTCAATTGTTCTTTGAATTATTTACTTTTATCATTTTTGTTAACTAAAATACATTGTATTTCATGAACCCGACCCATTTTTTACTTGTCCGACCCGAATTTTTAGGGCGCCGCCCGAACCCCGTGTAATCTTGCCCCCCTCGGCCCAATTCCCGGCTCCGCCCCTGCGCAGCCACGGTCTCCATTGTCATCCGAGCTTTCCCAAAATTTGATAAAGTAACATTCCGTAACCAACAAAAGGAAGGAGAAAGAAAGAATCAAGTTGAAAACGTACCTTGTGGTACATACCGTCTCGACAGAGTGTATACTTTTCTAGGCAAGTACACCAATCCCCATGCCCTGGTTCACACCACCACTCATCAGACACCTGTAAGCCAACTTGGACGTCAAATGTAACACACAAAGTACCAACAAAAGACATATTTTCTCCATAGTTTCTATATAATAATACTCCCTCCGTTCCGCATTAAGAGCCCACTTTTCTTTTTCGGGATTCTTGACTTGAAGAGTCCACTTTCAATAATTAAGAAATACTCCCTCCGTATCACGTGAATGGAGACTTATTTCCATTTTGGGTCGTCTCATGTGATTGGAGACTGCCCAAAATGGAAAGAATGTTGTGAGTGTAATAGTAAAATAGGAGAGAGAATGAGTGGAGGGAATAGTAAATTATAATGGTGTTGTGAGTATTAAAATAATGTAGGAGAGAGAATGAGTGGAGGGAATAGTGCTTTTTCTTAGTTATTGTGCCCATATTTTTGGTGTCCATTCACGTGAGACGGAGGGAGTATATTTTTGGCAATTTTTTTTTTTTTACTTACGTATTAAAATATGATCGTTTTCTTTTGTATGAAAAAAATATCATAACAAATACCAAGGCATAAAAGTACAAAAATAAAACGTTTGACTTTCATATGTGGACTCTTAATGCGAAACAAAGGGAGTTATTACACAGTTGACAAATTACCAAACCAAAGGAGGAACATGTAATATCAAATGTTTATCATACTTTGATTGTGATTTAAGCACAACAAATTTGGGTGACCATTAGCCTGCAGAACTCTATAATCAGTTACATATAATTATTTTCATAAATCCAGCTATAGTTACATCTTCTTATTCAAGAATCACTATGTGCTGAAATGATCATCCACGTGGTCAAGAACTTAAAAGACATTTGCATGATGTGATAATCACAATAATTCCTTGCCAAGGACATCCTAAGGAAGATAGCAGTCGGTGAAAGAGAAGCAGGCCAGATTCTAACTAAGATTATAGTTGGACTTTCTACTTAAGGCATCTTTCATGGCCATCCCTTAACCTATCAGCCAAGGGTACGCCGGAAAAAAAGAAAATTCATAAAGGATAAAAATAGAGTATGATTTTTGGTGATCTTTTCAGCCATTTGGAAAACCACGACGGCTAATCAAAAGTTGTACATGGAACTAAATCAATGTTTTTTAATAGCAGAGAACTCCTTACAAGCTCAAGGTCTTATCAACTACGTTATCCAGCATATAACTTACATGTCCTTTGGTAGGCTAAGAAATCAAAGAAAGGAATGAAAGTATTGCATGTAAACGAGAAATATCAAGGATTATACCATAAAAGGTAGCTTGAGGAATGCATAGGGATTAGGAGAATTATAATAAGGTTGATGGAAACAGTACAATACAGCTGAGAATATTCATATACAATTTTAGCAGGACTAATGGGTCAATACCCTGCACTTTTCTCTTGTTCCGAATTTGATCTCATATATGTTTCTTTCGATCCAATCAACTTCTAACATTGAACAGTTAGGGTCCCAGTGCGGCTTAGCAGATTCAGTTTAGCATAATTGCTTAGCAGTGCAAGTGAACATCAATTGTATATACTCCTTTCACCTCAAAAAGTTAGTCCCATTTGAAAAGTCAAACTTAGATGTAGTCTCACTTGCTTGAAACTTCTTGAAATTGCACTCAAACATAAAACATGTTTTATTTTTTTGAAATGAATCTGTTTCTTTAAGGACAAGCCAAAAACGAAAGAAAGTTTTTTGGGACAGAAGGAGTACCCCATTTGAATTTTCCAAATAGATTCACTACAACTGAGAATATTTCTTTAATCAGAATAACATAGAAGCCTTAAGTAAATAACGATTCATGTGAGGATTCTATAAACTATGGAATAGCTGAACATTTTTGAGCGACCGGAAACTTAACCTTTTTGTGCAATCTTGCATAGGCTTCCCATCACTTCATTTTATAAGATCTTCTTTCAGCAACTGCTTCAGATGCTGCTAGCACGAAACTCACAGCAACGAGCAAATCTTTTCCACCTTCATCAACTCTGAAAGTATCATAAAAGAACACGTGCAGTAAGCTACAGAAGTGAAAATGTCTCACACAGTAAAAATATTCAAAGACAAATATACTTGACAATAACCGCAGCCAACTAGTGAATTCCTTCCACTCTAAGGACTAGGTGTCCTGCTTTTAGGGTACTAAATTTATGAAACATCTGGTCATCAGTTGAATTTTGATCTTCCATATCTTTTGAGAGATATGAAGATGCATTTATTTCAGAGCCTGCAATGTTGCTCTTGGAAGGCACCTTACTATCAGCTTCTTTGTAAAGCCAATGCGCAGCAACTCCATGCTCTGCATATTCATGCATCCTCTAAAATGGAGAAGAAGTTAATTATGGCTAGTTAAATTATGACCATCAAGTTCAACATGATTGACATATTTGGTTGTTGTACCTGCGTTCTTATTTGAACCTCCAAAGGGGAGTTATCTGGACCTTGTACAGCTGTGTGTAGAGACTGAGATTAGGAGATGAAGTTAGTATTTGAACTTTAGAGGGCAGACTGGAAAAGAAGTAGTAATTCAACTGGTATATGCAAGAGCCAAGTTAATTTTCAATTGTAAAATACTTTTCCAAATACATGTACCAAATCCACATGCCTTTATATAATCCAATGAGACCCCCACAACGTAACACTAAAGAATCTACCCCCGTAAGTTAAATGAAGTTGACAACTACCTAAACATAAAAATTTGGCTGCAGTCCAAAGGTGGGAAATGCTCTACAATGAATGTAAACCGTTTGGTAATTGATGGGTAAGCTGTGACAAATTCAAAGAAATATGGAGAAAGCAACATATTCCATGTTTCTAACCCCAGGGAAAATGAATTTGTTATCTCTCTTCGAGGAGATTCAAAGGGACATTAAATGAGATAATTATGCACCTTGCTCAAAAGATAGACTGCAGCATAAATTGACAACATAAAAATTTGAATGAAAACAAATATGGACAATGAAATCTTACCTGGTAACCACTCGGCTTTGGATTTACGATGTAATCATCGAATTCACCATCAATAGGGGTCCAAAGCCTGCAAAAAGAAAGGAAACATTATCCAGAGTAAATATTTGCTTAGGCACTCTTGGCAAATGCCTTCTTATCCAGTGTCATATTATCCCGGGGGCCTAAATACGTTTACCCCCCTCAAGTATACACCAAATCCCACTTTGCACCCTAGTGCGAAATTTGTGCCGAAGTGATACCCCATGTTAAAATTATCCCACTTCGCCACCTGAGTCCTAACGAATGTTAGAAATTTAACAAAAAAAATTCATGTGCATTTCACATGATGGGTATTTTGGTCATTTTCATTTCAGTTTTAATTTCCTTTAACTTAATTACCACTCTTCCAAGTACAATAATCTTTATTTTTGAAAGAATTACAATATTAAACAAAACATTATTAAATGCATCAAAAATATTAACTTCAAACATAGAACAATAATTACTCCCTCCGTCCCAGCTCAATTGAGCCATGGGGTAATTTCACGGTTCTTAAGAAAAATGAATAAAGTGGGTAGAAATTAGAGGAGAGAGAATGTAAAAGTTAAATGTGTGGTAGGGAATAGGAGAGAGAATGTAAAAGTTAAAAATATTTAATAGGAGAGAGAATGAGTGGGAGGAATAGTAAGTTAATGATTGGTTTTTTGTAAATATATTAAAATTATAAGGGTATAATGAATGGTTTTTTTGTAAATATATAAACATTATGAGGGTATAAATGTCCGAAACACTGTTCACTTCTTTCCATTTATGGAATGGCTCAATTGAAGTGGGACGTTCCAAAAAGGAAAGTGGCTCAATTGAGGTGGGACGGAGGTAGTATTATTTAAATAATTTTTTTATAGAAAAAATTATATAAAAATAAATAAAAACATGAAATCTCATCTTAAAAAAAGCTGATTAGTAATGATAAATAAATTTCTCTTATAACTAATATCCAATGTCCATAATGAAAAAAAAAACAAATTAACTCAATTTTTTTTGAGAAGCAAACTTTTTTTTTTGTTTGAAAAGAAAAATCAAGACTTTTAATACCCATTTATGAATATCCTAATTAACGCAAATATAAAAAGAAACCCAGATCCCTCCCCTTTCCCTCATCCCCAACCCCTCTCCCTTCCCCTCATACCCAACCAGCCATCATCCTTCATCTTCCACTCTGCCTTCCCGTTTCAATCTTCTTCCTTCATCCCTCCCCCTCCCCTCCCTCACTCCAGCGACGTTCCCCCTACTCCAGCATCGTCGCCAATTGACTCTACAGTCCGCCAATTAGTTTTCCATGTTTGCTGAATTGGTCCTACATCTAATTAATTCAAAGCCCAGCCTCCCAATATCTTTCCTTGTTTTCTACTTTATAAATTCATGTGGCTTGTTTGAAATCGATGCCATTTCTGATCCTCTTGAAGGTTGCATTAGCGATTGAGGATTTTGAAAGAAAAAAAACAGCAGATCTGGGTTTTTTTCTTTTTGGTTTCGATTTTTGATTATGGCCATAATTGCTATTTGATTTTGTTTTAGATCTTTGGTTTTGTGGCATTTTTCGGACCCCTCTCTCATACTGTTTGCTATTTTTATTTTTCATTTCTTTTATTTCTTATAACAGTGGTTATGTTGAACTTTGGTGGTGGATGTGGTGGATATGGTGGCATGTTGGTAGCGTGCTGTTTTTTTTTGGGTACAATTGTGGTGTGATGGTGAAGGGGTCCCAACAAAGCCAAGATATCTTTATCATGGTTAAATGAGAATTATGCCCTTAAACTTTGGAGTTGGAAGACTTAAATACCAGCCATGTGACGTGCACATGACAAATTTTGTTAAATTTCTAACATTAGTTAGGACCGAGGAGGCAAAGTGGGATAATTTTAACATGGGATATCACACCGACACAAATTTCGCACTGGGGGTGCAAAGTGGGATTCAGTGTATAATTGAGGGGGGTAAACGTATTTAAGCCTATCCAGGGGCATATCCGACCCCAATGGGCAAGTAGCTTAAACACAATTCATATAATTCATATTGCAACAAATCCATTCTAGAGACTTTAGACATGAAAAAAATCTTAAAGTTCATTTACCTGTGTACAGTGTTGAGAAGACTGTAACAACCCCGTACTGCCTGTCCATGTAAAGTTCCACTCTTGTCTCCAACAATTACCCTCAATGCACGTGCATCATACACTTTGTTGATACTGACATCTTTACGATTCATCTGTGAGAAGAGAGAATAGAAGCATAATTAATATGGCAAAACAGTCCTTACAACTCAGCCAACAAATGTGATCCAACAAGATACGATGACTTGAACATATGCATCATATGAACATCAAAGTTCACAGAAACAGTGGTATGGTAGAACCCCTCATTCGAACTTAAGAATAAAGAAAAGAGGAAGTTCAGAAGCAAGAATGCAGCAAGATCTGAAGCTACACATCTGGCAAGTGTAAGATTTTCTTAACTTAGAAGCTCAATGCTCTAGTCACAATTACAATTCTGCACCATCAAGAACTTAAATCATCATAAATATACTTTGATGCTCTGTAATCTGACATTTTTTTTTGGTTAAGTAAATATGTGCATTGAAAATTCGCCAAAGGGGCGAACCGTTACAAAAGAAGCAAAAGGCGTTAAAAGCTAAAAAAGGCCAAGTACTGAATAAACAAAAGAATGCAGACTAGATTTCTCATTTGTGAGAGTATATGCATAGTCATTACTTAAACGGCTGCTAGCATTTTCATTTTTGGCCTCCCTGGCATTAGTCTTCTTATAATTATAGTAACCGCAAACCTCATGGAACTTTCAGCAATCCCTCCCCCCCCCCCTTTAAGTTATCAAGTTTCTAGTTGCTGATACAAGATATATGAATAGGATACCTTGTTGTAGATGCTATACAGGCTTTTTAGCCGGCTAGATAAGGTTACTTCCATCCCAGGAACATAGCTGCAAACATAAATCAGGTTATTAAAGTTGTGGTGGAGTAGAAGAACCAAAGGCTGAATGAGGAGAATCATGCTCAGAGGTTCTTACGAAGTTGATATAAATAGCTCCCGCTCGAGCGCTTCCTCACAAACAACAAGGGATGCTAAGGCAACCCCAGCATCCCTCACAACCTTAGGTTTTGTTTGGATCTCTGCGCATGTCGCAATATCTTTAATATAATTAATGCGCTTTCTTCGATCCAGAAGGAGATCAAATGGAAGTACGGCCTGCAATAGATCCTGGAGATATAAAAAAAAATCATTTTGTGAGTATTCAAGCTACAAATCAGTTTCCTGACTTAAATGAAAATGTCAAGCCAAGTAAAGAAGGCAGGTAACACACACACACACACCAACAACAACAAAAAGAAGAATAACGAAAAGAACATGATGTCAAGCATACAAGTTTCACATGATAACAAAAATGACAGAGAAAATAGATGAATGTCAAAGAGATCAAAACATCATTGACTCATTAGCATGTTTTCTAACAATCAAAACGCAATATACACCAAAGAATGCACTCAAAGCTAGCATAATTCTTAACAAATCTTTCCTCTTCTTTTACCAATATGAAACACATCATTAATTGCATCCACGACTCTTCATGTCTCCTTATGATCGAAGAACACCATACTAATAGTCAACAAACAACTGAACTGATAGTGTCCGGAATTCAGATTGGAGAAAAAGCTGCAAGATTTGGTTAGATAAGAACTAAAATTGCTTCCTTAAATCCTTTCCTTGAGTAAATTTGAACATGACATTGATTGTTGAACAAGTATAGATGCATTGGATGTACAAAGATTCAGACAATATCCTTACATTCATGCTGATGTTGTCCTCATCAATTGTTGTGCATCCTTCGTGATTGGGAGTTAGATCTTTTCCGCTTATATGTGTGTCTGAGATGTTTCTGGCAGACACTCTTCTCAGATGACTTATTTTGCTACTGGTACTCCACATGGAAGCCAGATCAGTCCGCATTTGACGGAATATCTGGGGCTGCAAACTTGAAATATCTCTAATCATATTGTGTCTTTTGAAGATATTATGATTCAAACAGTAAGTGCATATATGCTTGAAAAACTGTTGAAGATGAAGACCAAAAGGCACAACAAATCTGGAAAAAACATTCTAAAGTACATTAAAATAAACGTGGTCTCAATTCAGTAAACCCACGTGCATAGTTGAATAAGTTTATCTTTTCCATCATAATCAACTTTGCTTCAGGCCGACCAATGACACTCCCCACCTACCCACCCATCCACCCCAAGAAACATGCATAATTGATCTAATTCGCATTCCAAGAAGGGATTTGTTTTACCCCAATTATTTGCAGTTCATTAAACTTATTTGCTTATTTCAAGATCACTGGAGATATTTTCGACTGGAGAAAAGGTACTAGGTTATATCACATCTAATCCAGGGTATGAGCTTTTTTTTGTATAAAAGGACAGTTGATAATTGACAGGATTTCTTTGCCACATTGGACATATTTTCTTTACGTGGCATTCGTCTGAGGAAGATAATGCTTTTTTTTTTTTACAAATCAGTGTGAGATTTGGACTGACAGACAGAAGGGATAAAGGCATAAGATGCATGGCTCTGTGTTGATAAAATTTTAACGAAACCCATCACGGCAAGTTAAATGAACTTGCAGAAGCATATCATTGCAAGGGAGAAATTGGAACCTGTAATCAAGATGAAAGTGAAATGAGCAAGTGCTCAATAACATTATGGTAGCTAGACTACTGTGTTTATCTAGACCACTTTGAGAAGAATATACTATCTTTTGACCTGGACCTTAGGAAAGGACCTTTCTTGGCAATTAATGCTACAGACGTTGACTTGTTTCTCTATCTACATTGACTCCCATGTAACCTTTCAACCTCCAGAAACACGCATTCAACTTCCACCATCATCTATATGCATGCTAATGATGACAGAAAAATACCTGAAGAACAGCAAAGCAAAGATCTTCAAGTTCAGCTTTTAAGGCCCAGAGTCCCAATCTGGAAGCAAGGGAGCACCAAATAACCAAAGTCTCCTGTGCTACAGCTTTAGCCTTGGTTGAGGGTAGAGCATAACTGCAAAGAGCCTTTTAATTTTTAAAACTAGCAGTAGATAATAATAGCATGAAAATCTTACAGGCCTACATAGAAGTTAAACATGAACAAATCATAGACTTATAAGTTGATGTTTACCAAAAATCATGAAAGAGTTCTTGATATACAGAAACGATTTACAATCAGAAGAGACCCAGAAAGAACACAAGTTAGGGAACATAAGTAACATATTTCAAAACTTCTCAAATTCCATAACTGGACCATCAACATGCAAATGTCGGAACTGAAATGCAATGAGCAAAAGTTAAGTTATTCTTTCAAAATAAGAGCAGAATAGAGTTCATACATGGTTCTCATGTTGTGAAGACGGTCCGCTAGCTTTATGAGTACCACACGTGGATCATCAACCATGCCCAAGAGCATCACTCGCAAGTTATTTGCCTAGATGAGTAATGAAGCCTATGAGAAACATAAAGTTGAGGCTACATGTAGGTGCATGTAATCTTATCTTCCACGTCCGGAACAAAGTATCGAGATAACATTTCACTTACGAAACAATATAATTCTTTATCTCCATTTAGAGAGAAACTTGTTGTGATTTTTTTCCCTATGAAATTGATAGCACAATAGTTGCAAGAAATTGAACAAAGTAAAGACAAATGAACTTATAGTTGCCAGAAACACAAGGGCTCAAATATATATAGTCACTGATATTGTTAGTTGCTACCAAAGTGGAGCGCACAATAGAGGCTTGTGGCGGACCAACATTTTAATCAGAGAGGTGTGATAGGAATTGCTAAAACATTTCAAACGATACTAGCTTTTGAAAACTTAGTTGAAGTATATGAAAGATAATTTGACATTGGCCAAATTACGTTTATCCTCCCAAAGTATCCACCCAATCCCACTTTGGACCCCTAGTTTGAAAGTGGACTTTTATTTTGAAATCGTCCCACTTTACTTAATATGCACTTAAACAGGGGGTAAAGTGGGACGATTTGGAAAGCGTCAGGGGTAAAATAGGACGGTTTCAAAATGAAAGTACCAAACATACCCACATTTCAAATTGGGGTGTAAAGTGGGATTGGCCGGATACTTTGGGGAGATAAATGTTATTTGGCCTTTGACATTCATCTTATTTTTCCCTTTTCAAGTTTATTAAAAATATAGGTGCTTAGTATACCATATTAGAAAAGGAACTACTCCAATAAGCAGAGGGAAGAAATTCAAAAACCAGTTGCAGTGAAGTACAGGGAACGAGGATCAGATAACAAGCAAATGACATCGATGGAGGCTATGAATCCACCTGTTCTAATGTTTTCCTTTTCCTTTTCCATGGGAAAATAGAAAATGATGCGTTAACATCAATTTAGTACTTTTAAGATCTTATACTTCAAGACACTTTTTCTTATTGAATCTTGTAAAGTCTCTAAATGTATAGTCAGCAATCAAAATGAATCGATATTAATACAATGTGCTTGTTTAGCAAGCAATAACAGTGAACCAACGATTCCAAGTATATACAGTACCAAGTAAGGAAATATTAGCAGATTGCTAGGAGAAAGATTGTTGGAGGTTTATTACCTCTGCATGGCCAAGAGTAGCCTGATTTACATTTATTCTGCGGTGTCTCCGAAGTAACTGCAGGACAAGTTATCTCTGAAAGTAAGACTTAATTCTCATATCAAGATTTAACATCAGAAAAGAAAATCATCTGGAGTATGTCTATCTAAAGCGGTGCAGAAAGGTTTGACAAGGATAACTAACCAAGCATAAGTACATGTATATCAAAACCGTACAGCTTTATAGCATGAAAATCCCCAACAATTCTCTAAAACTTCAAAAAAGAAGCTTAAATTTCATCCTTAGTATAGAAGGTTTTATGTCCCTTCACTTTTAGTAAAAACTCTTGTGATGTTCCATAACAAGTTCAGTCATCCATTGTAATAATTAAACCCATTATAACCTAATTACTTTATGTCTAACCTGGTTGATATAACTTAACCTGGAGACACCAGCGACCAGTTTTGCCACATCTTCATCAAACTCTCTCTCTATGCTGCTCAAACTTTCATTTGTATCATCAACCACGTCATGCAGAATTCCAGAAACCACTGTATCGATAGCCTGCAGTAAATTTTGATTCAATTTGAATGCACATTCCTTTAGACCTGAATGTGTGAAATTATGTGCAGGGATAAGTTGTAATGGACATCTCCAATAGTGATTTCGACTATCAACATGTTTACCAAGGTGGTATCATTTTAAAACTCCACTCAAGCATCATATCAAAAGTTTAGGTCATGCATATGATAATAAATTGCTTGGGTTAACAACTCTCTTCACTTCTGACACAAACTTTCTATTGTAGAGGATGATAGTGAACGTAAATGCCAATATAACATGTGTCTGATGAGAACTTGCTATTAAAAACAAATATAGAATAAGCAGATTTAGTAACTTAAATGCTGATTTGCTATCAAGTAACAACTTGACTTACCAAGCCCTTGAATAGGAAAATAAGTTTACACAGTTAACGAAATAGCTTTACTATCTTCTAATAGGAAAATGCAATGGATTCCAACATATTATCCCAACCTTTTTTTTCTTACCCAAGGGTAATGCATGTGAATAATTGGTCCATGGCCCCACAGTTTAGTGATGTGACATATAACCAATTACATGCACTGGACGTGGCAGGAGGTAAATTGGGACAAAATGTTGGCATCCTAGCATTATTCTTCTTATCATGGTAACAGCTCATGTTTTAAAACAAAACAAAACAAAACAACACAAAACAAACCCTATAGAGTTAGCTATAAGAAAACAAAAGAAATAACGAATGCTAATGAGTTATTTAACTGATCAATGATCATGTAACAGGTCAAAATAATTATTGAGGTCATGCTTCGCCCTTGATAGGAAACCAACAATAAGTCAATTGAGAAAGAGAGTAAGACAGAAGCTATAACTTGCTCAATGATGGGTGCACAGGAACAAGTTCTAACTTTATGAATGATTCACAGAAATTGTAGAAAAGAAAAGAATATTCATTTCTTAGAGAAATTTAATTTAGCAAATTAAACAAAACAATACATATCTAACATGACACACTGCCCAAAGAGAGTAAAAAACAATCAAGCTAACAGGTGGTGCCGTGGAGGCTTAACTCACTTAACAAATATGTACGAATGCCACAAAGTTCGGCCATGAAAACTGAGTCGAGTCAGGCTTACCCTTTTCCCAGTAGAAGGAACCAATACAGCCAGGATCTTCCCTGTATTGATACAGTGGGACAAATAGGGCTCTCCACTCTTCCTTTGCTGGCCATGATGAGCTTTTCTAGCAAATGCTACTGCCTTCTGCACCTGCCTTCATGGGTTCAGAATCTTAGAGGCACAAATTGAGTGCATGGTTATAAATATCACTGAATTCAAGTATAGATGCTAAACCTTTGCATCATTAAAAATGGGGTATCCAGTGACATCTACCCCATCCAGTATGAGAGCACCTGCAGCAAATTCGTTGATTCTATCAACATGAAGGAACTTGTACATTACAATCAAAGAGATTTTCAGTTTGCCAGTAAGAATACAATCAAAGAGCTTTCCAGCTATTTGATACAAGGAAAAAGTTGAGTGGGGAAAAGAACTGATGATAAGATGAAGTACCCCTTACGCTTTTTTGCAGGAGAAATCAGACTAATGTTACACCAAAAATTAGATTAAAACTAATGGTGTGGCAAAGATTGCTCCTTCATTTATTTTCCTCTAAAAAAGGTGCACTAAAAATAATATAAAAATGGTAGAGGATCAAATAGAGAATGTAATTATCGAGTTACAAATGGATATCCATTATCTATTGGATATATGTTCCAAAAGTCATCTACTTGAATCAAGAATGAGTTAATTACTAGATAATGTGCATTTGTCCATATAATAATCGTTGCTTTCTATGTAGTACTCCCTCAGTCCCTCTATCCCATACAAGTGTAAAATTCCTTTGTTACAAAATTAGTGTCCCTTTTTTATGAAGTTACTAAATACCTTTGCTATCTATGATGTCCCCATATACGTCTACGACTACCTAGTGTGACACCAAGGGATTCAAGTATATCTACTACTAAAATGGGGGTAAAAGTCAACTTTCTTAATTCTTGGAAAACAAAAGGGACAATAGTTTTGGGAGTTGGGACTCAGGTATAAATGGATAAAAACATAATGGAGGCAGTCAGAGTCAATTTACATAGATTCCCCCAGCCCCCTCACATCAATCCTACGAGCCTCTTAAATAAGAATATGTGGAGCTCCTCGTGGCAGGGAAGTTCAACTTGATGGCTATTGGCGTGTGCTCATCTTTCGGATCAACCAATAGCATTCCTACGCCATTTCCTCTGTTGTTAGCAGCTCCGTCAAAGAAAAGCTGCCATCGACTCTCAGGCTCAACTACGAAGATCCCTTCATCTGGGAACTGGGGTTCAGGCCCGCGGTCCTCATTACTAGGGAAGTTTGCCAGATGGTCTGACAGAGCTTGACCCTTGATGGCCTTTCTCGTCACATAGTTGATATCATACTCAGCCAAGAAGAACGACCACTTTGCTAGGCGCATCGAGAGGGAAGGCTTGTCGAAGATGTACTTGATGGGGTCCATTTTCGAGACCAAATTCACAGAGTGGGCTTGCATATAATGCTTCAGCTTGCCGACTACCCAGACCAGTCCTGCACAAGTCTTTTCGCATGCTGAGCAATTGAGCTCACTTCCCTGCAGCTTCCGACTGACAAAGTAAATGACATTTTCTACCCGAGAGTCTTTCTTCTCCTGAGCAAGCATAGCTCCAACTGCCGTATCAGTGACAGTAAGATAGATCAGAAGAGGTTTCTGTCTATGTGGGGGGCATAGCATCGGAGGATGTACTAAGTACGCCTTGATTTGGTCAAAGGCATTTTGGCATTTCTCGGTCTATTCTGTGTCTACATTCTTCTTCATGAGCTTGAAGATGGGCTCGCACATGGTAGTCAACTGGTTGACAAAACGGCTGATGTACTGCAGTCATAAAGCTTTTGACCTCTGTCTGGGTTCGAGGCGGCCTCATGTCCATAATGGCCTTGATTTTTCGAGGATCAACTTCAATACCTCGCTCCGTGACCATATACCCAAGCACTTTTCCCCTTGTCACTCCAAAGGTGCATTTGACAGGGTTCAGTCTCATGGAATGTTGTCTCAGCCTCTCAAAGAACTTTCGCTGGTCGACAAAGTGCTGTCCATCCTTGCCTTTGGAGTGGATTATCATGTCATCGACATAGACCTCAATTTCTTTGTGGATTATGTCGTGAAAGAGTGCGGTCGCTGCCCTCTGATAAGTAGCCTCGGCGTTTTTAAGCCCAAAAGGCATCACCGTATAGCAGTACGTTCCCCACGGCGTGGTGAAGGCTGTCTTTTCTTGGTCCTCCTCGGCCATCTTGATCTGGTTGTAGCCAGCAAAACCATCAACGAAGGATTTGACTTCGTAGTTGGCAGTGGCGTCCACCAGAATGTCTATGTTTGGCAAGGGATAATCGTCCTTGGGGCTAGCTTTGTTCAGATCCCGAAAATCTACATAACATCGCACCTTCCCATTGGCCTTAGTCACAGTCACGATATTGGATAGCCATGTCGAATATTCGATGACCCGGATGAATCCTACCCGCAGTAGATTCTCAATCTCTTCTTTGACCTGTAGAGACCACTCTGGCTTGATCTTTCTCAGTTTCTGCTTTACTAGCTTAGCATCTGGTGGTAGAGGGATTCTGTGCTCCACAATTGAACTGTCTAGCCCCGGCATATCTTTGTATGACCATGCAAACACGTCCATGTATTCTCTGAGCAGATTGACCAGTCTGTCCCGTTCAACCCCCTGGAAGAAGTTCCCAATCTGTGTCTCTTTAGGTTCCTCGACAGTACCCAAGTTAACACTTGTCAAAACCTCCTCGACAGCTTGGGCCCGGTTTTCCTCTTTGTCTGTAACCTTCTTAAAGATTTCTTTAATGTATTGTTCGTTTAGTGTGTTTGCATCTTGTTCAAATGATTCATTATTAACTGTTGTTAAGTTTTTAGTTAATTTATCATTTGTTAAGTTGGCAATAAGGGGATACTCAGAAAGATCTGCCATTTCGTTCAAAGCGAAAGGAAAGATGACATTGGCTACATATTCATAATCCTCAGGCGTGAGGCGTGAGGCCTTCGGATGACTCGAAGGACTGGAATTCAAAGATTCCTGACTCAACTGTATGGACAACAGGGTGTTTGACACGACTGGGCTGAGAGGGACGGGGTACCAATCCAAGCTCCGTGATCATTTGCTGTCGGCTGGCTATCGGCCCTGAGAATGTCTCCCTATTCCTTAAAGGCATCTCTGACTTAGTCACCAAAGTGCGGGGATCAAAAGTTTCTTCGCCACCGTCTCCAATTACGGCAACTACCTCGTCATCTGAGCTGAAGTCGATCAAATCAGGGATCTGATAGCAAAAGAAAGACGGGTGGGGTATCTTGTGGAAAATTCTGTTGTGATTCCAAAAAGATTCACACAACTCAACTCAAGATTTGTCCCAACTACAGTCCAAATACACTCGTTCAAATTGATTCATAGCAAAAGTTGATTTCCTTCACATTGCTATTAAAAGACATTGGCTTAACCGCAAAGGTTATAAATAACTATTAACTTTATTGATATGAACTTCATATGAAGTAAGGAACATCTGTAGCTGGATTGGAGTGAAACAGCTTAATAAATCAAGATTCTGATTGACTTAGCTGAACGCCTTCACCTTGTGATTAGATTAATCTCTTAAAGATCATTGAATACATAGTATCCATTAAATAAAGCTTGGTCGTTTTGAAACTGCAATTTTGAGAAGAAAATAAAAATCATATACTCCCTCCGTTCCATGCAAAGAGTCCATTTTTAGTCTTGCTTTACTCGGCTTGATTAAGGGGGGTCAACATACCCCTATTGGTTACTATGGAATCAGCACTGAATTACACACATTTTAAAATAGAAAGTAAACTCTCTCTGTGGAGATCATGCTATTATTAGATTTAAAACCTATTACAGGACACTTCTAAGTTCTAATACTTAACTAAATTAAGTTTTTTTGTTTTCGTAGTACTTGCTTAAAACTAAATTATCCCCTCCCTAATACACACACACACACACTCACAAAAGAAAAAGTAGTGGGTGGCTTACCAGGTTGTTCCTGTACTTTGGGCCACAAAAAGTCGACCTTGGTAGAAAGACAAGCACCAGAAGCAATAGCGACGGCAGTAACAGCCACTTGAGTAATCGCCGACGTAACGGCTCCATGAACAACAGAACCTGAGCCGACTGCAGCCGAGGCAGCGATTACGTTCCCGGACGTCAGTACAGAGCCTAGAGACGCGGAAACAACGAATCTCGGCACACTTGGATCCAAGAAACGCCGGAATTTGACGGAATTCCGTAAATTTCTACGAGATTGAAAGGAAAAACAAGGATTGATGCGAAGGATGAAACAAGTTTTGTGACCTAACATGGCTGTTGTGGATGAATCGCATGATAGCATTTCTGAGTGGAGTTCGTTTGTTTGTTGGTTGGTCAGAAATTATTGGTGGTTCAATTTTGTTGTAAAGGGAAGTAGTTATTATTATTTTTTTATTATTTTTTTATAACCCAGTCTTCGCGCCTCTGGATCACCAGCCACCTACCTCTCATAGACACAGCGGTAAATCACGGGATATGTTCAAGTTAGTTAGGGTGGCAACACCCCTTATACTTTTGGTCTCAATTACCCTTCTCCATGGCATGCTTACATCACTCTTGCATCACTAATAAATTAGCTACTTCAGCTGCACCTGTCAAAATTCGAACTTTTCACACGCTAAAATTGCAAGCCCAACAATATTCTTTTCTTTACCACCTGACTGTGCCAGGGACAAGGAAAGTGATTATTTATTTGTGGGTCAGGAAGATGGTTGGTTGTGTGCAGTTATTTTGTTTTTTTCTTCGCTTAGTCCTTAATCTTCCTAAATTTTAAAATTATATTATAAAACAGGGTATCCTTGTTTCGTTTCCAATTAACTTTGTCAATATAGGTTCTAATTCGATAAAATTTGGATGTGAAACCCTAAATTGATATTGCTCAGTAGAGTTTAGGAAATATTTTGTAATTTGCTCATATTTATCGGGCAATATCTCATCAAGTTGTGTAGCTAGAAGATATCAGAGCCCCTATTAAAACATCGATAAACGAGATTTGTGTTGGACCTTTGAAAATTCAAATGGATCTTATAAATCTCATTCGTTGATATATTAATGGGGATCATAACATTATCTTATTTGAATCGTATGTACGAAATTATCTGATATATTTCTCAAGAACTTTTTTACAATTTTCAACACTTATGTACGATTTATTATTGTAGTACAACCTTATGTACGTAGACATGTACGTATCTCTTTTAATATTTAAGTAATTTCAGATTTAAACATACGTCTGAAAGAAAGAGTAAAAAGTAAAGCATCGCATGACCAAAAAATAAATGATCATTTTCAAGTGGAGTGTTATTTGTGAACCAATAGAATAATTACAATTCTGTCCATTTAAGTTTCATTTTATTTGTATTTATTCAGTGTCTTTCATTATTTTTATTAGTGCTACAATGAATGTATGTTTTTATTCTAATTATTAAAAAAAACATTCACCAAAATTAGACATTCATTATTTGGAGACGAATGATACTATATTTCATTCTCGATATTTGATTTAACGACTATGTAACTATTTCCGTCCACCTTTTTAAATGTGCAGTTCAACTAAGGCTCCGTTTGTTTAGCGTAATACATTTTTCGGAAAATGATTTTCGGCAAAATGTTTTCCGAAAAATGAAAATATTTTCCGAAAAATATGATAAAAATGAAGTTTTCCCCATTTTCTAGTACGAAACAAACATCAAAAAATGAGGAAAATATTTTTCAAAAAACATTTTTTTTCCAAACCAACGGAGCCTAATTGCAAAATACGCAAACTTCTACATGCTTTTCTAGCACACTGATACGGCAAAAATATATATATAAAAAAAGGAAATTTATGAATAATCAAAAAGGAAATTTATGAATAATCAAAACAACGACTATGTAACTATTGTTTTGTTTGGCCTATCCTCGTGTGTCAACGTAATTGTTTGATTTTTTTTTTTTTTAAACCTTTCGTCTTACTGTACTGTAGTAGTAAGAGTACAAGGAGAGGATATGAGTATATGCTTTTGAATTTTATGTACCAACTAGAATATACTAATTATGAAAATATTTATATGTTTTACTCGGATTTAATCAATGTTAATATTTTAAAATTGGCATTACTTTCATGCTCATTAATACTATTCGAGAATTATTAATTGTATGATTAAATTTTTATTTCATATTGTATGTATATTTTGAGGATTTTTTTTGTACATACATATTTTGTTCAATAATTATGCAATTTATACGTGTACTTGTATTGTTTGGTATTTACGAATTAATTTGTTTGTTTATGCCATCTAAGGTTAAATAATACAAGTGCATTTTGAAACTAACTTTATAAAATATTGTTGGGTTTATGCAACAATCAAGCTTTAAAGTTCATTCATATTTATGTGATCTATATAGAGTTAATTAATTAGGGAGTAGCCACAGCATCTTTAATTAATTAATATTGTATGTTTGGATCACAAATTTTGAATGAACATTAATGTAATTAATCATACTTTATGCAATAAATTTTATCCCACAGGAATTTTATTGTATTATGTATGATTAATTAGGATAAAATATTAAACTATATTTTCTAATTTACCCACAGGGATTAGAAAAAGGAACATAGTTTTGATGGTTTTATCATAAAGTTAAATGAATCTAATTGAATTAAAACTTTAGCCCACAGGCAAGTTTTATGTCACTAGGTTCATGTTTCGCATGTTTTTACATTGGTAGATCATGCTATATTTCACTAGCCTCAATATTAATAATATGAGCATTTACAATTAATTTGCAGCTATTCAATCTGTTGATTACCCTGATATGAGATGTGATGTTCCCGAGCTCAAAGGGGATAACTACAAAGTGAGGAAGGAAAGAGTTCTCCTTCATTTAGGATGGTTGGATCTTGACTATGCCATAAGGAAGAATGAACCCCTTCACCATTGAAACTAGCCTTCGGATCTTTGTTGATCTTTATGAAAAATGGGACCGATCTAATCGTCTTTGTGTAAGTTTCATAAAGACTAAAATCTCAGCTGGCATAAGGGGTTCAGTCGAGCATATCAAGAAGGTTCAGGAATTACTAAAGGTTTGTTGATGATCGGTTGCCACTTCGAGATAAGGCAATGGCAAGCACCCTGATCATGGAGTTTACATCCCTAAGGCTCGATAACATTAAGGGTGTGCGTGATCATATCATGCGCATGAGGGATATAGCGGCTCAGCTAAAAGCATTAGAGGTTGAGATGTCGGAAGTCTTCTTGGTTCATTATGCCACTTTCCACCTTACCTCACGGTATGGCCCATTCAAGATATCCTATAACACACATAAGGATAAATGGACAATCAATGAATTGATGACCATGTGTGTTCAGGAAGAGGGCAGGCTGCTTATGGAGGCTAAGGAAAAGGAGAGTGTGAATTTTACTACAGTTGGAAAGAACAAGAAGAATGGTCAAGCCAAGGACTAGGGAAAGGGAAAAATCCCTTCCAACAAGGACATTAAGAAGGATCCCGTGTGTTTCTTTTGCAAAAAGAAGGGACACATTAAGAAGGAGTGTTCTAAGTTCAAAAATTGGCTTGATAAGAAAGGTACTCAACTTTCCTTTGTTTGTTATGAATCCAATATGACTATTGTAAATCATAATACATGGTGGATCGATTCAGGCTCTACAATTCACATTACCACTTCATTGCAGGGATTGCAAAACCTGCGGAAACTAGTGGGAAATGAATGCAGCGTCTATTCAGGAAATCAGATGCCTTCATGTGTAGAGGCCGTTGGAACGTGCAATTTAGTTTTAAGTAGTGGTTTTCATTTAAGTTTGAAAAAGACCTTTTATATTACCAGTTTTTCTAGGAATTTAATTTCCATTTCTAGACTTGTATCAGATGGTTATTCCTTTAACTTTTCAGAAAATGGTTTTGATTTAATTTTCAAATCTAATGTTATTGGAAATGGTATTTTGTCTAATGGTCTTTTTAACTTAAATTTAAGAAATGATAATGACCACTCATCTATGCACGTTCATATTGGTACCAAAAGATGTGTTATGAATGACTATTCTTCTATGTTGTGGCACCGGAGGTTGGGACATATCTCCATTAATAGAAATAAAAAGTTGGTAAGTGATGGAGTACTTAGTACTTTAGACTTTACAGACTTTGAGACGTGTATAGCCTGCATTAAGGGTAAGCACACTGACATGTCAAATAAGCCAAAAAAGGGTGTCAGAAGAAGCTCAGATTTATTGGAAATCATACATACAGATATTTGTAGTCCAGACATGGATGCATACTGTGACAAGTACTTTGTCTCATTCATAGATGATTACTCGCGATATATGTATCTCTACCTGCTTAACAATAAGAATGAAGCACTTGATGCTTTTAAGGTATTTAAAACAGAAGTAGAGAAACAATGCGGCAAGCAAATTAAGATCGTGAGATCAAATAGAGGTGGAGAGTACTATGGTAGATATACTGAAAATGGACAAGCACCTGGTCCATTTGCGAGATTTCTTCGAGAGAATGGTATAGTTTCAGAATATACCATGCCAGGTACTCCACAACAAAATGGAGTAGCTGAAAGAAGAAATCGAACACTATTGGACATGGTGCGAAGCATGATTGAAAGCTCCAAACTTCCTCGATCCTTGTGGAGCGAAGCACTTAAGACGGCTACGTACATATTAAACCGAGTTCCAACCAAGGCCGTTCCAAAAACGCCTTTTGAGATATTCAAAGGTTGGAAACCCAGTTTGCAACATGTACGTGTTTGGGGATGTCCGTCTGAAGTGAGAATATATAATCCACAAGAAAAGAAGTTGGACCCGAGGACCATAAGTGGATATTTTGTTGGATATGCCGAAAGGTCTAAGGGATATAGATTTTATTGTCCATCTCATAGCACTAGATTTGTGGAATCAAGAAATGCAAAATTTCTTGAGAATGACTTGATTAGTGGGAGCGATCGATCCTTGGACATTGATCAAAGGAAAGATCATTACGATGCTCAACGTACCACTTCAAGTTATGAACCGGTCATTATTGTTAACAACACTCCTCAAGAACAAACACGTGTTGAAGAACCAGTTCAAGAAGCACCACAAGCTGATCCTGATCCAATGGTAGATGAAGTTCAACAAATACATGAAAATGTTGAACTCTGTGAACAACATGATCCCGCTCCTCGGGATAATGTTGATCCAGCTTTAAGAAGATCTACGAGGGTAAGGAGGTCAGCAATTCCTAGTGACTATGTCGTGTATCTACAAGAGTGTGACTACAATATTGGAGCCGAAAATGATCCTGAAACGTTTTCACAAGCCGTAAGTTCTAACGATTCAAGCTTATGGTACAATGCCATGAAAGATGAGATGGAATCTATGGCAACTAACAAAGTGCGGGATCTCGTCGAGTTGCCAAATGGTGTAAAAGCCATTGGATGTAAATGGGCCTTCAAAACAAAGAAAGACTCACAAGGCAACACCGAGAGACATAAGGCAAGACTTGTTGCCAAAGGATTCTCACAAAGAGAAGGAATCGATTACACGGAAACCTTTTCCCCTGTATCTAAGAAAGATTCCCTTCGAGTAATTATGGCATTGGTAGCCCATTTTGATTTAGAGCTACATCAAATGGACGTGAAGACGGCTTTCCTTAATGGTGATCTAGAGGAAGAGGTTTATATGAAACAACCTGAAGGATTCTCCTCTAATAGTGGTGAGCATTTGGTATGTAAGCTTAATAAATCTATATATGGACTGAAACAAGCTTCCCGCCAATGGTATAGAAAATTCCATAACGTCATCACTTCATTTGGATTTGAAGAGAACGCTATGGATCAATGCATATACCTCAAGGTTAGTGGGAGCAAGATTTGTTTCCTTGTGTTATATGTGGATGATATTTTGCTTGCAACCAATGATAAAGGATTGCTATACGATGTGAAACAATTTCTCTCGAAAAACTTTGATATGAAGGATATGGGAGAGGCATCTTATGTCATTGGCATTATGATCTATAGAGACAGATCTAGAGGCATATTAGGTTTGTCTCAAGAGACCTATATCAACAAAGTTTTAGAGAGATTTCGGATGAAGGATTGTTCACCTAGTGTAGCACCCATTGTGAAGGGTGACAAGTTTAGCCTGGACCAGTGCCCCAAGAATGAGCTCGAAAGGGAACGAATGAAAGACATTCCATATGCTTCAGCTGTTGGAAGCCTTATGTATGCTCAGGTCTGCACCAGACCTGACATTGCATTTGTTGTTGGGATGCTTGGGAGATATCAGAGTAACCCAGGAATTGACCACTGGAGAGCTGCAAAGAAGGTCATGAGATACCTTCAAGGAACGAAGGGTTACATGCTCATGTATAGACGGACCGACAATTTGGAGGTGATTGGCTACTCTGATTCAGATTTCGCTGGCTGTGTTGATTCTCGCAAATCAACATCCGCGTATGTTTTCATGTTAGCTAGTGGAGCTATATCTTGGAGAAGCGTGAAGCAGTCCTTGGCGCTACTTCCACTATGGAGGCCGAGTTCGTGTCGTGTTTTGAGGCTACCTCACACGGTGTATGGTTGAAGAGTTTCATGTCCGGGCTTAGAATCATTGATTCAGTTTCTAAGCCATTGAAATTATGTTGTGACAACTCAGCTGCTATTTTTATGGCTAAGAACAACAAAAGTGGTAGTCGAAGTAAGCATATCGACATTAAGTACTTAGCCATTAGAGAACGTGTTAAGGAAAATAAAGTGGTCATTGAGCACGTTAGCACTGAGTTGATGATTGCCGATCCTTTGACTAAAGGCATGCCACCAAAGGGGTTTAAGGATCATGTAGAAAGAATGGGACTTGGTTCCATAATGTGATATTTCATTGTACGTACGCTATTTGAATGAAACTCTTATGATATTTGATTTTTCTCATACAGTTTTGTGCACATATTATTTGTTATAAGAGAAAACATCATTTATGGACCCATAATAAACATGTGGTTTATTCATGAGTTAAGGGCTATTGTTGAGGAGCTTAATGTATTGTAATACATGGAAGATAATACTCGCCTCAAGAGGACCTATCGCCATGATTCATATATTAGTTTTTTTGACATGTTGGGGTTAAATGGACCAAGTGGGAGAATGTAAGAATTTCTCCCGTAACTATAGGGATCTCAATATTCCCGTTCATGATTTAGGGATTTGATTTCATTGAAATCCTTTCCTTTTTTGTATATGGAAAATTGATTTCTGAATGTGGTCCATTTATATGTACATATTCAGCCCAAATTGAGATAATTTCTCTCAATCAAGAGAGAATTTCTCTCAATCAAATATTGTGTCCGTGAACTTTGTGATGGACAAAGAGCTATAAATAGGACACAATGCTCTTCATCTTGGGTCACCAAACCTACTCTCACCTTCAGAAATACATTTCCATCATCATAGGAAGAGTTAAGGTTTAGAAACCCGAAGGTATCTTCGGTGCGTCGATTGATCGGAGCCGATTCCGCATAGCAATGGCTGGAGGTATGATTCATGTAGCTTCCGCTGATTATCTATAACATGTTCATACTATTTAGATCATGTTTAGGCTGAGGATAATCTAACAAGGCTGACATCTTATTTGTCATTATGATGGGAGATGCCAGTCGGGTTGGTCAATTAAAATCAAAATGACCCATTTCATACTGAAAATCATAAAAAACCCAATTTCTCTATCTAATACTCCCACCGTCTCATTCGACTAATAAGTAGAGGAGGTGTCAGGCGTTATTAGTATGAAAAGTAAATTAGTAAAGAGAATGAATGGAAAAAATAGTAATGAGATTATTGTTGTGAGTATTACAAGTGGATCTCATTGAATATAAATATGTCTCATTGAAGATAAAAATAATATAAATTTGTCATTTTGAAACGTGCTAAATCGAGTGAGACGCTCAAAATGACAAATTATCCTACGGGTGGGACGGTGGGAGTATACAATAATGCTCGATTGATAACCGCTTATTGACTTTAGACAATGAACGACTGAGATTGATACATAAACGCTACGATCAAATGGCTATCATGTGATAATTTGTTTTCTTCTTCAAGTCTAACAGTTAGATTAATTATCAATGTTTTAATCCAACGGCTCTCATTAAACACTTTCTAAAATTATTCCTCAATCTATCACAATCTCTCTCTATTATTCGGGTATCAGTATATTTTAGCTGTTTCATATTAAATATGATCAAGAACTAATAAAAGAATATTTTTTATAAATTTAAATTATTGTTGTATTAATAATAATATTTAAAATTTTATGAATAAATAGGTGGTTTTAGTAACATCTTTGTTAAATTTCAATTAACTTAACTAAAAAAGTTAAATTAAGAGATTCATAATACGATTGATAGATTATAATGCGTTTTGATTAACTAAATGGCGGGATATAATCTTGATAACAGTTAAGCCCCCCCATATCTCAAGTATAGGGACTTTGAATAACCAAGGCCAAATCATAGGGATAAGAGTGTTAGTTATCCAATCCAAAGGGAGTGATTTTGTCCAAAATTCACCTCTAAATTATACCCTTCCCTGGAAGCTGAATAAATTATCCATAAATTATTTTCATAATACGAAGCTAACCATGATGACGCCAACAATAGCTGCCTTGTTCAAGAATTACTGCAAACTCACACAACCACACATGCAACCATTATCAGGATAGATTTTTCAACGTTCTGGAGATTTTGTTGCCTCATAACAGTTATGCAAATGAGACTGTTTAGCGAAGCAATGTTGTATAGGTCTCCCCATGAATATTATCCTTTTCGCAAAAAAAAAGAAGGATAGCTAATCTCAATTTTACTTTCTAATCTTCCTAGGGTTTTGATTTTCAGTTAATTAGGAAATTTATCCTTTTAGGTAGAATAGATAGCTAAGTTTTGTAGCAAGAAGAGCCTTCCCACCCCCACCCCACCATCGAACAACCTTAGTTGTTAGTTGACTCAGAAGCCAACCTGAAGTACTTTACCGCATTCGACTCTGGTAGCAAACACTCTTCTCCCTAGAACTTTCCACCAAGCATAGCCTTCATTACATTGTCTAGGCAAGTGGGATTGTTTAGCGAAGCACTATTGTATATGTCTCCCTGTGAATATTATGCTTTAAGGTAAAAAAAATAAAATAAAATTAGCTAATCTCAATTTAACTTTTCAAACTTCATAGGGTTTTGATTTTAAGTTAATTAGGAAATTTATCTTTTTAGGTAGAATAGATAGCTAAGGTTTGTAGCAAGAAGAGCCTTCCCCCCTCCCCTCCCCCGAATAACTCGGTTGACATAGAATCCAACCGGAAGTCCTTAACTACATCCGACTCTGATAGCAAACACTCTTCTCCCTGGAGACGTTCCACCAAACGAAGTCGTCATTCCATTGTGTATTTTTATGCTTGACATTGAATATGAAAGTGTTGCTATGTGGTACATCAAAACCAGGCTACTGATTTTCACACAAAAAAAAAGGAAAAAAAAAAAAGAAGGGCACTGATATAGCATTTGTAGGTATAGATTTAGTGTGTAATAACTTTGTTGTTCAGATTACTCTCACCTTTTTAGGATTTGACTGGTTTTCCTATGCTTAATGTTGATACATGTAGATTCATTTTGTTAAAGGTATACATGTTTCCATGCTATACATTATAACAAACGTTATAGCGATTGCTTAATATCATTTGTCAATGTTGTTGCATGTAGATGATAATTGACAAGCAGAAAGATTGTTGACCGTAAAAGCAAAGATATTTGGCGGAGAAGCTGAAAGGCCAGTGGAGATTGTGCAAGCGAAGAGAGTAGGCGGTGGTAGTGGCAAAAAGGCCAAGAGCGGCAATGATGGTGGTGATTGCGAGGAAGAAAGGTGAAGAGAAAATCGGGAATTTGTAGGTATATATCTATTTGATGTGTAAAATATGGTTTAGTAAAAATGAGTTTTGCACTCCTACAATAAAGAGTTAGTTGTTGAGTTATGCAAGATACCATGTATTATAAGTATTGCGACTTTGTTTAATCGAAACTGAAAGCACCAACTTGTTTTGTAACTGTTTTTTTTTTTTTGTCTTGCTAGCTATAGACTACTAACTTTTTTTTTTTACTTCATAGTATGTGGGTAGACAGAGTAATCAAGAAGAGGGTACTGGGTTGGGTTGAGAATTGCGCAAAAGAGGAAAGTAAGTGAGGTGGGTGGACGAGAGGGGGTAATAGGAATGAGGAAAGTGAGTGTTGACGGTGTAACAGAATGAAGAAAATTTTGAACCATAGGATATTCTCTTCCATACTATCACCGTACATCGATACGGGTAAGAGCACTAGTCATCCAACATAACAAGTCTATCCATTCCCCGATGATGCACGGGACATCCAACATAACAAGTCTATCCATTCCCCTGATAGTCCAAGCGCTCATGTAAGAAGAACAATCCCTACTGTGTGTGTACGTGTGAGTGAGTGAGTGAGAGAGAGAGAGAGAGAGAGAGAGAGAGGGGGAGATCAGAAGAAAATAGATGCCTCCATACACTATCCTTCCTACATGTATTACGCAAACAATATTACTGGGGGATTCCCCGTGATTGAATATACAATAAAGTTGATCATAGAGATCAAGAGCCAATCCAGGCTATGTGTAACCAGTTAACAACTTTCATTAGACAGCCTTCAAGTTTCCTTTATAAAATCTCACATTTCTTAAGCTGCACATTCAGCTCTACCAACCAACATTTGAGGTCTTTAGCAAACCTGATGCAACAAACCAGATAAAAAGGAATTTAGGTGGGGGGGGGGGGGTTTGACTTTTGGGCAAATTGCAATTCGGTTACACGTGTTTGGCTCACTTTCGCAATTTGATTCCAAAAAAGAAAAAATTGCAACCCGATCCCTAACCTTTACATTGTGTTGCAATTCAGTAACCTGTGTTTCCGTTAACAATGTGACACTTTGTTAGTTTTTACATCAATTTGCAACAAAATGTAAATGTTAGGAATCAGGTAACAACTTTTATCACTTTCAGGAACCAAATTGCAATCAGTCAACTTTTTTAATGGATATTAGGTATAAAGAAACAGAGAAGGGAGCATCAACCTGGTTAATCAGAAAGAAGAAGTGCCTGCTGAGGAATAGCCAGCTGCTTTCATCTCTTTTAGGGTGCTAGCTAACCAATCCAAACCCTCATAGAGGCCATCTCCTCTAAGAGCACAAGTCCCTTGTATATGCCATTTCCTGTTTCTTAGATCATAGAGACCCAGACCTTCGCACACTTCCATTGGCGTCATTGCTCCTTTCTGAAGGAAAAAGAAAAAAAAATGTAAAAGGCAAAATTTTTGGGACACCGGACATGTGGCAAATTAATCACTTCTTATGAGCAGTAAGTGTAAGCTAAGTTATTTTTTTAAAAAAAAAATTTGTGTGTGTACCGGACAATGTAAATGGGGGAAAAGAAGATAGAACGTCTAACAACAGGTATTTGACCAGTAAAGAGCAGGAAAGGACAAAACAACTTCTAGATGATTTTCAAATGCAACTCGGTGTCAGTGGTAAAAAAAATCACTCATCCAAAACCCATGGAGAAGAAGAAAAGAAAAAAGAAAAGAGAACCAAACATGGTCATATGCAAAACACTCTTGCGGCTGTGGATATGAAGATCAGATCAAATAACTTCATTAAAATCAATTCCTCGAGTATTAGAATGTTAAAAAAGTTAGGACTGACCATGCATTATCTTCCCGGAGCAGGATTTTGTTCTTTAGCAAAACTAGACACACCGAAACACAAAGTAGCATCCTCCAAATTTTGAAGAGAAATTTGATGTCATAGAAGTGAAAAGAAGATAGGTTCATTCAATACTAGGGATATCTCACCCACGGAGCTGAGATGGGGATCCGGGTGATGCATATAACTGTGTGGATCTTTATTTTATATATATAAAAAATTACTCCCTCCATCCCTAAATGAATGTCCATTTTCCAAAAAAAATTGTCCCAAAATGGAAGTCCAAAATTTGGAGAAGTTACTAAACCCTCCCTCGTGAAACAAGTTTTAGTTCACACTTGCACTCATGATGGAATATGATGAGATCATTAAGGATTTTTACTTGCGCAACTAAAAATACTTCAATTTCAAGTCATCTCAAATGTCCCTCGAAATGAAAATTGGACATTCATTTAGGGACGGAGGGAGTATTAGATCACAAATAGATAGGTAAAACCGAACAGTGAGAAGATACATGCCAAGAAAGAAGTGAAGCAGCCATAAAGCTACACGAACACCCAAAAAAGATAGAAAAAGAAGAATGGATCTAGAAAGTAGTGTAGAACGGCCCTCCAGTTGGTACGTATCTGCCACAGGCCTTCTCAGCCCAATAACATGCGGAAAAAGAAATCCTCTCCCTCAAACGAGGAAAATAAGTGTGTGTTGCACGTGCATCTTTCAATCATGTATGCTTGTGTCTAATAGATGTTCATACTTCTCAATTGCAAAAAGTTTACTAAAATGTACATGAGTACTAGAGATTCATCATGACAATAACCCACAAAAAGGCTTTAAAAGCAGGACAGCAACATGCAGCAACATTGACAATTTACTCTCTCTCTCTCTCTCTCTTCCTCTCTAATAAACAAGGCTATTACAATGAAAAACATCTTTTATTAGGTTCTTCTACTTCTCCTTTTCCTCGGCAATTTTAGCAAACTAGTATGTGAATTTTAGCTGGATTTCAATAAAGAATTAAAAATACTCTCTCTCTCTCTCTCTCTCTCTCTCTCTCTCTCTCGATTCCTTAATTTCCTTGATAAACCAATGACAAAAATCCCATTCAGGCTCAACTCCTTTATGCCACACATAGCAACAATTCAACTAAGATGGTACACTCTAGTAACAAGGAAGACTAGTGGTAGGTTAAAATTACTGGGCAAATGTGCAAGTCATGCAGGGTGCAAAGAGACCAAAAACGCCTTAAGAATGGTATCTAAACAAACGTGACAGCTTGAGGACTTTCCGTAAAACTAAAACAAATCACAACTAGGCCTCCAATTGAGAAGACTTTTAGCTTCAGATGTTGTATTACCAAAACTTAAATCACATAACCTAATTTGCAGGGTGAGGAAGCAAAAGGTACAAACTGAGCATGCTAACATAATAGCCTTCATTTAATTGGCATTAATAGTTCAGACATGTCTAAGCAGGTTAGTTACCAGTTTTATTACATAAATTTTGAAAAGTACAACAACTTTATTTCTTTTGCAAAGAAACTACTTGAGGCTATATGCAAACATACCATGTCTTGTTTGTTCGCGAAGACCAAAATGACACTGTTAAGCATAAATGGATCTTTGATAATCGCCTGAAAGATAAAGAAGGTTGCATAAGAAAGATCTCCCCAACTACAATATTTGCAAGTTGCAACATGAACAATCAACTACACCTCTGAACCACCTGAAACTCAGCCTTGGCTTTGCTAATTCTCTCACGGTCCAAAGAGTCAACAACATAGATCTGTACATAGATAAGAGAGTAAACAATTATGTGCAGAAATTTCAAGGAAGGACAGAATCCGCACAAGAACTGGAAATGGAGACTTGGAAAATAAGCTTTAGGTACTAATTCATAACTAGGATTTCTGGCATTGCCATTAAAATACATCAAAAAGCAAAAATAATACTCCAGCCGTTTCAAAAACAAAAACTGTCCAGTATTCCATTTTAGTCCATTAAAAAATAAGAGTGCACTTTGTAATCTCTCCTTTTTTTGGATGGTCGCTGTTACCATTTACCCTCCATCGATTCCTCCATTAATTAATACATCCACTCAAAAATAGGTAACATTGGAAAATCCAAGACAAAGTGATATTTAAAGCTCCACTTTTCATAATAATACGAGTGACAGGGAAAACATGACACTTACTATGGGCATATATGAAAGATGCCTACTTAGAAGAAGTATATAAAGAACAATAATAGCATACCAGCCCATCTGTATTATTAAAGTAGTGCCTCCATAATGGGCGCAGTTTCTCTTGGCCACCCACATCCCACACTGTGAACATGACATTCTTATACTGAACTTTCTCCACATTGAAACCTGCATGGGAATAGAAAGGCAAGGGGTTTTAAGTATAAATCTTTTTCTCATTTGACCAAAAACTACATTATACGGCATTGTTATTTGAGGTTCACAACTCTATATATAGAAAGAAAGGGAAACAAGATTCTGATACATTATGCAAGCAAGCAGATAAAGATGTAAACATCATCAATTTGATGTTTCCTGAGCTTTTCACTACTAAACCATTCCTCATACAAATTTCCAACAGATCAGTACTAAAAAAATCCCAGAAACTAAAAATTAATTTTAAAGTTACAATATACTTGCCAATAGTAGGGACAGTTGATAAAACTTCTCCAATATGCAGTTTGTATAGTATAGTTGTTTTGCCAGCTGCATCCAGTCCAAGCATCACAACCTATGCCAATCAAATAAATTTACAACCACAAACAAGTAGGGAGAAGCATAAAGTTTTGAGCAATATGAAACAGACTTGAATGATAATCCTAAATATCAGTAAAACGAAACCCCTGTCTAGTTAGTTGCAGACTAATCAGCAACTGAAACCCAATAGAAGAGAAAACATTGCATGCACGGAGAGAAGACCCCTGGGAGATGCTGCCCAGGAGAAGCTAGAAAAAGTCAATGTCGCAGCCAACAGATAACATTTACATCCAACAATTGAGAGGTGAAGGCCAAAGACCAACCAAAGACCAACCAAATGGTATTTACACTAAAAAAGGGCAGCCTGGTGCACAACGAATCCCCACGTAGCGAGAGTCCACGGAAATGGTATTTTCACTACTGAATAAATAAAAGTGCAATTATTCACAGCTCATGCAGATGATCTAGCTCACCAAGCAATAATAATCCATACTTTTGATTTACAAAGCTAGTTGTCAAATCATGATAATATCTAGTTCGAAATCAAGAAGGAATATTAAAATACAAACATAAAAAATGATAGAAGAAAACACAGTCCAACACCATATTATGAACACGGTAGATATTGGCAGTCTGCTTGATCTAACTTCAAACAAAAGCACCAGAGACTTGGATTTCAACAGCTAATACATATTTTTCTAGTCAAAAGAGTTAACAAGGTAAACAAATCTAGACTTCAATTAATTGTATATTTTAATGTTAAGACATTCAACTGTGAACATCCTTATTAGCATTACAAGCCACAATAAGGAATTAAACTAGCAGCAGTAGTTATGATCTTAAATCACATTTAATTTACTTCAGCTCAACTAGTTACACAGGACACCAGGGGCGGACACATGGTGTGTCTCATGGGTACACGTGGACCCATGACTTTCCCATACACCCATGATTTTACCCTTTTAGTTCAATTTTTAAATGTGCACCCACTTGATAGTTAACACGTCCACTTAATAGTTAAATTTTGGCCTATTTAGCGCTATCACTATTGCTGTTTTAGGGCTATTTCTGTTGCTGTATTGGAATTTTCATTTTAGAGTTATATTAACATTTTATAATGTAATTTGTGCACCCATTTACACTTTGTCCTTAGGGCCTGCTTCCGAGTTTAAAAATGGAGAGAAAGGGAAAGAAAGGGAAAGAAAGGGAAGGAAATTTATAAAAATTTCCTTCCTTAGCTTGCTTCCGAGATTTTTTAGGAAGTGGAAAGAAAGGGAAGGAAATTTTTTAGGATTTTCCTCCCAAAATTTTCCTCCCAAAAATGAGAGGAATTGGAAGGAAAGAAATTGAAAGCTTAACAATTTTTATTATTATCCCACTTTTACTCACATATTTTTTGTAATCTCGTCATTACGCTCATTAAACCTCATCTGTTTCTCTTTTCCGTCTCCTTCTCTTTCTCTCTCTTCGTCGGCCATGGCGAACTACGATCTCACTCAGAGAATAGCTCCGCACCTCGACCGCCATCTAGTTTTCCCACTATTGGAGTTCCTTCAAGAACGCGAGCTTTACCCTAATAACCTTATCCTTAAGGCCAAAATCGAGCTTCTCAACAACACCAATATGGTTGATTATGCCATGGACATTCACAAATCTCTTTATCACACAGAAGATGTTCCCCAAGGTAACCTAATTGAACTTTAGCGTTTTTATAAGTATAGAACCATGTGCCCGAGCACCCACACCCACCCCACACACACATTTCATAATATTGGTAATGGTTAATTCTTGATTATGCGGGAATTGGATGATTGGGTTTTGATAAATTTAGTGTGGTTTTGTTAATAAAGATTCTTTGAGGTTTTGTGCGTGTGTGTGTATGTGTGTGTGGTAATCCACTCTTTTGGTTTTCTATGTGCATTCTATGCAATTTCTATTCTTTCTGGTCATGTGAATTTATTGCTTTCTGGGTTTGTATGTATGTGGTTCAAGTTGTGTTTTTGGTTTAGCTATGTGTTAATGGGTTCTTTAATTTAGTCCTCCGCCACTGCAGGACACAATATATCATAACATATCTAACCCACAAACTCTCTCTCTCACACACACATTAACAATTAGTGCATTTTCAAGGGCCCCAAGCAAGGGGCATGGCTACAATGTGTTCCAAGCAAAAGTTAGTAATCTCAGTGATTATGCACAATTAATGAGATTTACTAGAACACAAAATTAATATTGGCATAATTGAGCAACAGAAGTTGTGCATCTAATACGAAGTAGCATAATTTAGAAAAAGGAAAAAATGAAATAATAATATGATTAATAGAGTAATTTATGAAGAGGGAGAAAGAGAGAGGACCCGCATCTCACTGTTGCCGAAGAATGTATCGAAAAGCTTGCGAAAAGCTTGTCCCATGGCGCTTACTCTTCTTCTAGATTTATGCGATAACCAGAGAGACGCAATTAAAGGAAGATAACGGAGAGGAAGGAAGAATCGAGACCTATCGCTTGTCCCCGATGATCGACGGAGGAGGAGCTTTGAACACAGCCCCGGGAGAGTTGGTCGATCGGAAGGTGACCTGAGAGGAATTGGAGTTGTGAATGACAAATTCAAGGGGAGACGAGAGAGAATCCGGGTCGCGTAGCGTTAATTTGTTTTCCCTCGAATCCTCTCTCCTCCCATTTTTTTTTTCTTTTTTATTTTTATTCTAGCTACCAGTGCCTATGATTCTATTTTAATAAGGAGAGAATGCCCCACAAATTTTACAAAGGTAAAATAATGTTTCATAAATTTCTTTCTTGTACTCCCTCCATCACAAACTATTTGTCCCATTTAATTTTTTTTTGTTGAACTTTGATCACAAATATATGACAATTTAATTATATTCATGAAATTCTAAAAATTCCTATTGATTCACCATTAATAATATTATCAACAACAACTTTTAGAATTTCATGAACATAATTAATCTCTCATAAATTTGTGGTCAAAGTTCAACAAAAAAGTCAAATGGGACAAACATTTTGTGACGGAGGGAGTATTATTTTGTAAAAGTATAATATACTGTACATGACAATGAATATACTGTATATCTATAACTATATAATGGCACAAATGCAAGCTCATTTTTCTCGCCTAAACACGTATTTATAACTATATAATAAAAGGAGACAGTTTCCATTGATTATTTCTTATGCAATGACAATTAATAAAAGTCAGGGTCAATCATTGTCGCATGTTGGCCTTTGATGGATGTGGTTTTACCCATCCAAAAGATATACTCCCTCCGTCCCACCGATCTTAAGAAAACTTTCCATTTTGGGCGTCCCGCCGATCTTAAGAATTCAAAAAATGGAAAGTTTTTATTATTTTTATACTCTTTCTACCCCACTCATTCTCTCTCCTACTTTACTTTTACACTCACAACATTCTCTCTCCTAACTATTCATCCCACTCATTCTCTCTCCTATTTAATTTTTCACACTCACAACACTTCTTCCACTCATTCTCTCTCCTAATACTATAATAATATTCCTTAATTCTCATGCCATTTCATTTTTTCTTAAGCTGGGTGGGACGGAGGGAGTATTTCCAAGCTTATTTGGTGCACGAAATCTTGAGAATTTAATGTATTTTTTTTAGTGTTTTATTAGTACAGTGGCTGACGTGAAATTAGGCAGAAAAAGAGGTGAAAAAGTGGTTTCGAAAGCTTAAGGACCAACCTGAAAAACTGGAAAATTCAGTGACCAAAACTGCAAAGCTGAAAAGTTCAGTGATCTCAGGCAAATGCGAATCAAATCCAAGAAAACATTAAACATTGCCCATTGGCCAGCCATTCATGCCTACAGCGGCCGCCCTTCCAAGCTACAGCGGATGCCCAAGCCAGTCAGCCCTCTTCAGCGGCCACCCAAGCCCATGTGCGGCCGCCCTTCCTGCCTTGAATCCTCGTTGACCAAGCAGCTTGGTCAGCCTTCCCCTCCTGCTCCAAGACAAATTCTAGCCGGCTTTGCTTCATTTTTTTGGGTTTCCTTGGTTTTGTTTGTGGGCTTTCTCAGCTTTTGGCTCAATCTCCATTAATTTAATTCCCTTTTTCACCTTAGTATAAAGGGAAGATGTTATCATTTTTTTAGGGTTATATTTTATTTTGGGACAAAAAAGGAGGCAAGAGTAGAGAGAGAAAATTAGGGCTTTTATTTTTTCAAGCAAGATAAGTTTTTTTATGATTTTCGTAATTAGTTTTGTTTATTTAATGTTTAATATGTGTAGCTAAGTTCTTAATTTCATGAATTGGATAGTAATTTAGTCATTTATGTTATGTCATTGATTATGTTATCTCATTAATTGATGTCTTGTTCATCTTTGCTCTTTTCATGAAAGTTTCTTGGATTAAATTGTGGTTGATTCCTATTTTTTTCTTTTTAACTTTATGGGTGTCAATTTTTTATATTGATTTGGGGATTTTGACTTAGACTTTTGCTAGATGATGAAATTCATTGGTTTGCTTGATTGATACTACATGGGTTTTGGTTCATAAAATCTTTAAAGCTTAAAGCTTTCCTTTTTAATCACTTGGACTTGATTTGCGAAAAGTGATTGAATAGAATTTAATAGATTGAAATCCGGCGGCCTTACCGTACCAATCTTGACTTTGGTGATTGAACCCAAGATAGAAATTAATATATTTTTCTAAATTAATGGCATAGTATTTTGTGATTAAATGAAATCCAATACATGAAATCCTTTCTCATTATTGTTTTAATCTCCATTTGAATTGATCTCCTTGTTTACTTGTTATTCCTAGCTTTAATTTTAAATCTTGATCTTTATAGTTATTTGTTATTTTCAAAACCAACCCCCCCCCCCCCGTTTGCCCTTTATTTGTTTCTTCGTGCATCTTTATTCTAAAACAAACAACCCGAGTCTCTGTGGTTCGACCCCTACAATAGTATATTGCTACAAGTTGGCACTCGTACTTGCGAGGGTTTTATTACAAGAAGTGGGTATAGAAATTATACTCATCAAGTTTTTGGCGTCATTGCCGGGGACTTGGGTGTTTGTTTGCTTAAGTTTATTTGGTGCATGTTTGGGCGACGTTCCTTGAACCCCTTGTTGGCTCAAGCGAACAACGCCATCGATAGGTTCGAGAGGAGCTTAACTCCTACTCGTGGTTCCGGAACGGATTCAGATACTTCTATTTCCGAGCTTTTTGAGGAATTTAGTGAAGGTAGCAATTCTTGTGAAGTGAGTAATTCTTCCACCGGGGACGAAGAAGTAAATTTTGAAATGGCGGAAGAGGTACCCCCGACCATGAATGACTTTCTTAGGCCAAAGGTTGACATCGCCATCTCTTGTATTGTTCTCACCGAGGCGGCAAAGAATCATGAGATAAAAGGGCAATATTTTAGCATGTTGCCTAACTTTTATGGGCTCCCTTCCGAGGATGCCCTAAGCTTCCTAAAAGAATATCTTATGACCGTTTCGGGCTTTCCGGGACGAGCGGGTGTCACCGAAGAGCAATTAAGGCTCAAGTGCTTCCCTTTTGCCTTGAAAGGGGCGGCAAAGAATTGGTTGATGTACCTTCCTCCTACTAGCATAACAACATGGGTACAATTGCATGATGCTTTCCTTAGAAATATCTCCCTCATTCCCTCTTAGGTAGCATTAGACAAAAGATAATTACATTTCAACAAGACCCGGGAGAGGCCTTTCATGAGGCTTGGGATAGATTTAAGATGCTTCTTATGCAATGCCCCCATCATAACTTTCCCTTGCCAATTTTGCACCAAACTTTTTATGATGGTTTGAATCCCACGAATCAAACTATGGTGGATAATGCGGCCGGGGGCAATCTAGGCTTTAAGACCCCGGATGAGACCCAATCGCTTTTTGAAATGTTGGGAGCCAATTCTCAACAAAAGGGTACAAGGGGTAGGGGCATGCATGAGTTGAATTCTAATGATGTTATGGCTAGGCAAATGGCCATTTTGACACAAAAAATTGATAAATTGTCTATGCAAGGTGCTTCTTCTTCAAGTGCTAACGTGATTAATGATCGTTGTGCTTATGGTTGTATAATCTGGGGTGAAGGAACCATCCCAACTTCTCTTGGGGAGGCAATCAACAACAACAACATTTGCCCTTCATCCCCAAGCTCCTCCCGCCCCTCAAGAGCAAAAGAAAGAACCATGGGAAGTTGCTATGGAGGCATTGAGGGCTGAAAATCAAAAATTAAGAGCGAAGCAACAACAAGCAACCAAAAATAGTGAGGTGGCTTATAAGAAGTTGGAAGTCCAACTCGGGCAAATTGTGGAGGCTCTCCAAGGGCATAAACCGGGGACCTTTCCAAGCCAAGCTCACCAAGCTAAGGCCATCATGAATCTTCGGAATGGAAAGCAAATAGGTGAGGAGGTACTTTCTCCTTCTTCTTCTCCCTTACCTCCTAGTGTAGATGATGATGTGGTTATGGGTGATGCTCGTGTTGATGAGAATGTGGTTAATGTTGAAAAGAGTACAAAGGAATTGGGGGGGGTCATCTAGTGCTAAATCTCCTTCCCCCAAACCTTATGTACCTCCCGTACCGTTTCCCGGTTGATTTCTAAGACACAAGTTGGACCAACAAATGAAAGAGTTGATAGAAATGTTTTCAAAAGTAAACATCAACCTTCCATTGTTGAATGTCATCAAAAATGTGCCGGCTTATGCCAAATTTTTTAAAGAAATTAACTCAAGGAAACATAGGTATGAGAAAGATGAAAAAGTTTTCATGGGAGAAAATGCGAGTGTCGTGGTACAACGTACCCTTCCACCTAAGTTGAAAGACCCCGAGAGTTTTTTAATCTCTATTACTTTGGGTAATTCAAGTAAGGTGAAGGCCATGTTGGACCTCGGGGCTAGTATTAATCTTTTGCCGTATTATATGTATGAGGAGATGGGTTTGCCCGAGCTTAAATCCACCACAATGGCCCTTCAATTGGCGGATAGGTCCATAAAACGACCTTTGGGCATTGTGGAGGATGTTCTAGTTCAGGTGGACTCACTCATTGTCCCCGTAGATTTTGTGGTTCTAGAAATGCCAAAAAGTGAGAGGGATAGCCGGGACTCACCCATTTTGCTTGAGCGTCCCTTTATGGCTACAACCAACACTATCATAAATGTGGGAAATGGGACCTTGTCCATGACCATGGCTAGTGAGAGGATAGAAATTTTCGTATTTAATGCCATGCATGGGTCCCTAGATGATGAGAATGCTTGTAATTTTGTGGATGAAATTGAGGAGTGTATAGAGGAGACTTGGAGATTTGAAAGAGAGTGTGATGAGAATGAGAAATTGTTGAATGACGGTGAGAATCCTAAGGATAGTGCGGGTTCCCACGTGTTGGCCATTGAAGATAAGGTTGATGATTTTCATCCTTGTGACGACCCGTATCACCCCTTAGGCCGATCCCACAAGGGGTCAGTGTCTTCAGTAAAATCCTTTTTCCCTCTAAAGTCTAAAAATATGGATTCATGTGATAAAATTGAAGAGTGTAGTTTCATTGATATATCTGATTCGTTCTTTGCTAAGATGTTTGATCAGGATAACAATTCTTTTGATTGTGTTGAGGAGGAGGAGGTGATTGAGGTTGATAAGCCGAAGGATTCGAATAGGTTTGGGGGAGAGGTCCCCAAGAAAAAGAAAAAGAAGACAAAGGCCAAGAAAAAGGCCACAAAAATCCCGTGGGCTCCCAACCGAGCTTATAACAAAGGGTGATTTTGTTTGGAAAGTGATGGGCGTGTGCGCCCGTGAATGTGCAAAATGGGTGAAGGGGAGAAAAGCGAAGGCCAAAGAGAAGATGGCCATCTCTAATCTCCATTGAAGCGGGGATCCGATCGACCTAACGACCTTAATCAAAGCGCTAGTTGGGAGGCACCCCAACATGGTATGACTTTAACGTTTTCGGTTTTTAATTCCCGTCTTTTATTTTATGTCTTTTACTTTTCATCTCCTTCCCTCCCAATTTTGAATTTTGCTTTCTTGTGGTTTTTATGCCATGAGGACATAGCACTATTTAGGTTTGGGGGTGGTAGTATATTTATCTTGTTAGTTTAGGATGTCTTGTTTAGTGGTTTTTTTATGAAAAAAAAAATCGAGTCAAATTGTGTCTTCCTCTCATTTATTGAGGAGAAATGTTTGAACTACGGTGACCTGAGCCTATTTCAATGAGTAGTCCGCTCATTGTTTTGGGGACGTAGGCAACCTTTGGTGCGGTCAAGATAAAAAAAATGATTGAAAATTGTGTTGCTCACTTTATAGTTGGGTTGCCACCCATGGTTTGTGATGGTGTGATATGTTTATTTTTTATTCTCGCATCTTATGTGCCATAATAGTTGTAAAAGTAGAGTTGCATTAGAACATGTCAACTATATTTTTCATTTCACCACAACACTTTGCTTGCATGGGATCATGGTCACTAATTTAAGTGACCGTTATGGGATTACTTTACATATTCGGGGTAGCTAGAACATGATTGCACAATTGTCAATAACAAGTCAATAGTTTATGAGATATTGGGCATGGCTTAAGCGATCAACTTAGGAAAGTGGGGAATGTAATGTTGAAAAGGGGCAAGTATCTTTGATGTATTATTCATCGTATAAAAAAAAAACAAAAGAAGAAAAAAAAAAGAGAAATAGAAATAGAAAAAGAAAATAAATGTGTCTTCGTAAAGAAGAGTCATGGAATGGCAAGGGTCAAAGCACAAAAAAATGTCAAGTATTGAATCATGTAATCCTTGGTACCGATTCCTACTCCAAGATTAAGTTAACTTTCTTGTACCTACAAAGACACTAGTTTGTGCTTATTTGTCTAACTTGCCCCTTAATATGTCAAAGTTTGAAATGGCCATGAAAGGAAGATGGTGAAGCTGCATTTTGAGTGGAAAGCTTGATTGTAGTGAGGTTCTAATGTAACTAGATAACTTCCTAAGCCATGTTCTCAATATGGATTAAGCGGGTTGACAATTGTGTGAAAGTGCTTATGAAAACCTTTCTATGCTTTTTGCATTAATATTCTTGATTTAGGATATTTCTTTAGCGAACCCATAAAGTATCTTACTTTGTTGGCAATGATCCCCCCTCACATCTCTTCACGGTGAAAAGAATCATAATTTGTATGTGTTAGTGCAATGGTAAGTTTATGTTTATGATGGCACAGGATTGGTTGCATTTTGGAAAAAAATTTGAGACCTAAGGTGGCAAACTCCTTATATTGTGAACAACACCAAAAATATATTTTGTTTTTCGTGCTTTATTTTTATTTTTATTTGTATTTGTATTGTTGGGTAGTTAGTTTTTTATTTTATTTATGTTTTTGTTTGTTTTACTCGGGGACGTGCAAAAGATAAGTTTGGGGGTATTTGATGGATATGGTTTTACCCATCCAAAGGATATATTTCCAAGCTTATTTGGTGCTCAAAACCTTGAGAATTTAATGTATTTTTTAGTGTTTTATTAGTACAGGGGCTGAAGTAAAATTAGGCAGAAAAAGAGGAGAAAAAGTGGTTTCGAAAGCCTAAGGACCAAACTGAAAAACTGGAAAATTCAGTTACCAAAGTGAAGTGACCAAAACTGCAAGCTGAAAAGTTCAGTGATCTCAGGCAAATGCGAATCGAATCCAAGAAAACATTAAACATTGCCCATTGGCCAGCCATTCATGCCTACAGCGGCCGCCCTTCCAAGCTACAGCGGACGCCCAAGCCAGTCGGCCCTCTTCAGCCTTCCCCTCCTGCTCCAAGACAAATTCCAGCCGGCCTTGCTTCATTTTTTTGGGCTTCCTTGGTTTTGTTTGTGGGCTTCCTCAGCTTTTGGCCCAATCTCCATTAATTTAATCCCCTTTTCCACCTTAGTATAAAGGGAGGATGTTATCATTTTTTTTAGGGTTATGTTTTATTTTGGGACAAAGAAGGAGGCAAGAGTAGAGAGAGAAAATTAGGGCTTTTATTTTTTAAAGCAAGATAAGTTTTTTTTTATGATTTTCGTAATTAGTTTTGTTTATTTAATGTTTAATACGTGTAGCTAAGTTCTTAATTTCATGGATCGGATAGTAATTTAGTCATTTATGTTATGTCATTGATTATGTTATCTCATTAATTGATGTCTTGTTCATCTTTGCTCTTTTCATGAAAGTTTTTTGGATTAAATTGTGGTTGATTCCTATTTTCTTCCTTTTAACTTTATGGGTGTCAATTTCTTATATTGATTTGAGGATTTTGACTTAGACTTTTGCTAGATGATGAAATCCATTGGTTTGCTTGATTGATACTACATGGGTTTTGGTTCATAAAATCTTTAAAGCTTAAAGCTTTCCTTTTTAATCACTTGGACTTGATTTGCGAAAAGTGATTGAATAGAATTTAATAGATTGAAATTCGGCGGCCTTACCGTATCGATCTTGACTTTGGTGATTGAACCCAAGATAGAAACTAATATATTTTTCTAAATTAATGGCATAATATTTTGTGATTAAATGAAATCCAATCAATGGAATCCTTTCTCATAGGGATGACCAAATCCGGTCCGGTTCCGGTTCCGGGCCTTGAACCGCCGGTTCCGGTTCGGCGAGGAGGTGAACCTTAACCGGCCCGCTTTTCTCACGGTTCCGGTTATCCGGTTTCGGTTTTCTCACGGTTTTGGTCCGGTTTCGGGCTTTTCCGGTCCGGTTTCGGGCCGGTTCTATTGAAAAACAACAAATTTTCGTTCGGTTCCGGGCTTTTTCCGGTCCGGTTCACCATTTTGGTGAACCTTAACCGGCCCGCCTCCAAACCGGTTCCGGTTACCCCGGTTCCGATTTTCTCCCCGGTTCATGGCGGTTCCGGGCTTTTCTGGGCCGGTTCCGGTTTGGCCATCCCTACTTTCTCATTATTGTTTTAATCTCCATTTGAATTGATCTCCTTGTTTACTTGTTATTCCTAGCTTTAATTTTAAATCTTGATCTTTATAGTTATTTGTTATTTTCAAAACCAACCCCCCCCCCATTTGTCCTTTATTTGTTTCTTCGTGCATCTTTATTCTAAAACAAACAATTCGAGTCTCTGTGGTTCAACCCCTACAATAGTATATTGCTACAAGTTGGCACTCATACTTGCGAGGGTTTTATTACAAGAAGTGGGTATAGAAATTATACTCATCAGCCTTTCCCTCAAAAGACCGATATTTAGTCATTGTCAGCTTTATTTTGCATTGTCAAGAATAACTAATTGTGTTGGTTTGAAGATTTTAATATGTGATGAAGATGGGAAGCCAACAAGTCAAACAACTAATGTTGTTTACAAGAAAATTTTCCAAAATTTGTAATGTTATTTCATTAACATGTGTAAGCTTTTTTGTCTAAAATTTTTGTTTTAATTATTTGTTTTTTTCCATGACCATGGTTTAGTTTTTTGGCATTTGAGGGATGGTTAAATAACATCTAGATTTGATCAATTGCTTGATTACAAAATTAACATATTTTCACTAAATATGTGAAACATGTTTTTAAAAGCGGTATATGATATTATATTCTTTTTTACATAACTTTGATAATATTTATCCTAATTTTTATATTGACTCTTTTATTTACGACCTTGTTTTTGTCAAAGTGTTATGGTCGTGCGTTTAATGCACGGGTGTTACACTAGTTGAATATAATATAGCATGCATGGTGACAGGTGGCGATCGACAATCGGCAACCGGATTTCGACGACCTTCCGACGGACGACGGTAGGCGAGAGTATTAATAATGATGTAACATAATTTTTAAATATTGCATATTAAATGTAGTATGATATACTATTATTGTACACAATATTTTGGGGGAAACTAGTTTCTCCCTAAGTTATAAAAAGTCCTGTTTTTTTAAACTGCTCTTATATTCGTCAAATATTTGCAAGTTGAAAAAAATTGGACTTTTTATAATTTATGAAGAAACTGATTTCTCCCAAAACTTACTCATTATTGTATCCATCTGAATATTAGATAGATATTAATTAAAAATTAAGAATATAATACTAATTGTTAATTTTAGAAAGAAAAATAAAACGTTATACCGATTATATAAGTATATTTGCTACATTAAAAGTCAAAATTTTCAAAAAGTCTCCAAATTATACAAGTATACTAACTCCCTTTGTTGCAATTTCAATTTTGGTTAACCCATTTCACTTGATACTAATCAAAATGAAAAGTTTACATATTCACACCATCAACTTTCTCCCACTTTAATCTTCCTACTCACAGCACCTCTTTTCACTAATTTTCTCTCATACTTTTTCTTAATTCTTATGCCAAAAAATTTGATATCAAATTATATATATATATATATATATATATATATACTTAGTAAAAGCCCATGTCCGAGGACACTTTTTTTTTTTTAATTTAAAAAAAAAATAAAAAATTTAAAGGGCAAAATGGAAAAGGGATAACTTAGTAAGGGCAAAATGGGAAATTCAACACTGACATTCGTGCTATCTTGTATCACCCCGTTCCCATTTATACTATATATATATATATATATATATATATATATATATATATATATATATATATATATATATATATATATATATATATATATATATATATACTCCCTCTGTCCCGCTACAAATCGCACACTTTTTATTTTGGGCGTCTCATTACAAACCGCACACTTCCTAAAATGGCAAAGAATCTTTACTATTCCCTCCACTCATTCTCTCTCCTACATTATTTTAATACTCACAACACCATTATATTTTACTATTCCCTCCACTCATTCTCTCTCCTATTTTACTTTTACACTCACAACATTTATATCATTATTTTTTTCCTTAATCCCCGCGCAAACAGTAACAGTGCGATTACTGGCGGGACGGAGGGAGTATATATTATAAAATACTTTTTGTTAAACTAGGGAAAAGAAATACACTTGAGTTTTTATATACGAAGTACGAATTCTCTTTCCAAGAGTGAAGAGGCATGCAACTCTGGCAACTATAAAGTAGAAATTGCAATCATATACCAGTGACCAAAATCTTAAAAGAATTTCACTTCTAAAATAGATTCCCATTTCTTTTTAGTCAAAAACATTCATTTTACTATGAATGTAGTAACCTAAAGGTTCAACTATTGATTGAAATCCAAAGCCGATGCCCAAGTTTTTCTTGACGAAAACAACATCCTAAAGGTCCAACTACTCACTGAATCCAAAGTCTGTCCAATAGTTTTCCCTTGGGTATAGAGTTTGAAGGATTAAACTCGGTCAACGGCATCCATATCCAGGCATTGCAATAACAAAGAAAGAAATGGATCTAATAATGGAATCCTTTCAAATGAAGAAAAAAGATACACAACAAATGCCTTACAAGAACAAAAAAAAAAAAAAGAACTCCTGCACAACCAACCTGCCCAGAAGGAAATATATTGTATTAAGTTACACCCTATTCTTCTGAATCACTGATACTAAAAATCAGTTCAGCTCACACAGCCCAGCCCAGCCTTTTCTTACACAATTATAATTGTCTGAATTCAGGATCCCGATAACCTGGAACTTTACTATATCTCCTAGACTTAGAATCTGTTACTCTACACGCCACCAATGGTTTCTCAAAAGATCCACCAAAGCCTTCGTACCGGGACGCCTTCACGATTCACTGGCTCAAAACTACAGAAATCTGGAAACCCTCCACGGTAGCAGACTTCTAACTCCCGTCCATCAGCTTCCAGAGTTAAAGAAAAGGAAAAAAAAAACACGATGAAATTAGTTTCAACAAATAACCACATCTACAGGTCAACCATCTCATCTTGGATCTCATTGGGTGCAACGAGACCAGGGATCGTAAGCATCCGTTGCCGCTCCCTCTCTCTTTGAGCAGCCGCTTCTTCTGCATAAAGATCCTTGTTATCCTGTAAAACCATATCCAAATTAAGATTACAACAGCTGAAATTGTACTAAAAGCATTCATTTATAGCCATATGGGTGTACCAAAATGGTCCAAAAGTCTACTTCCTTGAGTTTCAAAACCAAAAAGTGACTCTAAAAGAATGTAAAATAAGTTTGAATTTGACCCACTTTCCAGCATAGAATATCCCCAAAAGGATGTGTCTTGATGACAACTCAAACAAAATTCATCAATATGCAGATACACCCATTCTACACTCTTTTAGAAAGTTATCAGATAAATGTAGGGGGAAATAAAAACTTGATGTAAAACCAACTTAATTTAATGCATTAATCACCATCTCTACAATGCCACAAATCATAATCATGAGATAAAAGGACTCTGATTTCTTTGATATACCTCATCAGTACAATCATAGCGTTATGTCACAAATGGGCACAAGTAATAACCATCACCAATGCTATTCATTAAAGATTATCAAATGTTCCATATTGGACCTCTAACAACCATTGTGAGTCTTTAAGAAAAGAAACCAAATGTCTATTAAGCATAGGTGAACTCTGCTAATTTTTCTTTCCCTTCAATAAATCAAATTAAATAGTCCCTTCAGATATCAAAAACACCAATAAGTAGAAAGCACGCCAAGAAATCTAGGATGCTTAAACTAAACCATTTAAGACGAGAGCCTATCTCAGGTATATCAAAGGCAACATTTAGAGAGTAAGCCTAGGAAACCATTAACCCACTGGTGATTACCTGTGCTGAAAATCCTTTTGATTGCACAAGGAAGTCTCGTATGTGATTCTTGAACGTAGAAAGGTCATTTCTCGATTCGAAGAGTCCATTCACAAATTGGGTAACCTGAAAGAATGACTCAAATGAGTGGATACGCAGATAGCACTAGAGGTGGCAAAATGGGAGTTTTGGTTACCCAATGGGTGTTATCCATTAATAAGATCATGCTTTAAACTATTGTACCTGATACAATGTACAATAGTTTAAATCATGATAAAATCTTAATGGGTATACCCATTGGTCAGAAATTGCATCTTCTAGATAGCACTCACTACACATGCCCGGAATCAGATTAAATTTAAATACCTCAGACACCGTCATGTTGGGAAAAGAGGAACCCAGAAGTTTTATGGTATACTCACGAACAAACATCACATTATTGGTATAAGGATAAGAAGTTGTTGCCATATCCCACAAAGGCTGAGTTAAGGCACCAGATTCCACCTGTAATTTACACACGAACCCTAAAAAGATGAACTCAAGGATACTGCAAATGACAAGGTTTAGGGAGAATCATAGAATCATTACCAGACAAAATAAGTGCTGCAGCACCAACACATGCAACTTGAACCCGGGTTTATGGAAGGTGTCTGTTAAGACGGCAAAAATTTCTTGCTCGATTGTCACAAAGTAAGTACGGTAGAATTGATTGCAGAACTCGGAAGTCTGCTAAGCGAGCAATAACTAGTTAATAGCATGCAAATGATATATTATGGAAAGATCCAGAGTTCTAGGAATCATACCTGAAAGTTCTTTAGCATCTCTAACAAAAGATTAAGGCCAGTTTCAGCTATGTTTCTTTCAGTGTGCCGGAATGCCCATATGATAGAATCCATAACTAACTTTAGTTGCTGATCCAGATCAGAAACTCGATAATGTTAGAAACAATCAATGATCTAATAATATTAAAATCAGCGGGTATCAGAATACCAGGAGCTTAAACATAAATAATGAATAAAATAAGACTCATTTACTCTGTCCCGTAATAAATGTCGCACTTTCCATTTTGGTTTGTCCCAAAATAAACGTCGCATTTCTAAATAAGGAAGGTGACTTGGTGCAATTTTATACTTGTACAAGTACTAGTAGTGTACAAAGTACTAAAGCATCTTCCTTAAAAGCATTGACAAATCAACTGCGACATTCATTCATTCTGAGACACAGGGAGTATTTCTTAGAAAGACGGGATATAATCATATCAGATGAGGAGGACGACCGAGGAGACTGTCAACTGAGAACAATGAGAGTATAAAGATAATACAAGCATAAATTTGATGACGAACCTCGGGCGACAACAAGATTAAAGCAGGAAAACAATAGGTAGCAATGGCACGAAGTAATGAAAAAAACTTGAGACGGTGCTCAGGGTAATCTTCAAAATTCTTAGTAATCATCTGAAACCAAACAAAATATGTCAAACAATCAGTCATAAGATAAAAACACTTGCAACAATTTAATGGAAAGTATGGAACACGATGGCATAATTCTTCTAAGTTCTCACACACTTAACATACTATGCTTAACAACATGAAATACTCTCGTTACTCAACACCAGCTTTCACCAGTAAAGGATAATTTTCTTGAATTTCACGATTCTTAGAATCAACGCCAAAAGACCGAAACAAACATATGTCATCCAATCATTAAAATAAAAGAACTCATACTGAGTAAAATCAGAAAGTTGCAGTTAGGGAAAAAATATATGAACTAATATTGTTGAATAAACCAAAGGAATCTAGGCAAACCACACATGCTTTTTGGTTTGAGGCTTTACTGGGTAAAATCCCCAGTTTCCATGAGGTGAGATTTAAGTTAGTTCACAAACAACATTGAGTTTTATCCTGACCTCCAGAGTACATTGAAAAACGGCTTCAAATATACGAGGGACGTCGTCTATCATTGCACCCTTGTACCTACACTCGACGAAAAAAGAGAAATTAAAACACTACAACAGCAAACGGTAAACATTTTGTCATGAATTACTCTTATCTAGAAGCTGGTTCTCTAGGCTAAATGGCATTAAACAATAATACCGAAAATGGAATGAGACAAACAACATACTTGTTTATAATTGTAGCAAAAAGTGACAACACTTCCGATTCTCTAGCATCTGGCAGGTTACGGGCATAATCACCAAGAACAGGATCCATCATTGGCGGCACAAATTGCTTTCCAATTTGAGGTTGATCTTCAGCCTTGTCCAGAAAAGTCTCAATAAGCTTGAGCGTTTCCCTCTTCACAGATCTGTTTAAAAGAACACATTTATAAAGTGAGCACAATTTACCATGAAAATACCAGATTCAGAAGAACAGAGCTTGCCTCAGAAGTTTCACGTATGATGTCTTAGAAGCATAAGGCCCTCCTGCTGCAATACTGGATGATATAAGCTCGCTATACATCCTGTTGGGAGTACAGCAGTTCACAAGATTGTAATCAGTGATTAAGAAACAGCTATGAAAATATTGCTAACACAACAAAGTCTCCATCAAATATTTTGTTTTATCATACCTATAAATATTAAGCATGTCCAAGAAGATGAGAGTAATTTGTGACAAGAAATGTGTCCCAAGTGCAGTAGCAGCACTGGTATTTGTCTGCAAGCAAATAAGAGATTCTATAAATACAGTTGGAACAGAAAAAAATACTCCCTCCGTCCCAAAATGAATGACCTTTTTTTTTCAAATTTGCTCTTGATAAAAAAAAATAGGGGTGTAAGTGGTTTGGTTCAAACCGCGATTTGAGACCGAACCGAACCAAACCATGCGGTTTGGTTTGGTTTTTAAGTATGAATGATTCGGTTCGGTCTCAGATTTTTCCAAACCACATGGTTCAGTTTGATTTGTAGTCTAACCCTCCCAGACCAAACCAAACCGCGATTTGAGACTGAACCACCAAACCAAACCGCGAGACCAAACCACATTACATAAACTAATACTAAATCCTGGATTGTATCTTATTTAATATTTTCGTATATCCATTAAAATTTACTGTTAGATCAATAAAAAAAAACTACATTACATAGACTAATCTTAATCCCCGTTGTGTATCCTATTTAATATTAATTTCATCATTTGTTATTGTCATTGTGACACATAAATAACTAAGTTCTCTCCGCAATCGAAGATTGTAAAGTGTTTTTCTTCCTTCGGCCTCTTTCTTTCTCTAGTCTCTCTCTTCCTCCGACTTTCCCCTTAATACCCGCATCTTTCGCTCATCCTCCGATTCACGGAAAATTTAAATAAATACGAAAATGAGTTGCGGTCTGAATTGTGGTTTGAACCTTAGTCTAAACCGCGGTCTGAACCACATAATTTAACCGCAGTTTGAACCAAACCGAACCATAGCGATTTGATTTGGTTCGGTTTGAAATTTTTCATGGTTCGATTCGATCTGAAATTTTTCCAAACCGATAACTAGTGGTTTGGTTCATAAATTCCCCTAAACCAAACCATTTACACTCCATAAAAAAAAAAAGTTGTCATTCATCGTGGGACAAAGGTAGTATAGCATATGAAACTCCAAAATTTGCAATCAATGCTAAAATTGGTTCGAGCCCGAAAACTGGCGAACTGTAATGGATACAGATCCAAGGTAAAGAAATTTAAGTAGCCCCTCACAAGTCCAAACACACACACACACATATCTACACGCACATATATAAAGAAAAACAAAGGGAAACAAAAACTTAATCCATACGACTATCAGAAAACTCCTCCCCCCTTCACAACAAAAGCTTTCAACTTTCATATACTGCATGACAAGCTTTCATTTTCTTGTTACCAATAAGCCACCTTCATCAAGATCAAGAAACTTATAATTGATCCTCCATTTAACAAAACATAAAAAAGTAAAGCAAACATCTCACCACACATCAATCTACTGAGCAGCACACTTTAAGTTCCAAGCTAACTAGCTTTATGGTTTAAAAGTGAATAATAAAGGACATACAGCTGCTCGTAGAGTGGTTTTTTCACCCCTATCACATAAAGAAGAAGATTTCATTGACATCCATACTGACTACTATTTCCATATTCCAAAGAAACCCCCTCCTTACCTTTTAATGGAGTTATCCATGCCATTAAAGTTATGTCATGCAAAAGGATATGAATTACCATTTCCTACATTTAGTTAGGACACCTATTTATTATCAATCAACATCTTCTCTTAGCAGAGTATTAATCAAATATATGAAACTAAATTAAACACTTTTCACGCCTCTCGCAGGGATGGCAATTTGTCCAAACCCAATCCGGACCCGCACCCTTGTTTTAACCTCCCTGAAAAAAATAGGGTTTAATTATGCAATTTTAACATCGAGTGGGTTTGGAGAAGGATCGGGTTTATACATATTTGTCCCATGAACCAACCCGGCCATGTATGAAAAAAACGAAACTAGGGTTCCCAAACCCATTTTCCTCTTCTTCACTTCAAGTCTTCAGCAGAGCGGCACCTATCCATCGGTCATCTCTGACTCCCACCCCGGCTGACGCCCCACCAGAGAATTTACCTTTGGTCATCTTGTCTCTGCCATGGTAAGAGCTGTTGGAGGACTAGCATTTTTTTTTCTTTTCTTTATCCGCTCGGGAAAGAGGAGTATAAATAAAGGCTTCTCTTGCTTAAGAGATCGTTCGTGAGCTCCTTCTTACTGATGGAACACTTACTCGTACTCTGCAATAAGGTCCATTTGTAAGCAAATCAAGAAAAGAGAAGACTTTTTAGTTTCAAAAGCTTTTGACTTCTTTCTAACCTGGCACGTCCTTTTATTCTTGGTAGTCATCTTCTCTCCTCTCTGCCAGCGGCAACTCCAACCAGAGCGAGTCTTCTCTCGCCATCTTGTCGTGACTTGTTCTCTTTGAATTGTTTTGATCCCGAAAACTTTGATTTTCTATTGATCCTCGAAAAAAGCTAATTTCACCTACTAGCAAAAATTTGAATCCGTTGTTATGGCCTCTCCCTCTCTCTCGCCCTCACTCCCTCTTTTTTTCGATCTCTATCACTTTAAAGAAAAGTGTGAAATTTCTAGGGATTTTGGGTTTGGTCTTTCTGATTTGAAGAAGGTTGTGTGTGTGGGTGTATGAAGTTTCTAGGAATTTTGGGTTGGTCGCATTGTCTAGGTTAAAGATAGAGAGCATGGGTTGTGTGTTGCGTATGAGGGGAAGCGGCAAAGAACGGATACGGTTTTACCCACTTGTGGGACAGGCATGTTTAGACTGGGCGTTATTCAGGGTCGGGTTTAGTAAAGGTCAAACCCGACCCGTTGCCATCCCTAATCTCTTCCTCGAAGTAGTAAAAACCATATTTGTAAAAGGCGACTGCCACCTCGCCTTTTTGCTGCCTTGAAGGTCCGTCGCTTTTTTGTAGCCGGGCAAGTGAATGTGCGTCTTTCTTTACAAGGCATACACCTTGCTCGCCTTTTTGCCGCCCGCCTTTATGAACTTGATTTCTTTTCTCGATAATGTTTACGGGCTTAAGTTTATTTCACTTGCTTAAACTAGTAGAACTTTGTAATTCATGCGTCTTTTGTCTTGATACTTTTGAGGTTTATATCATATTAGGATACTATTATACTCCCCCCGTCCCAGAGTTTAGGGTTTACCTTGGGACAAGCAGGTTTAGACTGGGCGTTCTTCAGGTTCGGGTTTAGTAAAAGCCAAACCCGACCAGTTGCCATCCCTAATCTCTTCCTCAAAGTAGTAAAAACCATATTTGTCAAAGGCGACTGCCCGCCTCGCCTTTTTGACGCCTTAGGGATCCGTCGCCTTTTTGTAGTCAGGCAAGCGAATGTGCACCTTTCTTCACAAGGCGTACACCTTGCTTGCCTTTTTGCCGCCCGCCTTTTTACATTTTTTTCTTTTTTTTCTATTCTCTTGTTTTTCAAATTTTCATTTACTTTTGCATGATTTTAGAACTTGATGTTTTCACAAGATATTTTGAACTTGATTTCTTTTCTCGATAATGTTTATGGGTTAAATTTAATTCACTTGCTTAAACTAGTACTTGTTTTATTGATTTAAACTTTGTAATTCATGCATCTTTTGTCTTGATACTTCTAAGGTTTATATCATATTAGGATACTATTATACTCCCTCCGTCCCAGTGTAAGGCTCTTAGGTTTTTTGTTGTTTGATCGAAGGAACTTTGACAAATAATTAAAGGTTAATCGAATTATCCTAATAAAAATTCAAAACATGTTATTGATAGTATTTATAATGGTGTATCAATAACAAATTTTAGATTTTCATTAAGATAATTAGATTAACCTTTAACTATTTGATAAATGGTTATTTTATAGTCATTTATAATCTAATATTTAAATCATTTAGTTTAAGTTTTAATTACATTTAGTTTAATTTATCTTGTTTTAATACATTACGCGAATGTTATGCTTGGTTGGTAGTTTTATGATTAAAACAAGATTTTAATGCATTTTTGGTGTGAAGATAAGCTTAGGACATAACTTATAAAGCGTATTAAATGAATGGGAGCAAGGGGGACACTTTTGTAGAAGAAAATGGAAGAACCAGAGCATTCCAGAAGCTTGCACGGTCGTGTATGTACACTGGCACGCCCGTGCCGGCCCGAGGGCGCATTGGCCGTGCCATATTTCATTTGGGAATGTCAAAACCAAAAATGGCTTGCAAGGCCGTGCCACAGCTGTTACAGCATTCTGCAGACATCTTTTAAAGGCACCTTTTTTAAGAACCTTTTGGAAAGCGGTGAGACCATAGGCTCCAAGGCCTATATTAAGACACGTATTTAGAAGATTTAGACATCCAAAAACTATTGTAAACATACTATAGTATCATTTTTATTCCATAACATCAATTATTTCCAAATTTTGAGAGATTTATCAAGTGTTAATTGATCAAAGTTCTAAGTTTAAAGAAATAAAATTCATGAGGTTTATTTCCAGCCATTGTCTCTATCTTCACTATCTGAATAAGAATTTCTATTCTTCTCAATTATTTCAAGTCTTATTCATCTTTCATTATTATTATGGCTTGTGAGTAATCCCCCTAATTCTTGGGGGTTGAAAACTCAACATCATGTGTTTTACATATTTAATCATGCTTCTTTCTTCATCCTAAATCAATTTTCTTCATATCACTTTTAACGCATATATTTGGAGACGTCCTTATTTATAGGATTTTAGTTAATCAAGAGAATGACTTAGCCGTTAATCTTGATTAACCGAACTATATGAATTAAACTAGACACTATTAATTACGAGAGTAGATTAATTGCCTAGGAATATCCTTAATTTGAAAATATGTGGATTTAACATGGACTTAATGGATTTTGATTAATGTACGGAACCATCGAGAGAAAGGCCGTGTTAGTCTTAAAATACGTGTGTTAGGCCTTTATCGTGAGAAGATAGCACGACTAGCGTATCATCCTTGATTTTTTGATAAAATCTTACATAAAGCATGAATAATATTTGATGGATACATATTGTTTGAATCCCAATCCCAAGAATTTCCTTCATTTATAAAGAGTTCAATTTAAAAAAAGTAATTTGCATTCATTTCTAGATAATTAACAAAACAATTTTCTCCCCCAATCCATTTTTATTCATAGTTCCTATTTAAAAGCAAGTATTAATTCATAGTGACATTGTCCTCGTAGGATCGACACGCATTTGCCGTTGAACTACATCTACACCGCCGCATCAGTGAGTTCTATTTCCCCCGCCCCCTTTTATTTTAGGAAAAATTCCCCATGGCCTCCTGCCCAAATTTTATTCCTCTTAAAGAAAACTTTTTTGTAAATCTCAAATAAAGAGTTATCCCCACATCATAATTCCCCAGACACCCCTCCGCCTAATTGGGAGCGATCGGCCCACAACATGGCGCGATCGCGCGGTGGCTTCTGGTCTTTGGGTGCGATTGCCCGACAACATGGCGTGATCGCTCCCTCCTCCAATTTCAGTTTAATGTCCTCCCTTTTCTATACAATTTCCATTGGCCCAGCTTCAATAAGAGGCAAAATGGTCTTATAAGTTAATTATAAGAGGTGATTTAGTCTTACAATTAACTTATAAGAGTTGTAAATGTGTAAATTATGAGAGCAATTCGTTATTACTGAAATTTTTTAATTTTTTTTGTTGAAATTTTTGTCTGACAAGTCTTATAATTAACTTATAAGACCACCCGTCACACGCGTGCAAGAAAGTAAGGGTAATTATGTCTTTGTATTACCGAGAGGTGTCTAGGAAATTAACTAAATGTTGTTTCCTAAATTGGGTTTGTATCTCGCCCAAGGGACCCTAGAGGAAATCGGCCTTTATTTTATTATCTACTTTAAACATTAAAGACAATATTTATTTTAAGTGTGGGGGAGGGCTTTATATCCGCTTTTAGTTTGCATTTTTCATTAGTTGAATGCTAGTTTAATTCTTCATGTTCCCTTATGTTTGCATTAGTTAGTTTCTCACATATTAATGTAGTTTTCATTTTCCCTTGTATGCATTAACTTAGGATATATACACTTGCGAAAAAAATTGAAAATTCTTTTTATAAAATGCTCCATGGAGTGTACAACTCGAGATTTTATTTTAAATCCTTTTAGGATATCCGGGGGGTTGTGCATATCTTGAAATCACTACCTTCACTCTTTTCATCTTATAATTTCTAATATCAAGGCTAATTGATGATTAATTCCACTACGTACGTCTTGTTTAGATTTACTCAAAAATCTAAATGAATAAATCATTAAAAGAGTGTAATGACCGAAAGCAAGGAAATATTGTTCCACTATTATCTTTAAAGACTCGGGTCATACATAACAATTAGCCTTGAATTTTTCCACTATCATCCTCCGCTCCATTTTGGGATTCAAATTGCACATCAATCTTATGGATATTTTTGAAGTATGAATAAAGACTATTGTTCTTAATGGTACATTTTGAGCATAAAACACTTTTTCAACAAGGCACTCAAAGAGTGAAAGTTTTGCTAATACATTATTATGATCCGAATGTTCATTACTGATACATTTTGCTTTTGCTTGTTAAAGTCTCATTTATGCTATATTAACTTGTAATCTTTATTTATTCTCCAATTTATTCCTATGATCTTTCTCTTAAATCTCTTGGGATATAAAAGGCATAGAAAAATGGATAGGAGGCAATTTTCTAAAGCAACAACTTATATCACTTCTCTGAGGGGATAAGCTCGTTTCTTTCTTCTCATATGCATCATATTGCATTCTTTCATGTTTTTTATACTTTGATTTTAAACTTGCTTAGGGACAAGCAAGAATTAAGTGTGGGGTAGTTGATAAATGACTATTTTATAGTCATTTATAGTCCAATATTTACATCATTTAATTTATGTTTTAATTACATTTAGTTTAATTTAGCTTGTTTTGTTATATTACGCGGATGTTATGCTTGGTTGGTAGTTTTATGATTAAAACAAAATTTTAAGACATTTTTGGTGTGAAGATAAGTTAGGGACATAACTTACAAAGTGAAACAAATGAATGGGAGCAAGGGGGACACTTTTGTAGAAGAAAATGGAAGAACCAGAGCAGTCCAGAAGCTTGCATGACTGAGTATGTACATTAGCACGCCTGTGCAAGCCGGGAGGCGCATTGGCCGTGCCATTTTTCATCTAGGAAAGTAAGAACCAAAAATGGCTTGCACGGCCGTGCCATGTATTTTGGCACGGCCGTGTCACAGTTGTTACAGCGTTCTACAGACATCTTTTAAAGGCACCTTATTGAACAACCTTTTGTAAAGTGGTGCGACCTTATACTCCAAGGCATATATTAAGACATGTATTCAGAATATTTAGATATCCAGAAAATATTGTAAATATACTCAAGTATCATTTGTATTCAATAACATCAATTATTTCCAGAATTTGAGAGATTCATCAAGTGTTATTGCCTCAAAATTCTAAGCTTGAAGAAATAAAGTTCTTGAGGTATTGTCCCTTCCTTCACTATCTAAATAAGTATTTATTTTCTTCTCTATCATTTCATGTTGTATTCATCTTTCATTATTGTAATGGCTTGTGAGTAATCACCCTAGTTCTTAGGGTTGGAAACTCAACATCATGTTTTATTCATATTTAATCATGCTTCTTTCTTCGTCCTAAATCAATTTTCTTCATATCACTTTTAATGCATATATTTTGGAAATGTTTTTATTTATATGATTTTATTTAATCGAGAGATGGACTTAACCGTGAATCTTGATTAACCGAACCATATGAATTAAACTAGGCACTATTAATCACGAGAGTAGATTAATTGCCTAGGATGATTCTTAATTGAAAAATACGTGAATTTAACATAAACTTAATGGATTTTGATTAATGTACGGAACAATCGAGAAAAAGACCGTGTCTTAAAAAACGTGTGATAGGCCTTGATCGTGAGAAGATAGCACGACCATCGTATCATCCTTGATTTTTGATGAAATCTTTTATTAAATCATGATTAATTGTTGATGGATACATGTTGTTTGAATCCCAATCCCGAGAATTCCCTTCATTTATAAAGAGTTCAATTTAAGAAAAGTACTTTGCATTCATTTCTAGATAATCAACAAAACCATTTTCTCCATCAATCCATTTTTATTCATAGTTCATATTTAAAAGTAAGTATTAATTCATAGTAACATTGTACTCGTGGATCGACCCGCATTTACCGTTTCTATACTACATCTACACCATGCACTTACGGTATTAAAATAAGTCGTTAAGTTTAGGCTTTGACACTATTGCTCAATGTTCCTTCAGACAAACGGCAAAAAAAAAATTAAGAACCTTAGTCTGGGACGGAGGTAGCACGTGGAATTGTGACATTATCTAATGTTTTATTCTTTTTTATCACATGTTTCATGCTTTGTTTGTATGTTGCATGTATATACTCCCTCCGTCCCGGTAGAAGCGTCACCCTTTTAGGGGTGGCGCGCAAATTAAGGAAAAGTGTGGAAAGAAAAAATGTTGTGAGTGTAATTTAAAAATAGGAGAGAGAATTAGTGGAGGAAATAGTGAATTTTAAAAGTGTTGTGAGTGTAGAGGAGAGAGAATTAGTGGAGGGAATAGTGGATGGGATAATAAAATATTAATAAAAGTTTCCTTTTTAGGAAAGGGTGACGCTATAAACGGGACGCCATTTTGGGTAAAAAGTGACGCTTCGGCCGGGACGGAGGGAGTATATATTATACTCCCTCCGTCCCGGTAATTGCTTCACCCTTTTGGGGTGGACACGCAAATTAAGGAAATTGATGAGTGGAGAAAATGTTGTGAGTGTAATAGTAAAATAGGAGAGAGAATGAGTGGAGAAAATAGTAAATTTGAAAAATGTTGCGAGTGTAATAGTAAAATAGGAGAAAGAATGAGTGGGTGGAATAGTAAAGATTCTTTGCCATTTTAGGAAAGGTGAAGCTTTAAATGGGACACCCGTTTTTGCAAAAATTGAAGTTATTAATGGGACGGAGGGAGTATATATTTATTCTATTTTTTACTAATTTTTTGTTGCAATGTCCACCTTGATCGCTTTTTTATCGTCCGCTTCTCGCCTCACCTTTTCCTGGCACCACTCACCCGCCTTTCGTCTTTGAAAACCATGGTAAGAGCTAAGTGTATACCAAGTTTTTAACAAATGCATCCAGCCAGTAAAACTAACAAAATCCAGACTCACTCTATAATCCTAACAACAACCCAACAATGCAAAATGGATAGATAAGCGTGAATACCAAACATCTCCCTAAATATACTCTACTAAAAGAGACTCCTTGTTGTGAACAATTTTCGGTGCGTTCACAAGTTGTTGTTATTTGGCGTAAGCGCAATTTGAATGTGCAGTGTGTCTGCTCGTAGATAGTTGTCTGCTTGGTTTTTTGGCGTGAATCTTTGTTTATTTATCATGGGGAGAACGCAATATTGACTGGTTCTTAATTAGACCAAGTCTCTACTTAATCTAACCCGGTGTTCTGCCCTACCTTTCTTTGTTTTGGCTTCCTAAGCCTCTCCCCCCCCCCCTCTCTCTCTCTTACAATTGTGAAACAAGTGAAATCCCATCTGCATTGCAGGGCTGGGCACTTCTTCTACTACCAAACCCAGTCATTTGATTTTCAAAGGTAAATTATATCTTAATTTCTACAAATAGTACAAGCATCAAGCATATCATTACAAAAAGTAATATTGATGTAACTGGAACCGTAAAACAAAAAGATGAACTCACCTGCAATATATTAAGAACAGTCCTAATTACTTCTTGATCCTTTAAGAAGTCAACACTTCCACGTGCACGTCCAATAATTTCAACCCATTTCTGCAGTAGAGATTGTAATCATAAGACGGACGGAACAATTTACCAAAAATCACCAAGTTAACAAGAAACACTCGTTCTACATGGAAGTCTACTCACCTGATTCGGAAGATCCATCAGTCTCTGCAAATACTCATCCCTCTTCTGCGGATCAGGTTCTGCTTGAATCATATGACCAACCTAGGGGAGAAGAGAAGAAAAGTTTATACTAATAAACCAAATGTCAGAGCAAAAGCTTCATATCTAGAGCATGAACTTGTCAAATATAAAAGTACTAGAGCAAGCCCGTGTCCAAGGACACGTGTTTGGTTTTTTTTTTTTTTTTTTTTTTTTTTATATATTAAAAAAAAAAAAATTTAAAAAAAATTTAAGGGCAAAATGGGAAAGGAACAACTTAGTGAGGGCAAAATGGGAAATTTGGCACTATTCATTCAACTGTTCACATAGTGAGGTGGCAAGTTGCCATTTATACTATAGACTAGAATAAGCCCGTGTCCGAGGACACGTTAATTTATTTATTTTTTTAATTAAGCCCGTGTCCGAGAACACGTTTTTTTTTTTAATTTAAAAAAAAAAATTTAAGGGCAAAATGGGAAAGAGACAAATTAGTGAGGGCCAAATGGGAATTTCGGCACTTGGCACTGTTCAAACAACTGTAGCACCCAGGTCTAATTTATGATATAAATGATGCAAATCTGTAAACAGGATTATTCAGACATACAGATTCATAAAATGTATGAATTTGATGAGGCTCTAGATCAGTAATAGTAGTTGGAAGACTTGTCAGGAGTTCTGACACAAAAGGTTCACTTTCTCCGACCTGAAACAAGAGAAGAAATCAATCATCTAACATCTCTAACCAATGAAACAAAAGACGAACATCATTCACAAAGAAAAGCCAACTTCAAAAGAAAATAAAATCATATATTACCTGAACTAACACAAATTTGCGCTTGCATTTCTGAACGATTTTCAAAAATGTGTCACATGCCATATCCTGTTGGGATCAAAGTAATGTCAGGATAACAAAACTTTATCGGAACAAAACGCATTGATAATAGTCCAAGATACAATCAAAACGGTAAGAGGAACATCAAACAGATATAACTAAACAAATTTTGTAAGGCTGTCACTTGTACAACGCTGCTAACAGAAGGAAAATACTGGACAATCTTTGTAACCATTGAACCAAATTGAGAGTCTCCTTAAGCTCAAACAACAAAGTTATTTGAAGAGGACTCATCTAAATAGTCCCCCAAATGTAGTCATTAGAAGAAAAAAATACAGAAAAAAATTAGCATTCCAATTTAGTATACGAACTATGCCTAACAACCATTCAAATAATTACCACCTATAGAACATATGAACCGGGAAATAAGTAAATTCTCTTACAGTAAATTATCATTCCTCAAGCTTTTCTTCGATTTGACTAGGGGTTCTAAATTTTGGATAATTGAAGGACACCGCTAACCTATGTTACTCGGACTCTTCAAATTTGCTGAAGTACTCGTGTCCAACGCAACATGGGTATGAAATCCATACCTGAGACCCAGTTTTTCAGTAGGATACAGCAAGAAAAATTGAACGAAAAAAAGAGTGAGATGACTTCATTAATAAAGATTTAACAAATTTTAATGTTAGTGTTTTACCTAATTATAAATTATATCTTAGCCAAATTTCATTAAAGTTATAATTTTATTCAAAAATTAAATTATAAAATTATACTTTTGTACAAAGAAATAAATCAAACTATTTTTTACGATAAGCAAAGTATATATAGACTCAATATCCCCGTACCCGTGACCGAATTTAGGACAGTGTCCCCGTGTCCAATTTTTAAGAAAAAGTGAAACCGACACTCGGATTTGTACCCGTGTCGGATACCCGTACCCGAGTCCCGGTAACATAGCCGCTAACTTCTATGACTCAAGTAATTAGACCTATGAAGGCTTTATAATTGAATATGCTTGTGGTATGGAACTCCATCCTTCAGAGGGTCATGGACTCTAGGACCCATGGGCGACATAACAAACTCATAAATACCCACGCGAGATGCAAAATTCCACAGAAACCCACACTCACACATTACCCCTCCCCATCGCTCTTATACCCAAAGGTATAAGACTTAATTACTCTAATACCTTAGGGTATAAGATTATTTTTTTCACAATTTTTCACTTTTTCTTAAAAAAAATAAAAAAAAATCTCATATTTGATTAAACAATCCGCTCCTTTACCTAAGGATCCGCTCCCGAGTTTTAGATGTAGAGAAAGGAAAGGAAGAGGAGAGAAGAGAAGGGAAGGGAATTCAATATTTTCCTTTAGTGCTCCCGAGTTTAGGAAGGAAAGTGAAGGAAATTTTTTTAAATTACACTTGTACCCTTAATGAAAGGAGAGAATTATATTTGAGGGGTAAAGTAGGTATTTCAAAAATATTTGTTAGTGAAATTTTCTTTCCTCCCACTTTCCTCCACTTTTGAGAGGAAATGAAAGGAAGGAAAATGTTAAAAAAATTCCTCCCCTTTCCTCCCACTTCCCTCCTAACAAAACTAGGGACCACATCAAGGAGGAAATTTTTTTTGGACTTCCTTTCCTTTCCTTTCTCTCCTATTTTAATCTCGGGAGCACACCCTAAAGGTATAAGACTAGAATTACTATTATACCTTAAGGTATAAGAATTTTTTTAAGGCTTATATGGGATTTTGATCTCGGCATTTAATTAGCTTGCAGTGCCATGTGGCGAGGGGGTTATGAAGTTTTCTTTTTTTTTTCTTTTTCCGTTATGTTCTTGATTAACCGCGATTTATGTAATGGTTTTACAAGTACGGTATGACACTTGTGTAGCTGCATCCTTAACCCCGAATAGAGGCCTTTGATAAGCCCCTCCCACCTTTGGAAGTGTGGTATGGCATTTGCTCAGTAGTGAGTTCCTCCTGCATCAAATCCCTGTTGTGCATGATGTGTGCTTTTCTGAAATAGGAGTGTTGGCTGTATGGTTGCTCTTTTTTTTTCATCCTCTTTTATTTATAAAATGTATATTTGATCAGCGTTCTTGTGCTGGCAAAACCTTTTCGGTGATGGCCTCTTATGTGAGCTTTTGAGCTTATTAAGTTCTGCCACTTTGGCATTTGGGTTTTTATGGGATTTTGATCTCGGCCTTCAATAATGTGGACTTTTGGATCAGAAAACAGCATAAAAAAGAGAAGAAGAAAAACCTCATCCTCTTTTCCCAGAAGCACTCGCCTGGGCTTTTATGGAGAATGATTTGGGGTGAGGGGGCCCCATGGAATTATTCCTCCTTCAAAAGGAAACATTTTTTGAGAACCAAGTCTACCAAACATGACGAAGAACTATCATTCCTGACTGGAAAACCTTGAACTACCAAAACAGCTTCTTTTGATCCTTAAGACGAAATTTACAAATAATAAAAGAGAACAAACACCTATGTAGAGATCATTTTTATGCCACAACATTTGAACGACTTAACAAAATCCTTAATAAGAAAACTAGCACTGCAACTAAACACCTTTCAAAAGATTAGTTTGGCTAAAACATAACCTTCCACATTTGAAACCCAAAAAAAAAAAAAGGGACTTCAAGTTACTGACATGAAATGCCAAAATCAAATACAAACCTGGACTCCAGGATGTATCTCATGCATGAACTCGAATAACTTGTTCACAACCGTTTTCAAGAACTTCCAGTGGGCCCTCAGAAATCTAGGGTACTGTCCGACAACATACCTGGCAATTTAGCAAAAGTAAAAAACAAATTGACATAGACATTCATTTCCTCAAGGTTTAAAAACAATATCAAACCACCAGCATATCCTCTGCAATTGCACAATGAAAGGAAGAGCAGAAGAAATGCACCCTTTCTGTCCCAAGCAACTAATAAATGAGCGAAACCTAAATAGTAAGGGAACCCTAGGAATACTTACATAATATTACTAGCGATAACAGCTTTGTTATCTTTTCCTTTTGTGATTTCACAAAGATTTAATAAATCTCGGATAACCATAACGAGAAATTTGTTCTCCTGCCAAAAATAAAGGAGCAAATGTCAAATGTATGAACCCCTAACAACAACAACAACAACAACAATATAGCGACCACGTTAGCACAGCACCAATTGAGTTAATCAGTTAAAGTGCGCACAAAATCCGAGAAGAAAAGACACTAAATGCTGCAAGTGAGCTTTCTATGTTCAGACTCACGGCCTACCTCTTCATCGGTCATTTAGAACAAATGACCTTCAGGCAGAGAAAAAACATGCATGATTCTCTATTGTGTAAAACTTGCTTTACACTTATTGGTCGACTTTAAAGGTTCACACAGCACTACTCTATATGGTCCCTTAAAAGCTGACTATCGTACAATGAATGAACAAAAAATACTGGACATTACCCTAAGCACAATCAATGAACAACAATAACTATCCCAGTTTTCAAATTTTATTTTAAAATCACGACATAAAGGATAAAAATCCCACTTCTCTGTAGTAAAAGATCCAATTCCTATAACAATATATACCTGGTCCTCCATCATTGAGCCGGAGATGGATCCTATTGCCCAGCATAAGGTGTTCAAGTTGTTCCAAGTCCAATCCTCACCATTGAGTTGTTTAGATAGTTTCTTCAGCATCTATAATATACAGAAACGATCTTATAAAATCATAAAATAGCATAAACAAGGTGTAAAGCTTGAAGGCAACATGGAAAGAAATTCAGAAACAATAGCTTATAGCACAAATCTAATGCATGTGCATATGTTTATTAACATGTCCAACGTGTGCAAATGATATTTACCAGCAAGAAACTAGAAAAGAGAGAATAGCGGGACAAAGGGTGTGCATATATTATTGACAAATAATTGTTACTAGACATAAATTACATGCAATGCAAGAGCACCAACATATAGTTGTAGCATTTTTCACTAAGCTTGGTCAAAGCAGGACACTCCAAGGATCATTCATAAAAGTTATCTTAAACGGTCACCACGTCTTTAATATAAAATGAAAAAACAAAAACCTATAAACCCATCAAATGTACCTGGCCAAGCTAAAAAAGGGAAAAGGGGGAGGAGAGTTCAACAACGAAATCCCTCCAGCAAAATAAAACACATTTCCATCTTATAGTTTTGCCTCAAAAAAGTAAGTGCAAGAAAAAAAGATTTATCCGTCTTTACTATACTACAATTAACTATTATAACATGTGTCAAGGAAAAACATTGTAGATAACATGAAGAGTGGGCTCGAAATTGCCGCTTAAAAATTCCAAGAGCAGACAACTTCTTCTACTTGCGAAAAGAGCAAGAGAAGCATTCTTTAAAGAGCATACTCCCTTTGTTCCGAAAACAGGTTCCTTTTAACCAGGCAGACAGATTTAAGGAGCTAATTTCGGACCTATTTACTCTCCATTTCTACCTTTGCGCCTCAGTCAAAAAAGTTTGAAAAGATGATTTCCAGTATATGGAGTAAATGGATTAAACCAAGCGATATATTACTAAAAACATCATCAAAGACAGGTCTCTACAGAAAGTGCACATTTTTTTTTTGGATTGCAGATAGATATAGTGGGTAAAGCTACAACCAAAAGACTGGCTTGCCAGATGGTACTACCTTTTTGAATGGAGAGAGTCTAAATGTCTTCATAGACAATTATTAGCAAGGCAATGTAACCGTAAAGATATGGTTCTCTTCTCTTATGTTGATTGACATATTTATTAGGTTTAACTTTTAGCAGCTTCAAAGTTTCTGAAAATATGAAGTAGGGCAAGTATAGGAATCGTGAATGATCAACAGAAAGAGTATTTTTGTTCCTTAAATTAGTAAATAAATGGCTCCATGTATATTAGCGAAAGAAGGCAATCCACAAAACATTGACAGTTAGATTCCCATACCTGCTTTTCAGTGTCATCGTGATCAAGGTGTGACAAATAAATGAGTGTTTCCCTCATTATCTGCAACGGAATTATCCTCATTAGGTGTATGTAGGGAAGGAAAAATCAATTCAGTGACCAAATAAGGAGAGAGCACACCAAAACAAAACTATTTGAAACTACTTAAAACAGTTTTAAGTTCTCAATTTAATTGAATGAAGAAAAAAAAATGGAACTCCTAGTAGTTTGAAAGTAAGGAGAGGAAATATTAGGGGCCTCCAAGAACATCAAGATCCCGGAGACCATATATAGACAAATGATTTAACATTCCATAGAACTGCATATAGTTCTATCGTTAAGATCAACTGAGTTTGGCATATTATTATTTAAAGACAAATGGAATACCCAAGTCACATGTAAAATTTATAGGGGACACAGCTGTACAATGATTGTTTATCAGCATTGGATTACTACATATGGCTGGTAAAGTAACATAGATAACAAGGAACAAACACAAAAAAGTCCCCAGTTTGTAGTCAGACAGCAAATAGTTAAACTGTGGCTACAGAGAATGGAACTATTAACCGCTCATTATTGCAATTTGTGCTTGTCTTTCATTAACAAGAATGATTAAGTCACCTTATACTGGACAAGGACATCATTATCCTTCATAGTTTCACGGACGATGTTCCCATTTTCGTCTTCAACAATCAGAACCTCTTCAGGCTTAGCCATGCGAGATATCATAAGTTGTCTCAATTTGGACATTGGACTAGCATAAAGTTGTCGCCTATGCGTAAGTTGTGAGCCAAGACCGTCAACAACACCAGGAATAAGTGGCATCTGCAGAACCATGTCATAGCAAAACCTGACGTCAGTAAGGAATAGAACAAGAGCTCAGAGATAAACAGAGCCTGCAGAATCTGAGGAGGATATCAAAAGCATGAATCACTATTACAAATATAACCAACCAACAAAACACGAGTGGCTCTTAAAAATATGACCTCAAAAAAATAAAATTAAGAGCTTTTGATCCACTGATCTGTCAAATACTTTCATAAACATAAGGAATATCCCAATACATCAGTGAACACAGACTTCTCTTTCTTTGCGAACTCAAAATGTAACAGCCTGTACATCAGCAAACACATACTCTCTTTGCAGACTCAAAATATAACAGCCTGTACCGGTAACACTGAAGGTGCAGATACCATTTTAAGATTGAAGGCACCAGCCGTCCTTAGTATATAAAATTTCTTGTACTACAAACTGATTTATTTATAAGCACTACTGAAATAGTTACAGTTACAACTTACAATGGGCCAGAACAGTCTAGTCCACATAACCATAGACAAAAGCAGTTCAACATATACTGGCAGATACCGCCTAAACAAGAAAAGGCTGTTTTTTTGCATTTTCCCAACTGATACAATTAAGAAACACTTCTATCAAAAAAAGATACAAGTAAGAAACACCAAGTTTATGTTAGATATCCATTCATAGCTCCACAGAAACCCATGCTTCCTCATTCAGAACTCAACAAGTCAAAGGAGAATACAATGACCAGAAATGAGATTAAAAGAACGCATCCATCCAGATTTATCCCAAAATAAACTAAGGACCCGTTGATGGAAGGAAAAAACATGTTGGCCATCATGTATTTACAGAAAACTCACATATATAGGGTTAAAACATCAGTGTTAGGTAGTGCATCGATGCCTGTTTGCAAAAGAGATAATGCATGGAAAGAAATACCTGTAGTCCCATCATATTTGCAGTAGCTGCAGGATTTTCAAGATTGTGGTGTGCCTCAAACAGCTCTAAGACTAAGGAGTTCCAATAGTCCAAGCAAACCTGTTGGAGCATTAATTGCAAAAAAATGGAAACTATAAGGTGTCTATTTATCAAGCACATCTATGAGGCATAAAAACCTTTTAAAGTAAATTACAAGCACAAGGATGTCCCCTCCTTTTAATATGTCAGTGTTCCAATATTTATACAAGTAAAGAAAAACGTATGAAACAGAAATACCTTGAAAACTTCTGTATCATCCACATACGAAATATTGATCAGATACTCAAGACCCATCAAAAGTGTAGGAATGTTCTCTTGTTGGGATTCCAACACATGAATATGAAACTGTGTAAGAGGAAGCACAATAAAAATAGGTAAAATCAAAAGGGAATCATAGTCTATCAGAAGTTCGCTAGCCTCCAAACTAGAAATCAGATTGATGTAAGACCTACGCCTCCATCATAGTTTATAATCCGAACTGAGAAACAAGCGACACCCTTATAAAAGGTCCAAGTTCAAGAAAAAAATCGCAACAATTTAGCATTGACGATCTAATATAGCATGCAACTTTTCCTTTTTGTGTGGAATGGGTGGGTTCGGGGGAGGGCAGGGGTGCTGCTTTAGCAATCTTGCAATATCACAAAGTCTTCTTCCAGTTTCGGACTTCACCAAAGACTTATCATTAGAAAGGAAGGCTAACTTAATCTTCAGAGATCCATCAGTTGTCTTGCATCCTAAACTTGTAAATTGAGAAAATGTATTGGAAGCTACTGAGAGCCAAGAGTAAGATAACCCAAAAAAAAATGTCAATTCCCCCCCCCCCCAAAAAAAAAAAAAAAAAAAAAACAAAAAACTTTCTAGGGTTGAAAGATCTAAATCAAATGCTTTACAGATCTTAAATCAAGCCCAGAGAGCATCATCCCATTTACTTAGAGCTGGAACTCACATCCTAACCCATAACATCTAACTACATTTTTAATAGAATCGCGCATGTCGTACAGGTACAAAACGAGACAATATTTGCTCCTCAGATTGAATATACTCGCTTAAAAGAAGCATGGTGGGACAAGAGCTGCTAAATGGGATTCCTGAGATAGTACAAAGCATGCGTACAGTATTTTCTGATTCCCTTAGTCCAGGTAAAAGAGTAGGGTTTTTACTAAACAAGCAAACTAAGGAAAAGGGCTGAAAATCTACTAATTCTCTAAAATGCCCCTCAAAACATAGGTATTGAACTTATAATTTCATACATGACTAATATAATTGCTTCTATAAAAGGAACTGTTTTAGTTAAACAAAGAACTTGCCTTGTAAAATGAAGTGAAAAACAATGCCAAATTCTGAATGAATGCCTGAAACAAGAAAGTAAAATGAAATGTCAGTTTGTTCCAACAGATAAAGAGCCTTACCAACATAAACTGTACATGAGTTCCAGGCCAATTGAAGGCCAACAATTACTTGCTCCTCACTAGAACCATTAGCATATGCGTCCGGTATGTTTGCACTAGTTGGGAGTACGTTCTGAAATAAACAAAAACCATCATAGGTTCATCAACATTGTAAGTACACTCAACAAATCAATATGTAAACAACCTAAGTTAGCACCGTCACATAAAGATCTACAAATTGCATTGCAGATCCAGGACACATGAAGAAAATACTTGACATACCTGCAACTGGAGAATGAACACATTGTACATGTCCACATATTGCTGGTTGTAAAAATCGCCAAAATTAAGGGCTGCAATCTGTGAGTAACAAATGCAAAAAATATAATTACCAATTTACCATCTCATGCAGTTCTTGACAGGTTTATCGCACACGTACCTCAGTCAAGCACTGAAGAGCTAGATTACGGTAGGAAGGCACGGGAAAAAAACCGAGGAGGGTTTTCATCTGTCAGATATGTTGAAGAGAGGGTTTCGAAGGTTAATCATATTTTTCATAAAAAAAAGAATGATTGATGAAAAATTCACTGCCAGCAAAAGCTTCCACGGCAATATTAACACAAACCAGAGGAGACTCAAAAATATATCCCAGAGGAATCCAAGACAAGAAAGCATGCAATGTGGCCAAAGTAGCCCTGATAAGCTCTGTTCTCTGAGATGCTGACAGCACATACAGGCATAACTCGTGAATCAGTTGAAACTCGCTGCAACCAATCCAAAAGGGAGAAGGAAAAGTAAATATCTTAGTGAAAAAGCAGAATGAAGTCGTCAGTGAACAATGCAGAAAGATTCATCATATAGGGACAAAGAACATATGCCTTGAAGGCAAATGGTTTACAAAACGATACTCCCTCTGTCCCATAAATCATAGCTAACTTTCTTGCTTTGGATGCCATAGAAATTCAATAAACAATTGAACGCCAATTATGGGTGCAGTAGCTGAGCATGGATAAACTAACAAGTCACCAAAACTATTGAAATTGCAGCCTACCTGTTCAAGGACTGTTTCAGATCTTTGATTTTCTGCAGAGTCATTTCACCCCTTGAAAAATCGAAAACCTCTTCACTTAGAAGCTGTGAAACGAGAAGTTATGGTCAGCTACATATACTTCGGAAAGAAAGTAAATGCGAGGAAGGATGGGAAATGTTAAGACATACTTTCAATATGGCCATGCAGTTCTCGCAAATAGTTTCACTAGTTTTTGCTGCTGCAACAAGATCAGGGATAAAGCTTTGCCATCTTGCGGGCCACTCATGCTTCAAAATCTACGTAAGGCCATTCATCAAAAAGAGTCTTGTAATCCAACTTTAAGCAGTTAAAAACTTTAAGGATAGTAAGCATAGATCACCTGAACCAGTATAATATTAAGCTTGTTGACATACAGCCTTTCGCGTCGAAAAGACATCTCATCACTCGAAAGCTAAACACGAGGAACAGAAGAATGGAGTATAAAAATCCAGTACGAATTGAGAATGTTTCATGGACAATAACTATCCGCAACAAGTACCTTTACAATAACCTCTGAAATGTAGTTTTTCATTCCATCCCGTTGTTCAACAGGTAATGCATTCCACCTATATTTAATAACACCTTCAAGCACCTGTAGCAAATAGAAGCATAGGAAAAGCACATTGACATCAGTAGCTGAAAAGAACAATGCAATGGAAGAATCTGCATCATTCCGGTTCCAAATTGTAAGTATCTCTTGTCTTGAGCGCATGAAGACACTTATACAATCGCTAACAGACTGGCATACCATTGGAATGTATAACGCATCCAAATTAATTATGCTTCAAACCATTAACAACTTCTGCCATTTAGAGTTGCAGCACTAATTTAAGTTAAGAGGTGCAAACCAGCACCACCTCCAAGAAAATGTACAGCCCTTTCCTCGCATGTTCTTTGCTTTATGGGATAAGAAAGTACTACCTTCGTCCCACTTTAAGGTTCTTAGTTTTTTGTTCTTTGTCCGAAGAAACTTTGAGCAATAATTATAGGTTAATCTAATGATCCTAGTTAAAATCTAAAACTTGTTATTGATACACCGTTATAATAACTACTCCCTCCTTCCCAAAAATGAATACAACAACAACATTATCCCAGTGACGCAAAGGCTCCCACCTACTGTGGGGTAAGGGGGTCGGATATATGCAGCCTTGCCCATGTATTAGAGCACATAGAGGTTGTTTTCATATGACCCATGATGAAAATTGCGTCGAAAATTGCATGAAATGAATGTTGCTTCATAACAAAGAAGCGCAGACAATTTAGTTAGCCATTTTGCTTTATTCCATCATATACCCAAATTGGGAATATGATGGAATAAAGCAAAATGGCTAACTGTAAAGGTCCTAAAGGATATTTAATTTGGCTAATTGGCCAAATTAAAGGATATTATTTCAAGGCTTTCAAGCGATTTGAGATAGTGAGCCGTGAGGTACTGAGGTTAATTAAAGGATATTTATTATTTAATTTGGCTAATTGGCTTTTTGACTTTGACAAGATTTACTAAATTTTGAAGAAATTTTTATTTATTTAATATATATGGAAATTGAATAGATGTAAAATTATAGTAAATATTATGAATATTTATTATTTAGAAGCATATCGGTATGGTTCGGTGTGAGTAATCGGTGTGAAATCATGTATCCCAAACCGAACCGATAGATTCGGTTTTTCAATATTTCATAAACCGTACCTATCCAACTAACCGTTGGTACGGTTTTTCGGTGTCGGTTTTTTCGGTTTTATTTGGGGTTTTTTGGTTTTTCGGCTCACCCCTATTCCCAATCCAAAAAATGAATGTCAAAAAAAAAAAATCAGATTTGCCCCTGAGCAAGAGCAAATTTGAAAAGTTTCTGAACATTCATTTTGGGACAGAGGGAGTATCAATAACAAGTGTTAGATTTTCATTAAAATCATTAGATTAACCTATAATTATTGCTCAAAGTTCCTTTAACTAACAACAAATAAACTAAGAACGTTAAACTGAGACGGATGGAGTATTATAATGAATAGGGTACAAAATGACATGCATCCTTTACTCCTTTCCTTGCATGATCCTAGTTTCAGTAACACTCTTATCACTGGTTTAGAATGGGTACATACAAGATTTGACCCAGCGTTTGATCTAAAAGACTAGGCTACTGCATAGGTGATCAAAATATGTCTCTTATGCCTTCCTTTACCCTGTCATATCAATAACAGGATCACCACAACAGTGCATACCCAACATCTTCTGATCACAATTCTTTGCACGCCACATCAACAGAAACACAATGCATAATCTTCACAAAAACATATCCATTTGACAGATGAAATCCATTCAAACTAGAACACTATACCACTAATGATTCTTTACAAGCACAAATAATGAATCCCCTCACACATGCATCGGTAAAATGGGTACAGAATCCTACTGGAGGTACGAACAGAATTGACAGTCCAAAAATTGACATAATAAATCTAACTAAAAACAAGCATGAAATTATAAGAAATACTCGCTCCGTCCCGGAAAGATAGTCCTATTACGATTTACACCCACCATCCCATAATGAATGTCGCATCTAGATTTTTAGGGTCAATTGGACATTGACCAAAAGATTACTCATTTCTGATTATTCTCAGGAAATTCTAAAAGTTGCTATTGGTAACATTTTTAATGAAGCGTCAAACACAAGTTTAAGAATTTCATAAAGATAATTAAATTGTCTACAATTTTTTGGGTCAAAGTTCAATCAAGTTGACCAAAAAATATGCAACATTGATATTAGGAGGAGGGAGTAACGGTCAACATGATTCAACTTAGACCAAAAATTATGAAAATTATATTATCCTAATGAAATTCTAACATTATTATCGATGCATCATTATAAATATTATTTATTGAATTTTTTTCAAATATTCATATTTTCATGAATCCTTGATCAAAATTCAATCAAGTTGACCTACAAATTAAAAGTGGGACTATCTTTCCGGAATGGAGTGATATGTTATACGATACTATTAGCTACCCAACTCATCTAAAACTTCATGGAGCATCAAATCTTACAATAATGATAACAGTAAATTAAAATCTAGTCGCACAAAGGACCCCAATATACTGACCTTCCAGAATAAAGACAACATGAACAAAGCCTTTCAAGAAAAACCTAGGCATCTTTGTCTTACACAGCTAAAACATCAAGCATGCAATTTGATATGCAAAACCTAATCGCCAAAGAATGACAGTCACCTGTAAGGCAAAGAACTTGGTGTTTAACTGTTGTGTATTTGATAAAATATGAACCACTTGAAGCCACATATCTGGATTGTTTTGCATCTCCCGCAATATTTGATCAGCAGCCGACCTCTGCACATAACAAAAGGTTGGATTTCTTAGAAATACGGTAAACCATAAATGAACAAAACCTATACTCCCTCCGTCCCATTTTAAGGTTCAAAAATTCTCAAAAGGTTGTCCCATCTCAAGGTTCAAAATCCTAAAATGGATCGTTTTTATCCCTTCTTCATTTGTGGGCTCCACATGCCAAACAACAATGAGTAAGTTTTAGGGGAAACCTGTTTCTCCATAAGTTATAAAAAGCCTACTTTCATCTTTAAAAATATCGAGTTTAGACCTTAAAACATTGAGTTTAGGCCTTAAAATACCTAGAAAATAAAATAGTGAGTTTAGGCGTTAAAACAGTGAGTTTAAGCTAGAAAATAAAATAGCGAGTTTAGGCCTTAAAACAGTGAGTTTAGGCTTTAAAACACCAAGTCGATATATTTAAAAACAGGATTTTTTATAACTTATGGAGAAACAGGTTTCCCCCAAAATTTTCTGAACAACAATTATCCACTAACTATTCTCTATCCTACTTTCTCTCTCCTACCCAACTATCTACTCTCACATCACCTTTTTCATCTTTTCCTTAATTCTTGTACCCAACACATTTTTTGAACCTTGAAATGGGACGGAGGAGTATTTCTTTTTAAAAAATAAAGGGCGAGAAGGTGATCTTACCTATAATTATTCAAAATGGCTTTATCATCATTGATTAAAAAAAAAGTAATAAGGAAAACAGTCTGTGAGACAATGATAAAAGGTTAACTGGAAAGTTCACCAGCAACAAATGTATGTTTGAGAAATTTCCTGTGAAATAGGTGACTGTGAACACCTCTCTCATGTAAGGTCTTATTCCTACCTTGGTTCAACTTCTTTGTTACTTGATTGATTAAAATCTTATAAGGTACTTCGCCTTTGATATGCATGCTCTAAATACTACCGTAATATTCACCAAGAAATTCTCCTTTCCCCTCTCCCCCAAACACCCAACAAACATATTCACCATTCATCACTAGTTCATGTTACTTGGCTACATAACTATGTTTGATCACAGTTCAAATGCATGAACAAGTTTCTTTGGACTGATAATAAATGGTTGTTTTGTATGACTTGCGAATTATTTCAATCTTTCTAAAATAAGTGAAGATTTCTTTTGAGCTTCATGATGACTATAAGAATGATCCTCCAAATGGTTTTTTCATGATAAACCTAACCATCTATCACTCATTTAAGATATATGATGGAAGTATTCAGGGCGGATTATGTTAATCTGAAGGTTCTCCTGCATTCTCAAATACCTAAATGCTAGTCAAAAGATATCCATTTCAGAAGGTTCTCTTGATTCTTGAATACTAAATGCCAATCAACAGAAATCCACTCTAACTTTATTGGAGGAGAGCAAAAACCAGTAGCTCAACATAGCTCCCATTTCTCAGAAAATGCACATTTTCAATTCAATTCAATTAGCTCACCTTTCAAGCATTGTGTATAATCTAGTAATTATAGCACTAAAACTGCCTTCCAAATGGTAAAGCTACGGGCCACTACAGCAACCTAAATCTCCATATCAATTATGTCTCTAAATCTATGTCTAACTGTTGTGAAGAAGTCATATTTCTATAGCGTCATCACATTTCCAATTTCTATCAGCTAAGAATTGCATTAATCAATCATTTGGATACCTTTTCTCTGCATTGAATTTAATTGTTTTTCTTAAGAAACATCGCTAAATACGCATTTAGAGCTCACATACAAAACATTGGTACCATTCGAACAACTGGTATAAATCAAGTGGAATGAGACTGGAAGTAGTTGGCTTTAAAGTACCAGGCCCAACTATAAAACATATTTTTTATTAACATTGTGTGTAAATTAAAATCCCCAGTACATTCTGGAAACCTATTTTTCACATCAAATTACAAATCATAGTCTTCCGAATAGCAAAAGTAATCAAAACATGAGTGATAGTTTGCAATGTACAAAGTCCATACTAACAATGCACTCAAACTAGAGAAACTAGGAACGCTTTTTACCCCGAGATTATAATCAATACCTCTTTATTTCATTTTTTCAAACCAGATTTTCCCCTTCCTAAGGACCGGAAACTGAAAAACGTTAGCACTCACCTCATAATTACTCAAATCTTACCAGTAAATAACGGGAAATGACGCATACAAAACCTAAAACTTGTCACTCATGGGACAACATAGGAGGTTCCACTTCCGGATAAAACTCTCAACCAACCATAAATCCTAACAGTCACACAAAGCTAACAAACAAAACCTAGTGAATTCCGCCGGGGAGAAAATAAATTCCGTGATTTCCTTATCTAACCTACACAGAAATCCGAACAGAACACCAGAGCAGATTGACAAGTGAGAAACGAACCTCTTCCTTAGATCCGGTGCCATAGAACGCAGAGACTGTGGCGTCAAGTAAAGGGACGTCAACCGGTTGAGACAAGTCCCTAAGCTTCTCCGCCGCCATGGTTGAAGGTCAACGAGAGAACAGACCGGCGATAAAAAAAAAACCTAGATATCGAAATTTGGTGCCAAAACCCCAACGGAAAACCCTAGTTTTCGAATGAGAGGGAGAAGGGGGATATGCAGTGTTTCTAGAAGGAAAAAAGACAGCTTCAAATTGAAGCAGTGGAGAGAGAGGATGTAGAAAATTAGAAAAGGATCTCTCCCTTCCCTCCAGTTTTTTTTATAGCCAAATTACAAGTGTTAGCGATTGCGTTGCGTGTATGGGCATTTGGGATTTTGACTTTGGAACCCCTGAAAAATGTTTGGCTTGTCCATTTAACCCACAAATTTGGCTCTTGTACTTTCACCACTTATTTTAATGTCTAAACAAAATGTGTATTATAATTTAAAAGGCAAAACTAAACAATCTTCCTAATCTCTAAAAATAATTTAATGAGATTGTCCTGCAACTAAGACCATCTCCAATGGTTTCAATACCAAACAAGCACATCAGATTCTCTCTCTTTCACCTAATAATTCAACACCTCATTCAATTTTTAACCCTACAATGATTTTGTTTAATAAAATTCAACACCATTTCGACTCATCATCCTATACACCACCACTTTTATTTTATTTTATATTCTTTATTTTTATGATTAGTAAAATAATAATTATTATTATTATCATTTATAATTAAAAAAACTATTGCATACTTAATTAATTTTTTTAATTGCAATTAAATAAATACGAAAAATGACAATAATTATTTTTAAAACAAAGAAAAGTTACAATAAGCATACGACACGATAGGGTGTTATTTGAGTGGTTGACGTAGGAAGAATATCAATAGGGTGTTATATTTATAAGAAAATGAGTGAACTTCAAATAAAATTAAATACAGTTAATAAAAGTTGAGTGGTCGAAATTGACGGACTTCAAATAAAATTAAATACAGTAAATAAAAGTAATACATCATTGCAGAAAAACGACATAAAGCTGGAAACTACCTGAATTTTGAGTGTTGAAATGGTTATTATCAGGATTCATTTCACTAAAAAGAGGGGTTTTTTTTTTGTTTGGAAAATGAAGGATAATTGAGAAATTTATATTGAAAAAATAGTATTTTTTTTCTGTGTCCAAATCAAATGAAAGAGGACTCTATTTATAGAGGGAAAAAATATGAATTTTGGTGTAAAAAAAATTACATTTTTTTATATAAGATAATTGTCTTTAAAAATTCGGATGAGATTTGGAGAAAAAAAAAATCAGTGACCAATCATGTTGTGTCAAGTGGCAAAATCAGAAAAAAAAAAAAAAAAAAAAAAAAAAAAAAAACTGCACCATGTGGGCAAGGAACGGGCGATTCAATAGGTGATGAATTTATTCAACACCCCTCATTTTTTTTAAGTTTCAATAGGTCCTTGCAATGGTTTAAAATTGATTAAATAGTTGGAAAAAAAAATCAACAAGCCATTGTAAATGGCCTAACTATTATCTATTATGTTGACAAAGTCCACATTGATCACTAAACAAAAAATGAAAAACCTAAATATTAAAAGTTAAACATAAATATTAAAAGTTATTGTTACTAGAAATTAATCTCCCTCCTCCTCCACCCCCTCCCCCTCCCACTCCCACTCAGGAGTTTCTTCCAACTTCTAAGTATCTACCTTCAATTTGTTTCAATTTGAGTGTTTAATGTAAAGTTGTATTTTTAAAATTTTGAAGAATTTGAGGGATTTGGAGATTTGAATTTCTTGATTTTTGGATAAAATAATAAATGAGTTCATTAATAATTCATACATACAAGTTTTTTTTTATGAATGAAGTCTTTTTCTGTCTGATGTGCACAAATAAAATATAATCCAAGTGTCAAAGCAAATATGAAGACCTTGGACGACTCAGCAATAAAGTAATGGCCTACGTGGATAATTCAACCCTAACAGTCAAACCGTCGTGTTGGAACCAAGCGACTTTAAAGGACCAAAAGGAGCGAGATAGCCTTAAGTAGCAAGATGATCATCTTGCTTGAGTCAGATCACATTGCAAGTTGGCTAAAGGTCAAGATGAAGAGTTGACGAGATGATTGCATTCGGCGAGATAGTGATCTCGCTCAACCTCACCAGATCCCATTGTGGTGCAAATCAAGTCCGGCTAGATAATCAACCTAGGCGAGATGGGGATCTCGCCTAAGAGCACTGTTTCTTCATTAAAAAATTTCAATAAAGGAGAGACCATCTCTGACACAAATGACAACATTAAATGAGAGAAAAGATAGCTACTAATGTAGCGCCCCCAAAATCCCATGATACGATGAAAGTCAGCTAAAGTATGTGAAAAATGATCACATCAAGCCACCCTAGCATATTATCATCATGATATCTTCTCAACCTATAGGTTGGTCACCTTATCATCATATGAGGTATGAATAGAAGGATTCTTGGACAAGTCAAGTAAGCAATGTTTTCTACTCTGAAGCTCTCCATTTTTTCGGCCTTAAGCTTATTCCATTAACGTTACTTACTCTCACACCGGAGGGGCTTTAGCTGGAGAAGCCCCCGATCTAGCTTACGGCGTTTGCCTTGCAGGCCTCGTATGGACGATCGTGTCAGGTTATCCTACGTGAATTCGACATGGGGTGCACACATCAGAGCTCGTTTTTCTGATAGCATCAGTTTGGTTCCATTGCCGGGAACCGAGTTCTTTCCTACCAAAGGCCTTTTTCATCTTAAAGAAATCTAGATCCGAAGAAATAGCAGTTCTCATTGTTGTGTTCAGGTAGTTTGAATGGAGCCGATTGGTACATCGAGGGGGAGAACCCTCAAGTCAGTTGTCGATATTCCTACTCCCCCCAAAAACCCGGAAGACCCACCTCAAAACTCCTGGGATACCTTTCATACAGGGACGTCGAGAAGGAGACACCAAACTCCTTCTGGTTCAAGGAGGATTGAAGGAAAAACGGAGAAAGAAAAGGAGAAGGATGCCTTAGCAGCATAAAAGGCGGCTAGGGTTCAGGAGGCGATGTATATCAAACAGCAGAATGACTTGTTGCTTCAAGTGTTGACAAACAATCGAAATCTGGAGAAGCTAGGCGAGGTACCAACAATGCTCCCCAAGGAGATCGTGGATGACATGTTACTAACCCCATCCAAGCAGCCATAGCCTAGTAGGGGTGGTAGATCGGGGTGAAGTGAAGAGGTGACTCAGGGGAAGTCAAAAAGGCGGAATCCTCCATCTCCAGATAGGGGAAAGAGTGACCGCGAAGAGGAAATAAGCCGAGGAAGGCGAAATGAAAAGATAAATGAGAAGGTGAACGACCACAAGGAAAAAACCAAAGTCGTGACATGACAAGGAGAGAGAAGAAAGGTTTACTGTGTACCAGGAGAAGGAGAGGATTCTTGTTATTACCAGTACTCAGATTCGGAGTTGGACTCCGGGTCGAATATGATAGTACGTACACTCCACGCAAGTCGCGGAAGGAAAGGGAACCTGGCAAGTCGCGGTTTCCAGAAAAGGAAGAACAAAAGGAAGAAGTAGACTGGAGGGCAGAGATAGCTAAGCACATTGCGAATTTGAGGAGAACTACAGATGAAGCAGCGGAGGAAAATGAGTCCTACTTATATCCATTTGCTAAGAGGATTGCTAGATCCAATTGATTGAAACACCTTTCAATCAATGAAGAACAATGGATTTGGTGGTGTTTGATTCTCAATTCTCAATTGAAATCTCCCACTCTAAGTGTTTCTCTCAAGCCAAAACGTTCTAATGACGGCTAGGCTAACCAGGGGTAAGTATTTATACGTTATAAAACTTTTCCCCTCGCGAAAACCCTAGTTTTAAGTCAATTCCGCGTCGATCCGGTGCCCGCGCCTGTGGGACGAGTCGCCCTGTGGACGAGTCGTCCCTGGCACCCAGCTCGACTGGCGTCCCCCTTAAGGGGAATAGTTGGTTCTGGCCTTGGGACGAGTCGTCCCCTGAGAACAAAAACTCCATATTCTTCATTTTTGACAATTCGTTCGATGCGTGTGACCCCATAGGACCATACTATGTTGGCAATGAGTCCGATCACATCGATCCTCATAAGACATGAGCGGACTCTAGCAAGCCATCATGCCTACCCAAATAGTATAATATCAAGTTCGATTTTCCTACATAGAACATATCACAATCCCATTGTCACACGATGTTATATTGAACATGAGTCATGGTCCACGTCAACTCATATTGTTCAATGCTTTCTCGTTACCAAGTAAATTGATTAATCGAATGACATTAATCACATTAATTCATTCGGGCATGGCCATGCACTACATCAATCTTACTTACGAGTGGCCAAGCAAACATCTCTCTTTACGAGGGACAATTTCCATCTTGACTTATCATTCTTCCCAACAAGAATCATACCATGCCAATGATAGCCCTTATTGTCATCCGGTGAAAGATAACGTTAAACTATATCAAACATGATATTCATCAAGCGGAAGACGATGATAATCTCAGGTCAAAGGATATCAATGATATGACTATATGAGATTTAATTATGACATATGACCATGACATAAATCTCATAATGGGTCAAGTCCAGTACCTTGTTCTCTAACAAGTACCCATGAATCTAATGTGCATCTCCATGCATATAATCATCATATGATTATCCATTAGACTTCATACTAGTGCTTCATAAGTACTAGGGACACGATTATTATAACTAAACATGCAAACTCATATAATAATCAAAGAAGCAATCTCATATATAAATGAACAATGACATTACATAAAGGTCTATCTCTATAGGCCTAGGGCACTAACACCTACAGTTTTTATCCCCCAGTGGGGTCCATCTTGAGCTATAGCGACTTCAGATCCAAGCTCTTATCCTGCTTCAGCCACTTGGGAGCTTGCCCAGTTAAAAAGCAAGACTTGTGCAACATCAGACAGACAGAGAGAGGCGGAGTCATTGTTGAGCTATATGGACAGGTTTAAAACCCTATCAGATCAGATCCCTGACACCAGCCAATAATCGTTAGTCATGCTCTTTTCTGCTGGCTTGGCCGCGGGATATTTCAAGAGAGAAATGGGGATGAGAACTCCTAAAACCTTGGGCGAGATGTTCGAGCGGGTCCGTGGATTCACGGGAGGTGGTGAGCCGGAAGTCGCGGCTGTGCAAGCTACTACTCCGAGAAAATCTGTTAAGAAGCGAAATGAAACGGTAAGGACGGATGGAAGGGAAGCACCCGGAGGAGGAAGAAGAGAATGGAGCAGGGGAAGAGAAATGGAAGCTTTAAAGGAGCAAGTCTTCACTAAACTAACTGAGGCTTAAAAAAAGTGGCACTCGTCCTTGAATTTATAATCAAATATTGCAACCGAGATGAAAAATAAAAAAATGAATCAAAGATAAATCGTTTAGCTCTTCAGTTGGATTGCTTTAAAGAGGAGTTTCCGGGTTGAAACTTTCGGGCAAAGCATACTAATTATTAAGTTGTGTACTTTATTACCAAATACTCTATTATTAATAAATGGAAGATCAAACTAATTAAAGTTGTTAAGTTTAAACTCAATTAGCAGCAAACACGTATGATGCACGACGATTATATATAGTCATGCATGTACTGAAATAGTATATCGATAGACCAAAGTGTGAATACTAAACATTTCGAAATACTTCCTGAAACAAAACACTCGTAGTAGATTTAACACTTGAAGAACTATCATCTCCACCGACAACAATTTTTCCACCAAATAGTGTTTCACTTCTACTCGAATCAATACTTTTCAAGATATCTTTCAATAAAAAATAAAGAAAATTCACATAGTAGGTTATTCTCTCTGAAAGTATGCATGCAAACATTTTTAAATCTCTAAAATGAATGTTCAATAATTTTTCAAATTTGCTATTTAATTAAGAGAAAATCTAATTTTTTTTATATTTATTTTAAAATAGAGAGAGTAAAAATAAAGACTTGCTCGAAGAAATTGAAGCTTATAAAATAGAATCACATATCACCTTTTATAATTTTCTAAAACATTTTTTCACTTTTTTTTAACCAACATTTTTCTCTATCCCCCTATACTAATTGGCTAATAGTAAGGACATAAAATAATTACAAAAATTTGCTTACAAAATCGTAAATGTAATAATTTTATTATTGTTTTTAATTAGAGTGTATTGATTCCATTACAGATGCTATCATAAATATCGTCAATTAATTTTGTTAGCAAGATTTTGTGGACAACTTTCAATCTGCCACCCAAAAATTTCAAAGCAGCTTCAAATAAATTATCTTCACATTTAATGATACTTTTTACTTCCAACACAAAGAGAAATTTAATTTCTTCCTCATAGTCAGCTCATCACCCAAAAATTATATCTATAAATTAAAAAATAGAGTCATGGCTCCATCCCCCCATTTAGTTTTCTCAGTTTATTGATTTTCACATTAAAAAATCACTTTTTATTTTAAAATATTATTTATATTAGTAACCAATTAAAAAAATTAATTCACCATTTTAAAAATTATTATTCTATATTTAAATTTTATTTAATTTTATGATAACAAAACATTGAATGAAGTTACAAAATAAAAAAATGAAATACTCTATTTCTATATAAAAAAATGTCATCATAACTTAAAAAAATAATGATCAAGTAATAAAGAATTTTATTTTTTAAACAAAGTAGCTAAAAATCGTTAAAAAAAAATACAAAACAAATTAGCTAAGTTCAAAGAATAAAAAAGTAGCTTCCAATTTTAAGCCAAGAAATTCGTCAATTTTCAGAAATAAGTTCATTTAATGAAATTTATAATTTTTAAAGTAAGAATGTTTTGATTAAAAAAATGTGAAGGAAAAGCTTTTGATAATATTAGAAAATAGTTTTTTATTTCTTGAAAGATAATATTAAAAAACAATTAAGGCAATCACTTATCATCATTTTAGTTGTATGACTTTTATTGAAAATAGCAGTTATCTCCTTACCTTTTTTTTCTCAATTAAATTATTCTCTTGATTCAAACAAATAAATAAATGAATAAATCTCAATTATCTTATTTGCTTAAATTTGAAATCATGAACATTTTTCTTTTATTTTTTCAAACATTCATATTTATTTTTTGAAAGTAAAAATCCATATACTTTTTTTTTAAAAAAAATAAAGGATTATTATTTATAGTAGTAGCGGTATTTTTTTAAAGCAAAATGATATTTTCAACTATTAAGCCTAATAATTCGGATCTATAAGCCTACAAACATGTATTAATAGTAATTACTATATAACAAAATGAATTTATTTTTTAAATAAAAAGTACCCAAATTTTGCCTCCAAAACTTCCCTTACCCCCCCTCGGCCCTTCCTATAGTCACCTATATTATCTGCACATTCTTCAATTTTTTATGTTTTAAAAATAAAATCTTCTTCTTTTTTTTTTGACAAAAGTAAAATAAAAAAATGTCTAACTAATGATCAATTTTCTCAAAAATATAAGAAAAGTAGTTATAATCTAAATATATATTCTTAAATTTTAGACTAAAAATAAAAAAAAATATTAAATATCCATATCTAAATTTAAAATGCCAAATTCTTGTGAAAAACTAGTTTTTCGATGACATAAGAAAAAACTAGTTTTTAAACACTAAGCCTAACTAATAAGAGGGATGAACAATGATGAAAACTAGTTTTTTCATAATATTTTGAGAAAACTAATTTTTCACAAGACCTACTCATTTAAAAATTATCGTTAATACAAAAAAAATGTTATTAATTAATAATTAGAAAACAATAAGTTTAGTCTAAAATTTTAGAATATATATTTAGATTATAACTGTTTAATGAGTTTATTAAACTAAAAATGAGTTATTTTTTTTTTAATTTTTCTGAATTAAAATTAATAAATTTTAAAGCTCATTAAACAATTATTTTTAAAGAAATAATTAGAAAACGTTCAAATATTGCAACCTAGTCTAGACACCTAGGCTCCGTTTGTTTCGGGAAAAATGACTTCCGGAAAATAATTTCCTGGAAAATGTTTTCCGGAAAAGGAAAACGTTTTTCGAAAAAATGAAGATGTTTTCCGGAAAATGAAAATGTTTTCCTGGAAAACAACTTCCGAAGGAAAATGGGGAAAACGTTTTCCGGAAAATGAAGTTGTTTTTCGAAAAATGAAGTTGTTTTCCGAAAAATTATTATTATTATTATTATTATTATTATTATTATTATTATTATTATTATTATTATTATTATTATTATTATTATTATTATTATGATGATGATGATGATGATGATGATTATGATGATGATGATGATGATGATGATGATGATGATGATGATGATGATGATGATGATGATGATGATGATGATGATGATGATGATGATGATGATGACTATTATTATTATTATTTTATTATTATTTTTTTATTTATTTTTTTATTGTTATTTTTATTATTACTATTACTATTACTATTTTTATTATTATTATTATTATTATTATTTTTATTATTTTATTTTATTATTATTATTATTATTTTATTATTATTATTATTTAATTATTATTTTATTATTATTATTATTATTTTATTATTATTATTATTTGAACATTCCAAAAGTATCTAACTGGGCCAAGCGAGTATAGCCCAGCCCTCAAGCAGTTATTTCTACCCCATTCTCAGTAGACCAGGCCCAATCATTACATGGCTCAAGGCCCATCTCATGCATCAGTCGACTAAGTTCATTGTCCGACCTATTAGGTCCCGACCTAACTTAGTCCGACCTTATGACCCAGTCATATTTCGGGTACGATCCAACTCTACCCGACAGTCAGGTCGACCCAAACACAAGTGTCGACCTCGACCTACCGAAGCAAGCGTCGACCTAACGGTTCCAGGCGTACAAACAATAACTCTTTCCATAACCGGTTCCCTACAAATCAGGAGCCAAATCAGGACACGTTCCCATGATATGTAACTGTCCCAAGAATCACGGAGCTCATGTAGCCCACCAAAAATAATCGCTCTCATCAACTATAAATACTTCATCACTACCACGGTTATAAGGTAACTGCAATTTTGTCATTTGAATTATCTTTATTCAATACACATTTTGCTCTCCAATTATCAAACACTTACTCTCACGCCCGAGGGTCTAAGCCGGAGACACATCCGGCTAGTCGTGGGTTCTGATTTCAGGTCAAGGAGCTAGGTGATCAGTCCTGCCACGTGGAGGAAGATTGATAAGCACATTTCCTGCGGCATCAGTTTGGTTCCATTGCCGGGAAACGAGTGCATCGCTTGACCTCGAAGTTTTTCTTCAATCCACAATCATGGTAACCCTAGACGGGCATGTTACAGAGGCTTCTGAAGAATTCAATGAAGTGAATGTCAACACCAACACCAATGCTACTACCAATGTGAATGCAGATTTGCCCCCTCCTCCTCCTCCTCTTCGTCATCATGCTAGGGCAAAGCGCTCTAACAGTGTAGCTGATGGCAGAGGATTGCCAGACGCAAGAAGAGAGAAACGACCCATGAGGGGCAAGGAATTCCACCTCCTCCCAAACGGCCAACTGGACAGATGAATGCTGGAAATAGGGCAGGTCCCTCATCCAACCCACTAAGCAGGAAAGAAATGCTTATGGAACGAGCTCAAATATTGGCCGAGCTGTTAGCAATGGAGGAGGCTGAGCAGGCTGACAGAAGGTCTGAGAGGGTGGCTCCATCCCAAGCTTCAAATAGGGAGCGTGATAGGAGTACTAGACCAAACGAAACGGTGGGACAAAACGTTGATCAAAGGATGGTAGTACGACCTCAATCACCTATTCATGTTCCAAGTGACGACCTATGGGCTAGTCTCACTAGGAACAGGGAGCAGGAGGCACAGTCGTACCTAAGGACGCAGCTAGAGGCGAATAGAAGTAGGCGTAGATCACCAGCCAGGACAGAGAGGTCTCAATCCCACAGGGGAAGGAGTGGGCGCAGGTCGCCTATAAGAGAGGGAAGGCGCAGGTCGCCTATAAGAGAGGGAAGGCGCAGGTCGCCACCCAGAAACGAAAGGCGCAGGTCGCCAACAAGAGATGAGGGGCGCAGGTCGCCAGTCAGGTCAGTAAGGTCACCTTCTCACAAGGATAGGAGAAGCAGGCAAGTAACTCCCCCCAGAAGTGAGGGTCAAAGGTCAAATGCTGTTCCTCCTGCTGGAGAAGACAGACCCGATGCTAGGGAGTGGCTGCTATGGAAAAGGAAGTTTGAACAATGGGAGGCTGAAAAGAAGAATGATACAGGAAAGGTCGAACGAATTGACTTTGCTCTTCGACCCTTATCCAAGGACTTGATTGATAGTCGACCTCCCGCTGGTTTCAGATTGCCCCTCCTAGAGAAGTACTCAGGGGCAACCAATGCAAAAAGCCACGTGGCACACCTAGAAGCCACAATGTGCTTTGTCGCAAATGAAGACGACAATATGTGCAAAGCCCTCATAAGCACACTCACGGGGGCAGCCCTAACATGGTTCAACGGCTTAGCAGCTGGTAGCATCTCCACCTGGATGTGTTTGAGGAAAAAATTCCTAGATCGCTTCTCGACTGCCGGAGCTCGAAAAGTGACTGTTATCGATCTAAACAACTTGGTGCAAGGAAAAAATAAAAGCTCCATGAGCTACTTCACTAAGTTTAAGGAAATGGTTGACAAGATTGAGGAGGATCTCACTGACAGGGAGGTGATCAATTGCTTCCGAAATGGCATTTCCTCGGCAGACATGGATTACGAGCTGACGGTTCGTACAGTCACTACTCGACAGGAGCTGTTCGAGAAAGTTTATAATGTTGCACTAGCCGAGGAGAGGAAGGAAAAGAAGAATGGGAAAAGACCCAAGGTCGAGGTCGCTGATGATAAGAAGGACTCAGCCAAAAATGGGGGAAACAACAAGAATGGTAAGAACAGAACCAGGGCGACAGAGAAAGTGCCCGAAGTTTTCACTCCCCTAACGGTGAGTCGAACAGAAATAATGAACGCGGTCGAGTTGGCCCCACCTGCCCCGATGAACCCAGACAACAAGTTTAGAAGGGACAATAGCAAATACTGTGATTACCATAACGATACGGGTCATCTCACAGAGGATTGCCTAGGCTTGAAGCGTATCATCCAGAGAATGGTCGATCAGGGAAGACTCGACGCATATGTGAAAAGGCCTCAAACCGGTGGAGGCGAGCAACCAGCAGGTGGACAACAGGGACCAAGGCAACCCAGATTGAACTTGGGGGTCATCACAGAGCAAGCCAGCAACACAGCCATCAAACATAAAATCTTTCAACTCAACAAAGCCCCACATGTACCTCCAAGGAGAGATGTCAGAGATGAGGTGATCAACTTCTACCCCCACGAGTTCGCAACTAATATGGCGGCTAGAGAGCAAGTTCTCGTCATCCTAGGTCTTATCGACGGATGTACGACGAGCAGACTCTTAGTCGACACGGGGGCCTGCAAAGACATTTTGTTCTACAAAACATTCCAGGAGATGGGTCTTTCCAACGAGCAGCTTGAAAGATATGATGGCAGGTTGGAGGGCTTTACCAATCATCGAGTCGACGCTAAGGGACAGATCGAGCTAGACATCGACCTAGGCCAGCACCCTTACAGGGTCGTTTCTAAGGTAAAATTTATTGTGATGATGTGAACAGTGATTATGCTGCTATCCTTGGTATTCCTGGTCAGGTCGTACTTGGAATGGTGGCGTCGATTCCCCATCAGCAAGTCAAATTTCCTACCCCTGCTGGAGTCGGTTGTGTACAAGGCACAGCTCGAGCATATCTAGATCATGTCCTACAAGAAAGAAAGAAGAGAGAACTGGAGATTGAAACGGCGGAAGGATACTTAAAACTGTCCCAGTCAGTCACCAAAACTACTCGACTGTCAAGGATCACCAATGTGGAGGAGTCGACCTATCGCTCAAACGACGAGGTCATGGTTGAGTCGACACGTCACTCCGAAGCCACAGCGGTCTATCCAGATGTAGTTATGGTTGACCAAGTCATCATAGGCAACCTATGCCTCCAGGTCAACAATAACTCGGGGGCCACCACCGATGAGATCGCTGATAAGCTAGATGACATGATAGCTGAGGAAGCTCCACATTTGGGGGCCGAAGAGAGGCAGAAAATGAAGGAGATCATCATTGAGACCTTACAGTTCAGAGATGGTCCAGAGCTAGAGGCCGTTGACGAGCTAGAATCAGTGATCACAAATCCCTCTTATCCAGAGCAGAAAATTCAAATAGGAAAGCAGCTATCAGACGGGGAGCGAGCAGAGATCATCGAGCTTCTGAAAGAAAGTAATGATGTCTTTGCATGGCGAGTTGAAGATATGAGGGGAATCAAGGAAGAAGTCGTTGTTCATAGACTGGAGGTCAACCCGACCATAAAACCCAAGCCTCAAAGACTAAGAAGCTTTGCTCGAGACAAGGAGGAAGCCATTAAACTCGAGGTACAAAAATTGTTGAGTGCAGGTATAATCAAGGAGGCTACGCATACAACCTGGTTAGCCAACGTAGTAATGGTAAAGAAGTCGAATGGCAAGTGGAGAATGTGCGTCGACTTCACCAATCTCAACCTTGCCTGCCCAAAGGATAGCTATCCTCTCCCTAGAATTGACAAGCTCGTCGATTCCATTGCTGGCCACTCCACCCTCAGCTTTCTTGATGCCTACTCAGGTTACCACCAGATCAAGATGCATGAGGATGACATAGTGAAGACGTCTTTCCAAGCAGCTGGAGGCATCTATTGCTACACAATGATGCCATTTGGACTGAAGAATGCAGGGGCGACCTATCAACGTATGGTCAACAAGGTCTTTGCTTCACAGATTGGCCGAAACATGGAGGCCTACGTCGACGATATGGTCATTAAAACAAAGACCGGACGTCACGTGGTCGACCTAAAGGAAACGTTCGCCAATTTGAGAGCAAACGACATGAAGCTTAACCCCAGCAAATGTGTTTTTGGTGTAGCAGCTGGCAAGTTCCTTGGATTTATGGTGTCTCAGCGAGGTATAGAAGCTAACCCGAAGAAGATCAAGGCTCTAGTCGACATGAAGGAGCCTACCAGTGTCAAAGAGATGCAGCGACTTAATGGAAGAGTAGCAGCTCTAGGTCGCTTCATATCCAAATCAGCGGAAAGATCTCTCCCTTTTTTAAGGCTTTGAGGGGGACGAAGAACTTTGAATGGACGACTGAATGTCATTCGTCGTTCCAGCAGCTTAAGGATTATCTCGCTACTCCTCCTCTCTTGAGTAGCCCGATCATTGGAGAAACTTTTTTCGTGTACTTATCTGTGGGAGACAAAGCAGTTGCAGCAGTACTGATTCGAGAGGAGGAAGGGCTTCAAAAGACAGTTTACTATGTTAGCAAGGCCCTATCAGAAGTGGAGGGCAGATACTACAATGCTGAGAAGGTAGCCTATGCTTTAGTCGTAGCCTCAAGGAAGCTGCGAGCTTATTTCCTGGCTCATCCCATCGTGGTGCTCACAAATGCACCCTTGAGAAAAATATTACACAAGCCAGAGAGTTCAGGTCACTTGCTCAATTGGTCAATTGCCCTTACGGAATTTGACATCGAGTATCGACCTCGAAAAGCGTTGAAGGCTCAAGCTCTAGCAGACTTCTTGGTCGAGCTTACGTTCACCAAGGAAGACAGCGAGGTGCGAGCTCAAAAAGATAAAGCTAAAGGAAAAGAGCAAGAGTCCCAGATCGCCACTTTTCTACCCGACGATTGCTGGAAGGTCTACTCGGATGGGTCGGCCACAAAAAATGTCAGTGGAGCTGGGATTGTTCTGATCGAGCCTGAGTCTGGGACAGTGTATGAGGAGTCACTAAGGTTCAAGTTCGATGCATCCAACAATCAGGCGGAGTATGAAGCTCTGGTAGCAGCCATAGAGTATGCCAAGTGCTTTGGAGCGACTAAAATCATGGCATACTGTGATTCCCAACTAATAGTCAACCAGGTCAGAGGCGAGTATGAAGTACTGAACTCCACTTTAGTCAAGTATCACAACCTGGTGAAGGAGCTGACAAAAGACCTAGAGTTTTAGGAAATCCAAAGGGTCGATCGAGAAGACAATGAATTAGCCTACTTGCTCTCAAACCTAGCTACATCAGACGAGCCGCATGAAGAACCCATCTCTTACCTTGAGAGCCCAGCTTATGAAAGGGTCAAAATTCAATGCATAGAAGATCCCTCGAGGAATTGGGTTTATGAGAAGTGCTGGATTGAAGAAATGAAGGAGTACCTGGAAAGTGGCGAGCTTCCAGAGGACGAGAAGAAGGCTCGAGCTGTCAAAAAGAAAGCTCCAAGATATGTCATCCAAGGAGGCATGCTGTGAGCACCCCAACCCGGGACCTAACGCGTGTCCCGAGCTTGAGGAGCTCAAACTAAGAAAACCCATCTTAAATTTTTAAAACATTTATTTCACTTTAAAAGAAAATCACTTCTCAAACTTCCAAAATAAAATCAACTGATAATATCTCCACTTGGAGGAATTTAAATATTATAACTTCACAAACCACAATCCGATCAATTACATCGAAAACCCAAAATAACTTTGTTTTACAAAAGAGTTTATATATAACTTTTCAAAAGAGTGATTCTTAATAAATACTTCCGGACAACCAACCCATATACTTAACCTGACAAGTCCCAAAAGCAAAAGTCCACACTCTTATCCCCGGCCTCACTGGTTCAGGTCACCTGTCTCAGCACAATCTAAAACAGTAAAAGGGAAGGGATGAGAATAAATCTCAATAAGCTATTATGAATGCAGCAAGATGCCAAACAAGATGCAACACATAGCATGGTTACACATAGCATATTATTAAAGCGGTAAACACCTTACGTTACCTCATTTTACCTTTCCCGTCTGAACAATAAGTCGTACAACGTGGGAGTAAAACTCCTCTCTTTGGTGAACTGCCTCCATGCACATTCACCGCTTATAGGACTCATACTTCAGAGATCCATATAAGAAAATCAGATACTTATATGACCCTTATTCCGTAGTACCATATAATATCGCCGCTATCTCGTAAAGCTTTTGGCTTAATACGAAGCATTCCACCTAGTCACCAAAATCGCAATGGACCGTAAGGCTTTTGGCTCAATACAATGCTAGCACTCCCACTCGTGGCCACAGAGGGGCCGGTCACAGGTATGCTGAACCTTCAATCACTTATAGAACAAATCAATAATTGATTGAATTCCATTATACCCCCGAATCACATATAATATAACATGTTCAAGCACATAATAGATACTTGAAATAAAATCCACCGAAGGGATAAGAATATAACAACATGGTAATGTATACTCATGTTAAATCAATACTATAGTACAACATTCATTTAGTACACTATGCATAATACCATCAATGAATATGAATTCAAGTAAGGTAACAATGTAACCAAATAATCCACACTTGGGATACAATATGCCAGATAATCCACAATTGGGATACAATATAACAATATACCAAATATTCCACACTTGGGATACAGTATAACAACGTGCCAAATAATTCACACTGGGATACGATACAACGACGTAATACATATACATTCCCAACTAACGCAATAGTGTAACATATAGCCTCTACACTACTCAACTAATCACCAAGGGTATGGGAGCAAGTAAGATCACCCTGAACCATAAACCATTTCCTACGAAGTCGTTACTCAACCTTGAATAATCTTAACAAAAGTTCAAGATCTACTTCCCAAGTTTGAACCACTTTGGTGAAGTTACGAATCAAGCTTATCCACCATTTTTTGAATAATATTTAAACTACTCCCACAATTCCATTTTGACCGAATAAGACATCATGGCCTAGCCAAAGTATTCTACTTTAATCCTAGGTTAAAAAGGATTAATTCATATCCGGGGTAGATTAGTCTCAACTACTTTGAAATGGTTAGAAATCAGGCTAAGTGATTGTTGGTGAAAATCAGCAAGAAAGGAAACTGGGAAGAATTCTGATGACATGGGCGACCGCCCAAGTCACCATGGGCGACCGCCCAAGTAAGGTGTCAAAGGGGTATATAAACTTCTGTGGTGATGAGCGACCGCCCAAGGCACATGGGCGACCGCCCAAGAGGGAAACCTGAAGGCACCAAAGGCTGAGGTGATGGGCGACCGCCCAAGGCACATGGGTGACCGCCCAAGAGGGCTTTTCTCAGATTTGCAGCTGAACCAAATTTCAAACCAAGCTTACTCAAATTTTGTAAATCATAAGAAGATTTCACTAACTTTCCTAACCTCATTACAAACCATTTAAACCCAAAGTAGTACCAATTTAATACTCAAAATCCATGTCAGCATTCCAATCAATCAAGACAAACCTCACCCTTTCACTTACTTAGTTAATTCTCCCATTTCACTATCCCATATCACATATAACCTTTTTATTTCTACTTAAACCACAACCCTTTTCTCTTTATTAATTTCCATAGACAATAGCATCACATTTAGGTCTTTACCCAAATTTTCAACTCCAAGGAAGGGCTCTAAATTCACAAACCACAATTATAGCAACATCCTAACACAATCAACATTTCATGATCTAATTTGAAGGAAAATCATAATAACTCACATTATTAAAAGCATATTAAATCCTTCTCTACCTCTTCCAACCCAAATGAGATATACTTCTTACATCTCCCAAATCAAAGTAAAATAGACATAACCACATACAATAATTCCATTAAGGTCATTACCTCTTACACTCATTATACTCTCATTCCTTCAACTTAAACCCCCACCTCATAACTAAAATCAATTCAACCTTAAATAACCCATTTACTCAAATAACATTATTCAAAAATACCACAATCATTTTCTTTCCACAAAATATTCATTAACACATAAAGTGAGCAATATTTAGAAGAAAGTCATAATAACTTACTTTAGAAATATGAGATGGATTAAGGATCTTCTTAGCTTGATGGACTCCCTTGGTTGCCCCAAACTCAAAAGTACAATTGGATTGGAAAATGGAGAAGAATTGAATTCTCTAGGAACTTGGAAAGTGAGGCTTCAAGGTAAAGCTTCCATGGAGAATTGAGAAGAATGAAGAAGAAGAGAATGATGAGGTGAAAGTAAGGAGGATGAAGGAAGTATGGGAGGAGTATGGAGGAAGGTTGACTAAGGAGGTGAAGGAGAGGAATTTAAGGGTATGGCCCCCCATCCCTTCTTAATAAAATCTTTTCAATTCCTACACTCAAACCCCTAAATGTTTTAAGAAATGAATTTAAACCCCTTTACTTCTTTCTCCTACACAAAGAAGCCTAACTACCCACATCTTATTTATTTTATCCATTTCTATTTATACTTCCCCCAAGATGCTTTATTTAATTTCTCTATCATCTCATCCTAATATAAGAAATCAAGGATATAAAATGAACACATAATATTAACAATAATATTAAAAGCATATAATATGATACTAAAATAGTGCCTAGGGTTAGGGTCGTTACACATGATGTTCAGAAGATCATACACTAGGCCTTTGTTGAAGTGCATTCATCCTCAAGAAATCACACAGTTAATGCATGAGGTTCACAGTGGAGTTTGGGTGGACACCCGGGGGCCAGAACTCTAGCCGACAAGTTGATCACTTTGGGGTACTACTGGCCACACATGAGAGCTGACACTCGTGACTTTGTTCAGCAATGTGATCAATGCCAAAGGTTTGCCAACCTACCTCATCTGCCTACGACGGAGCAGACTCCTGTGATCGCTGCTTGGCCATTTGATATGTGGGGCGTCGACTTGATTGGACCCTTCCCCCCCGCCCGAGGAAATTGCAAGTATGTAATCGTTGCAATTGACTACTTCACCAAGTGGGGTCGAAGCTAAGCCACTAGCCCGCATAACAGAAGAAAACGCCATCAACTTCATCCACGATTTCATTTGGTGTCGATTTGATTTTCCTCGAGCTATAGTATCTGACAATGGCTTACAATTCTCAAGGGCTTTCGAAGCAGAAATGAATCGAGTAGGGATAAAGCATTGGCAGTCGTCTGTCGCCTATCCTCAAGGAAATGGGCAAGCTGAAGCAGCAAATAAACTCGTCCTATCCGCACTAAAGACAGGCTTGGTTGGTCGACGTAACAATTGGTTGGACGAACTCCCCCTTGATCTTTGGGCAGTTCGTACAACCACTCGGGGGCCTACGGGGGAAACCCCATTCGCTCTTACATACGGATCGGAGGCCATGGCACAAGCTGAGTTGAGATTTCCAACTGCTAGAGTAACTTTCTTCGATCAGGAGCAGAATGACACTAACAGATTGATCGACCTGGATTTAGTCGACGAAAAGCGAGATACAGCTTACCTGCGAATGGTCAACTACAAGCAGCGGACTAAAAGTTACCACGATAAGAAAGTGAAAGCCAGGTCATTCCAAGTAGGAGATCATGTGTTGAGGAAGATCGAGGCAACAGGGAGAAGGACCCAGCAGAACAAGCTATCTCCTAACTGGGAAGGCCCTTACATTGTTACTCGAGTCGTCAAGGAAGGGACCTATATGATTGCTCACCCAGGAGGTGAAGAGCTAAAGCATCCTTGGCATGCCACCCATCTCATCAAATACTACTTCTAGTTCGAATTGCTAGTTCAGTTCAGAGTATGTACAGTTGCAAAGTTTGAATTTATCATAGTTCTAGCTGATGTAAGCATATTTCTACTTCAATGAAAATCGCAGTTCTGTTCGACCAAACACTATGCACTAACTTCATTACAAGCTCGACTCTTAGTCAGCTTCGATTTAACAAGCTCGATTCTTAATCAGCTTCGTTCCCTTAACAAGTCCGACTCATAGTCGACTTCGTTCAAGCAAGCTCGATTCTTAATCAGCTTCGTTCCCTTAACAAGTCCGACTCATAGTCGACTTCGTTCGAACAAGCTTGATTCTTAATCAGCTTCATTCCCTTAACAAGTCCGACTCATAGTCGACTTCGTTCAAACAAGCTCGACTCTTAGTCCGCTTTATCAGCTCGATCCTTAATCAGCTGAGCCCTATTAACAAGTCCGACCTTAGGTCGACTTCGTTCTTATAAGCTCGACCCTTGATCAGCTTTCATATTTTTAAACAAAGCTCCGACTCGAGTCGACCTCGTTTACAAAAATCGCTACAAGTCTAAGGTCGACTAATTCACCACTAACCTGTGTCGACCTTAAACTTGGAACGATTCATTTGTCCTATCCAATCTAGCTCGACATACACGTGCTGAATTCAAAAGCATACATCAAATAAAGAAATCAAGTCAGCTATGATTGCAAATAAATAAGTCTCCCAAAAAGCGGGCTAAGACTTCAGCAAAATAAAAGTTACATGGTTTCATGCCTCCCAAAAACTGGGCCAAGGCATTCAGATAGTTTCAAAACAAAAACAAAAAATTGTTTGGGACTTGTCCATTACAACCTTACTCAAACAAAATCAAGGGTCTTGGCCAGAGGTTTACCCGACTCAGAGTAGACACGCTGCTCCGGCTCGCCATCCTCCTCCATCTCTTCTGCATCCTCCATCTCCTGCAACACTGTGTCAAAGTTTCTAGGAGCTGCGGGTGATCAACCAAGGTTCGCACTCATCCTCTTGGTCTTCTTGGGTAATGAAGGTCAGGTCATTTTCAGTGTAAGGGACAATTGAGTGGCCACCTCGAGCCGCCATATCATATTGAGGCTCACACGCCCATCGAACTAGTTGTTCCAGGGAGATATCAGAAGTAGAATCAACCAAAGCTCGGCGTGCCATATGGCGCTTGCCCAAATCCAAAAAATCCCTGGCCTTAGCAACAACAGAATTGTAATAATCATCTCCATCCTTGAACTCGTCGACAGCTTTCTTAGAGGCGGCCTGGAGGTCTTCTGTCCATTTCAGCCGTGTAAGCCGATGCTCCTCATTCAGCTCGATCAAGAAGGTGTCTTTCTCCTTCAAAAGTTTGGAAACTGTTGCCAGCTCCGTTTTAGTCCTCTCATGCTCAAGCCGCTCCGCATCTCTCTCCGCCTTCATCTCCCCAAGCTTGGTCTCAGCAGCCTTGAGGTCCTCCAAAGCCTTGTCCTTGTCCTCCAGAGCTTTCTTCTTCACCAACTCCTGTGCATCGAAAGAGTTGTCGAGGTCGTTGTATTTTTCTCTTAGCTCGGCTAACTCTTGGGACTTCTTGGAATAATCCTTCAGAGCCTGCCTCTCCCTCTCGATGGAGGCCCTCCAAGAGCATTTAACTTGTTCGACCATGGTGAGATTCTACATTAAAGGAAATCAAGGAAGAGTTAGCTCGGAAATAAAATTGACAAGCTAAAGGAACAAGCGACAAGGCAGAAAGGAAAAATAAAAGTTTACCTCACTTTGCACCATCCCAGAGCGAGCAGAGAATTCCTCAGGGGTAATCCCCTTATCAGCAAAATGGGCAAGAAGGTCGACGTCGATAGCCCTCCTAACAACGACCTGGCCTAAGCTCATATCTGGATAGCGACGACTCAAGCTATTGACCCCAATGAGAGGGGCACGTCACTCAACCTTCTCATCTGATCCTCAAGAGATTCTTGGTTAGGAGGAGAAGAGGCTGGTGGAGGAAGTTGGCTCGAGGAAACAGTCTTCCCCTTCTCAGAGCGCAACCTCTTTTTTGTATTCAGAGGACGATCATCATCCTCCACCTCCATTTCATCATCATCAACATTGACGACATTCAAGGGGCTAATCCCTGCCATCCCAGCTCCAGAGGTTTCCACATTGGCATCCTGAATTGGGTCAGAGCTTAGACTCGCTCTAGCTGGCCTGTTGGACTCGTCACCCCCTTCATTCACATCCATGGACTGAGTACCACTCTGAAGAGGGTCCTCCAACTCAACCTCTTCTATCGGAATCATCCCAGCATTCTCTTTGGGAAGCAAATTATTCCTTGCAGTAAATTTCGGCTCTCTCTCCCGCCGCCTTAGCATCATGCGACCGAAGTGAGCCCCTCTGGCTTTCTTCTTGTCGAGACTCCAACGATACACACCATATTTCGCCTCTTGTTCAGTGAGATAAACCGCACAATATCAAAACAATAAAATGTTAGTTCGCCGCATCGAGATCAAGCTTGTGTACGAGCTAACAGTTCTATTGTGAGCGAGCTAATCATTGGCAGAGCTAAAAGTTGTATTGATGATAAAGATAACTCAATGTAAGGGCTAACAAGTTCTACATACGAATTAAATTTCTATGTACGAGCAAGTCAGTACGAGCCGAGAGTAGTGTGTGCAAAGACAAGATATCTATGCATACAAACAAATGAGCTACATATGCGAGCCAACAGTTAACGAGTTAACAAAAGCGAGTAAATTCTTACCACCAATGTGCTCCCCATTGTCTTTACAATAGTTGGTAGTTTTCTGGCAAAATTGGCAATTCTCCTCTAGCCTAGCCGGGTAATGGGTGACCCAATCAGGATATACCCGGCCTCTCAATACGGGAACCAAAGGCCGCACTTCCCTCTCCAGGCATCATCCCACTTGATGTAATTGTAGCCTTGGTCGTCCCCAAAGATTCCCACTTACGGGCCCATTCTTGACCAACGAACACAATTTCTTGTACAGAGTTTGATGCCACGGAGGCTCCCAATAATTTTCCTCGCTTATGACATCAGAATCCTCATCAGGCAAAGGAAACTCCCATCCCAACCTACTCTCCACCACGACCACATACGAGTTCCAGCCACTATGCTTATTGGGAAGGTTAGCAAACAGCTTAGGAGAATTGGGTTTGGAAGGGGTGCTTATTCCCCAATTGGCTTTGTCGAGCTTAGCACAAAAGAATTCCTTAAAAACTCTCATACATGGCTCATAACCCAAAAACCTACACACCATGGCAAAGCACACCAACACCCTACAAGTGTTGGCCCCAAGCTGTAGAGGAAGAGCATCCATACACTCCAGGAATTCGTTAATAAAGGGATCTAGTGGCAACCTCAAGCCTGCCTCAAACTGCCCGTAAAAGAAGGCAACCCTAGTGGCATCCTTAGTGAATGTACTATGGTATTTGGACATGAAATCTTTTTGACTAAGGATGGTCACCCTAAAGTCTATCCTATCCACCCCACAAAAGTTGTAGATCATGGCATAACGGGATTCCATGTTTTTCTTCCCTCGTAGAGGCCTTTGAGGCACGTAGCCCCTCTCATTCTTCCCTGGTACGATAGAGGACCCAAACGCATTCACTATCCGAGGACTGGAGGAAGTTGAAGCTGTGGCTCCTCCCTGAGCTGCCATATCTGTACAATAAAAAGAGGAAGCAGGGGAGTCAGTCCCATGATCACATTCAGACGACCTACCTAAGGGCGACCTAGACTCCCCTGGAAAAACCTATTATGTTTCTAAGGAAGGAGGGTTTATTGACGTCTCTAACATAGAACAAGGCTATGTGATCGAGAAATTCATGGAAAAGATGAAAGGGGACAATGTTCGAGTCGTCAATTGCTATGTTAACTACATCCCCCCCAATGGGCAATCCAATTTCACCAAAACTCAACCCCCACCTTGTCAAGATGGAGATACATTCATTCAGGGACATCTCTTTCCACTCATCACCTACGTGCTTGTAAACCCTACGGTTAAAGATGCAATATCCATACTGGGCTCCAGTGCTCACTATCAAGGTCCTAGCCGTGGCGGAAACAAAAACGAGCAAAAAATTAAAGCCCTAAAGCAAGTATAAGAGAGAAATACCTCGGTTGATTGCAAAAAGGGAAGGCACATTGCCGAAGACGAAAGCTCGGATTAAATCCTATTGCTGTTCCACAATAATCGCCAAGGAGGTATGAGAGCTTGAAGACGGTAAAAATTCTAAACGGAGAAGGATTCTACTATTTGTATTTTCCGAATTTGGAAGGGGAAAAGGAAAATTTGAAATTTAATTTCCTATTTAATTGGGAAAACAGTTCCCAAGACGGATTATCAAACGTCTAATTGTAATGATTACAGAAAAACGGCGCTCCTTCGGATCTGACCGTTCGTTGCCAACGCCTAAGATGTTGCCACGTCATCTCAGGTCGACTAAACTTCAGAACGAGTAGCGACCTGCGAGTCACAACAATCTCCGTCAAAATTTCCTTAACTTCCTAGTCGACAAAGTCAACTCGAAAGTTGGGGGCCACTGAACATACCAAAAGTATCTAACTGGGCCAAGCGAGTATAGCCCAGCCCTCAAGCAGTTATTTCTACCACATTCTCAGTGGACCAGGCCCAATCATTACATGGCTCAAGGCCCATCTCATGCATCAGTCGACTAAGTTCATTGTCCGACCTATTAGGTCCCGACCTAACTTAGTCCGACCTTATGACCCAATCATATTTCGGGTACGATCCATCGACACCCAGGCGGTCGAGGTCGACCCCGACACGAGTGTCGACCCATAGGCCCTGCAGCAAAGCGCCGACCTAACGGTTCGGGGCGTACAAACAATAACTCTTTCCATAACAGGTTCCTACAAATCAGAGGCCAAATCAGGACACGTTCCCGTGATATGTAATCGTCCCAAGAATCACTGAGCTCATGTAGCCCACCAAAATAATCGCTCTCATCAACTATAAATACTTCATCACTACTGCGGTTATAAGGTAAGCGCAATTTTGTCATTTGAATTATCTTTATTCAATACACATTTTGCTCTCCACGATTATCAAACAACTTACTCTCTCAGGGGTCTAAGCGAGACACATCCAGGCTAGTGTGGTTACTGATTTCAGGTCGAGGAGAGCTAGGTGAGCAGTCTGCCACGCGTGGAGGAAGATTGATAAGCACATTTCCTGCGGCATCATTATTATTATTTTATTATTATTATTATTATTATTATTATTATTATTATTATTATTATTATTATTATTATTATTATTATTATTATTATTATTATTATTATTATTATTATATTATTATTATTATTATTATTATTATTATTTTATTTATTATTATTTTATTATTATTTTATTATTATTATTTTTATTATTTTTATTATTATTATTATTATTATTTTTATTATTATTTTATTATTATTTTTATTATTATTATTATCCATCCACTTTTTTACACCATTTTCCGGAAAACAACTTCCTTAGGAAAAGTCCGGAAAACAATTTCCTTAGAAAGGACGGAAAATGTTTTCCAAATCAACATTTTCTCCATTTTTCGGAAAACAACCAAACATCGAATAATGAGGAAAACGTTTTCCGGAAAACTACCAAACACCGGAAAATGGAAAAAACGTTTTCCAGAAAACTACCAAACACCGGAAAATGGGAAAAACGTTTTCCCCTCATTTTCCCGGAAACAAACGGAGCCCTAGTGTTGATTAATTAATGAAAAAGAAAAAAAAAATTACACATTTCCAAAAGCTTTCAAAGAGTGTGAGTAGTATAGATCATTTTTCCACTTTCTCCCCACCCATGTTTCAAAACTATTTGCTAAAACCATGAATTGAATCAATTTTCATTTTAAACCCTTGATAGTGACATTTTTTTACTCCAACTTGCCAAATTTAGGAACGACTTTACTTTACTTTAATATATTTATTGATTTAATAATTTAGTATGGAAATGTAAAGATTATCCTATCCTTAATAAATAAATTCAATAGGGGTAAGATCTAGTGAGTTTTTTTTTTTCACTACTCACACACACACACACATGCACGCACAGAAGCGCCTAGGAGATAAATCCAGTGCAGAGAAGCCTTCCTCTAACTTCTGTGGATCGAACCCACGTGATCCTCGGGTTGAAAGCGGCGCCTGTAGCCTGGGCCAAATCCCCATATTCTATATAACATGGTATGCCCCCAACCCCAATTACGCAACATTTGTATTTGTACCGACCATGTAATGTTGTTTTCGTATACTCATTTTTATTCCTTTCAACTAAATTGCATCTCTTGTATAACAAATTTGGTTGTTCAATCAAGTATTAGGAATGTTAATGTTGACCAACGCTACAACTAAAGGAAAAATGAACTTACATTAACTACCAATGTCCCAAAAAAAATATTCAAATTTGAGATTTTTGGACATTCATTTTGGGAGTACATCATGTTATTATGTGTGGTAATCAGTTTCTATAACATACTAACCTATCATAAGTCACCTCATTCCTTCATGCGTAATATATCATGTCAAAGTACAAACTCAGTTCCAAAAAACTTTAGATGCATCCCTCCAACAATGCGCGTAGAATTAAGTTGGCCTCGTTCACTTCTGACGGACCCTTGGCAAATGAGGAGTAAAGCCTTTAAATAGCTTTTCTGCTACAGTTTTCTATGATTACAACAAATCCTCCCCAGTAAAGGTGTATTTGTTTGCTCTTAATGATTTCTGAATAGCCTTCAAAACTCATTCATTAGAAGCAAACAAATACACCCTACGTTGTGGTCAAGAAGCGCAAAAGCAAACATTCCTTTGGAGTTTCCTACCTGAAAATTTTGTTAAAAGGTGTTCAGAAGATTGATCATATTCATCCAATTACTACACAGATGACCAAAGTTTATGGTTAATACTACTACTCATTACAGTGTCCTGTCAGGATTCTTACCACTAGACTGATTCAGGAGCTTCTGACATCAACATATTCTAAACATCTTAAAACGACTTGTAAAACTAATAAAACAACGTTCGTGATGTTAGAGATTTTTTCAAAAAGTAGCAAGATTCTGAAGATAGACACCGGAGTATCACTTGTCATCATAATCAAAAGACGGATACTTCTAAAAATATTTTCTGACTCGCAAATGTTTCAAGGAATTGTTTGGTGCAATATCCATGAAAACATTTTTTTTTCTTTTCCTTCTTAATTCTCTTTATATCCCAGGTATTACTCTCTGAGTCATCTCATATTTAAAACAAATGGCTTTGTTTAATATTAGTTTATCATGATATACCTCTACTTAATTAGAGTGTAAAAGGCAAATTGCATTTTTTGCAATCACTGAATTCCCAAAGAACATACCAACATTTTCAGCCTTCATTGCAGAAGCCACGATCTCATCTAGATGATCACGTTGTTGGGCGTGTCATCATCGAAGAACCACGACCAACAGGAATAACACCTTGAAGACCTCTAACCAATTCTTCCTCTTCCAATGGATCTGGGAAACAGAAAACGTGATGAAGGACATGTATTCGTAATATAAATTTTGAATTCCAAAGATTAAATTCATACATAATCCTAACAGCCCCTAGGAATATAAGAACTAAAAATAGAAAAACTCATTCCAAGAAAATGATAAAAAATGAATGGCATCAACCACATATGATGAAATTATATACACTTCCACTTTATAAGGTTTTTCTAATCATGAAAGAGATTACCAATAACCAAAAGGGAGTCATTGTGACAATAAGGAAACAGCAGGCCTATAATCAAGAGGGCCAAGAATGATGCTAAAATGTTTGTTACCTGAAATATCTATTCCAGCCTGCGCACCAGCTATACCAATGCAGGAGTACAAGGATTTATCATCAATCTTCAACTGCTCATATGCAAGGTACACGTCCTCAACAGTGGCAGCCTCATATAGCATGGTAAGCTCTTTGATACACGATATATCCTGCATCACATGCACCATAATATATGGACATTAATATTTACCCTAAAACGGCGGCGGACACAGAGCATTTTGTAAGGGGGTCACAAATACACTATAAAAATTTGTATGAAAAAAATGCTTGATATGGGATTTGAACCTACAACCATCAGGTTAAAATGACAACATCTTAACCACTAAACTACACACAAAATTCATTAAAGGGGATTCACTTCCACCCCTTTTAACCTTCTTGTGTCCGCTGCCCTAAAACTACCATCTTGATCTAGCACATGAACACACAAAACATATAGTATATAAAAGAATTAGGTGTTTTATCAAAACACAATTTACCAAAGCAAATATAAGTTTGTTGCATAAATACATAATGACAAAACTCAAGGACATGCATCTATGACGCACTTCACAGATTGACAATAAGCAGACGGAAGAGAGAGGGGGTAGAAAAATAGAACATCTTGGAGTTTCCAATGTTACCTTCCTTTGAACTGAAGCCGCTTGCAAATGAGCTAACAACCCAAGCCAATAAGCATTAGACTTGGAATCTGCTTCATGTTTCATCAGCAGAGTTCGTTTTGCCTGCCAACATTAGGGAACTTTTAAAATCTGCAACCAAAAGTTCTCTCTCCATTTGAAGATAAAAAATATACTCACTCCGTCCCGGAATGATAGTCCCACTTTGTTAGTGGCTAATTTGATTGAACTTTGACGAAATATTTAGGAATACATAATTATCCCGATGAAATTCTAAAACGTGTTATTGATATACCATTAAAAATACTAGCAATGACAATTTTAATAATTTCATTCGGATAATTACTTTTTCCTGGACTTTTCGTCAAAATTCAATCAAATTAATCACTAAAAATGGGACTATCGTTCCAGGACGGAGGAAGTATAAGCTATTGATCAAAACAGTTATCTTATGCGTTAACTAGGCATAAAGCTTATCCAAAGCTATTCCTCGGTATATAATGGCAGAAGTTTTCCACAAGCAATAAAGGTCATTGACCATGAAGGTCTTGTGGCATAAAACCAACGTAAAATTGTACAGGTCTCATCTCTAATAATTTCTTTAGGTGCTTACTCGATCCAACTCCCTATCAACAACCTTGCTGCTATGTAATCCTCTTAGAACACTCTTGCAAGCATCAACAGCTTTATGCACCTGAATAAAATAACACGAAAAACAGTGATGCAGTCATGACATCCACAAAATTCACTGTGAAGAGCTATATACAAAATGAAGTAGCTCACCTTCCCTGGTGTGGATGTTACAGATATCACATACCAACCAAGATTCAGCCTATCAAATAGGTTTAATTCGAATGATACATCATAGGTTAGCCCAAGGGAATCCCTTACGGATGTAAAAAGCCTGTAAGAATATCAACGATGGCTCACATATTCAGTCACATTACACATCATTTGAGTGAACGGAATCTCAAATACTACTAGGCAGAAATGGATCAAAGCAAAATATAATTTTGATGAAGTCAACATGAAATGCTTCAAATGTGCTGCTTGTGTACTAAAAATTTGTAGATAATTCAGAACTAGGAATCCAATTCAAGAATCATGGAGCAGATACAAGACATGTCAAGAGATAAAGTTCCAATCGACCAAAATTATGGAAGAAGTACCTAGAGTTTATGATCTCAGCCAAGAGTGTCATTGTAATGGCAAAAAATAATGGATGCCTGCGAAATCTTCTCCGAAAATCCTCATCGACATCCTCTGCAGCACCTGAAAAAAAAAATCATTACAAAGTACAAGCAGATTAAGGTAGAGGGTATCTAAGCCTACTTTCACTTTGACAATTTAAGCTCCAAATCTTTCCTTCAAGACCACCATAGAAATAGACGGTGTAATTAAATCAATGTGGCAAGAAATGTTTATATATCACCTCCGCAGAACTGCCTGAACCCATGCAAGTAGTTATGGAACAATGTTTTCTTTCCACTATAGTGGGTTTTTAAATAAAGAAATTTTATTTTTTATTTTTTCTGTAAGAGATATTTCAATAAAGAATCACATTTACTCATCGTCTTTCACATCAAAACTTGCATTAAGCTACACATTTAGGACCACCAATCATTACTCAATGATTACAAGCAAATATTTGTTAAAAAATCCTGGGCAAACAAGACACACAGCAAAAGTTGGGTACAGGGTGAGAAGAGAGGCACACTGGCCATGAATAGTACAGAACACTATGGAAGTAATTTCTAGGAAGGGGGTAGGCTGTGGACAATAAAATACAACAAAATAATTAAAGATATTATTAGGCATATGAAATCAAAATATATGCATCTTATACTTTCTTATAGTAAGCCCAATATCAATTACTTCCATGCCAACCACGAGATAACCATTCATATGATGGTTGACACTAATTGTGACTCGGGTAGAACACAGTAACCAAGGGAGCACCACCAGCTTTAATTCTATTCCTTTACCAGGATGCTAGGTTAACTTAAAAACAGGAGTTCCAATGAGAGGTTATTTGGTTTCAGCGCATTCGACAACAACAACTAGGGTGCTTCAGTGAAGGATACTCCCTCAAAATTTCTAACATATGTATATCAGAGGTGATCCCTTTCTGATGCCCAAGTTGCCCTTCATTTATGTAAATTGGAATCTATCCTGCATTTTTCCACTTTCACAAATCATCTCCTTCCTTTAACATCAATAAGAAAAAGAAAGTAATATAAGAGTTAGGCATGTCAGCCTGAGTGCCCATGAAGTAACAAGCAAAAATAGTCTATCCAGAAGCATCCGTCTTCCTAATTGTTCACGGCAAAGTTAAAAACTACGAATGCATTTCCCATAGACCCCTTGACCGGACTATTTTATGAACTTGTTGAGCTTTATCCTACAGTCAAGCTGATTTAGTTCTCAGGTCACTTCCTGCTTCAACAGTAATATGTTTGATCTAGTTAGCTTTTGAGAGAATCACGCGTCTCAACACATACGCACACAAGAAGAAGGAAAAAAAAAAAAAACTCATCTACATCTGTTTTCTCATATATTTTACATGAATTTTTATCCCCATAATTAAGGATTCCTTGCACTAACCAAGGTGAGAACACAGACCCTTATCCAAGATGAAAGTTACAATTTAATCAAGCGAGGCTATATGAGGAGGCCTAGTGCCTCCAATAAATTGGTAAATTGACTTTCCTGCCTCAGAAGTTCTTTGACACTACAAATAATATCACCACACTAGGAGAACCACACCCGGAATTTGACAAGACACAAATAAAAATTATTATTGACAACAAAACATAAAACATAATGAATCTGGGAAATTGAAAGGCAGTATATAGATGGAGAAACTTCCATCAGCCAGCCCTTATGGATTGACACGCTGACATACAAGGAGAAGAGTTAAATGCAGGTAATTTAACTTTGTAGCATTCTCTTGGCAGAAAGGGGAAAGAGAGAGAGGGTGAGTTGAAGTATGTAGAGGAGGTGATAGAACCTATATTTAGTACTAGTATTTGTTAAGCTAATACTGAATTTAAATGATTAAAAATCGGAAGAAAACAGGAAACATTTTGGTAAATCATAGTTCCCCAGACCCCACGCATAGTGGAGCTCTTGTCGCACCAAGTTGCCCTTGTTTTTTATAGTTCCCTCTCAGTACCTGCCCTTAACTATTTATTTATTGTAGAACGGTGGCAACAAGATTAGAAATACAAGCTTATGGCTTCATTCTCTATTTATTGAGAAAGCTTACCATCATGTGAAATATTTTTGAGAGACTGAAAAAGATCCTCTCCTTCAACGTTAAATCCCCAACGGTTTGGCGCCGGGCCTGCAATATACGCACACGCTCTCTCGTCAGTGTCCTTCAAGAGGACCTGCCAAGAACAAAGTAGATGGTGAGGCCCCGCTAGACAAAACACCAAAAAGTAACCAGCTCATGATCAGCTGTCAAGCAAATCTTGCCTGGTAGAGCTGAACTGCAGATATATATTCATGTGCTTAAAAAGATTCCCCGACCCAACTTAACCCAATGTAGAAAAAAAAACAGAATCAAATAACCACAGAGAAAACAACAGCAACAACAATGTGATCAAAACACATATCAAATAGATAAAATTGACTTTCTTACCAGTTGAGAGTACAAATCATGGTTTGAAGGCCGGAAAATAACAGGGTTATATTGTAGTGCTCTCTCAGCACCACTTGTGGCTTTAACTGTGCCAAGGTAATCAATTATACAAGACTCAACATCCTCTTCAGAAAAGTCACCCACAACACTTACCTAAGAATGCAGAAAATGAACATCAAATTAAGAAGAATTGCATGTTCACATGAAAGTTACATACAAAATTCAAAAATAAGAAGTTTATCCCAATATCAATAGCATATTAATTAATGAATGACAGGAAACACTCACTTCCATGTTATCAGTAACAAATTGATTCATCACTGCATCTTGTACACTTTGTAATGACAAGTTTTGTAGTGACTGTGGTGTGGGCTCAACGAACCGCTCGTCTCCATTCAACATGGCTTGCATGAGCTTGTGAGCAGTTGAGCGTTCCAAGCTTTTGGGAATAGAGCGGTAATAGGACAGATATAACTGTCTTGCCCTATCAAATGCATCATCAAGCCAGACACTATGCTGCAAGTTGACAATTCAAGTTTAACTATCTTAATAGAACACAGAACAATAACACACCAGTATAAACTTCAACTTACAAAGAACTATTTCAATGTAAGCTTCATAGACAATGATTGATGGGATAATAACTAAAGGCATATTGGCGTTTTTTCATGAGACTTATTTTTGGTCAATCTCTCTTTGTACCACTTTGCAACCTCACCCCCTTAAAAAGTTGGTTCTATATTTCCTCCAACTAGGGTTTAGGATAATAATTAGCCCAAAAGGCAGGGTTAGATATATTTACTGAGTTAGATAACTTACATTATCTACTAAGCACAAGCAAAAGTATGAAACACAAATACCACAAATTAGAGTTTGAGAAAAAGCGATAGTATAGGTTGAATTACCTCAAGTACCATATGAAGCAACTGGAAAGCCGCACGCATCCCGTTTTCTCTTGTGGTAAAGCGGAACTCCATACAAGTAAATTCTTCCGTGGACTCCAGTGAACAATTTATCAGGTGATTCACACAAAAAAGTTCTACCTAGAGGCACATAAGCAGTCAGACTTTAAGAAGGAAAACAGGGAGAATTTAGTTTCTCTTATGCTTCCAAAATAGCAAGTATGATCAACGATCAAAAGTGACAACTTATGCAGTATAAGTAGAAGAAGAAATAATTCTGCTCAAAAGAAAAATAGCAGAAAGAGCGTTATAGCTAGGTAGTAAAGAAACCATGCTCAACATAAAGGTTATTTGGGAAGAAAAGAAAGAGAACCTTTTATTATTATTGAATAGTATGCAGCAGTGTTATACCGAAAGAATTCACAAAACAAACAATTACCTGTTCCCTCGAAAAGTTGCCAACACGGCCTCCCTCGCTGAGAGTTCGAACACCCACAACAACAGCTCCTTTAGTGTCAGATGTTTCCGCTGCTCGTCCACCACCGACTATAAGCCGCATGACGCCTCCTCGTGCCTCAGTTTTCGATATCTTTCTCGATTATCAAAACATATACATATTCATTTTATTATAGAATAAAGAGAAAAATCGAGCATAAGATTGTAGTTCTCCAAAGAAAAAAAAAGAGCACTTCATATAAAAACAGCCGTAACTTAAAACGTAAACTCCCTCCGTCCCACCTCAAACCGGACTTTTTGCCATTTTCGTCCATCCCACCTCAAACCGGACTTCCCAAAATGTCAAAGAATCTTTACTATTCCTCACACACACCCATTCTCTCTCCTACTTTACTTTTATACTCACAACACCAATCAACTTACTATTCCTCTCACTCATTCTCTCTCCTATTTTAATTTTCATACTCATAACACCTCTCTCTCCCACTTTACTTTTCCTTGATCACCGTGCCCAAAAAGTTGGTCCGGATTGAGGTGGGACGGGGGGAGTATATATTAAACAAGTATCAGAAGAAACAATTTGCCAATTTAATCATTCTCTACCGAAGAAAAAGAGCAGTCTCATACAAAAAACAGTTTTAATAAAAGATGTCACTGTCACTATATATTCCAATACACTTGAACATCAACAAGAAAAAGGCGACAATGGAAAATGGCTTAACGAATAAAATAAAGCAGAAAAAAGTTTAAAAGATATTGTATGAGTACATGCACAAATTTAACACTACAGGTAACTGTCCGCTACATTTAATAGTTTGCACAATCTGGAAACACTAGCTACAGCTTGATCTCTCCTTTTCATTCAGCTCCTTTTTTGTATATTATGAAGGGAACAAGAGACGATAAAATGATAAATGGAAATACCAGATAACAAGATAAATTCACGTTTAAAAAAGATAAAAGTAGCAAGTTGAAACATTTTGAAAAGTAACTCAATTCACGTAGCTCGTAATTACTAATTATCTTCAAGGCCCTTGGCTAATTATTCTTTAATTGAAATGCTTTGACAACCAGAAGGTTGCCAGTTCAAATAGGGTAGACAATTTTGGCTAGTAGTGCCAAGGGTTAGGTATATAACCAGTAAAAACCTTCGTTAAAACCAGTCCTAATAGAAACCATAATTAGGCACACCCAGTCCCCGCTGTTAAAGCAAACAATCGATTCAACTATGAACAAAATACCTTGTAGTTTACAGGAATTCCATTCGAGAGACGCCGCTGAGTGATCCCTGTTTCTTCATCATGGAGTTTGACAGCATTCACATCTGAACTAACTTGAACGAAGGACGGTAATTGCTGCAATCTTAGCTCTTGCAACTGGGTGGCGGATATCAGTTCCTTGGGCACCTCGAGCTGCATATGCCAAATTAAGAGATAAGTTCATGTGGAAACATCAACATTATAATCATCTGCAAGCAAAGGTTTCAAAAAGGATCACCTCTGGCTCGGGTTCAATTGGGCCCTCCAGGCCTGCTTTAATTGCAGCTGTAATCTCACTTGGTACTATCTTGAACTCAGTATTACCCAGCCCCTCAACATGCACTCTTTTTGGAACACAAGCAACAACAGCAGCAGGAAGTGGTGCAGATGGTTTTCCATAATCAGAGATGTACTCTAACACTTCTGCCCCGGTAGCATTAACCTGCAATACAGAATCAGGGTATGAAAGACTAACCCAATGCAATCATCATAATTGGAAAATTATACATTTTCAAGGCCCAAGTGATTCACAAAATAAGTAAAGACGAAAGAGTCCTAAGCTAATTCTACGAACATAGTTTACGCAACATAATAGTGCATCAGAACATGGCCACAACATTTTTCGTGAATATTGTGGCTGAAACACAAAAGAGGTAGCATTATTCAAAGTGCAGAAATTTCACTATACTAAAACCGATGAAGATTGAAGAAAGAGGATTACTTCTTCAAGGGTAATTGTTTCTGCGATTGCAACCAAACTCTGATGGCCTTGACTGTGATCCATCACCGTATGGCCAAGTGCATCACTCTCCATAACGAAGTCCAAATTATCCACTGATGGAACATTATCGATCATAGCTGCCAATTGTTCGCTGTCCTTTAACAACGCATCCAAATAGCGTGCCAACTCGCCTTTTGTGACACCAAATTCTTTAAGCCTTCGAACCTGATTCAGACAAAATGTAATTTATGCAATATACAAAAACAGCTGATACATAAATTATTTGGTCACAGCTAAAAAGTAGGATGTTAGTACCTATATTTCCTTCTTTTTCTCTTTCCTTTTTTGATCTCTTATTCCTAATCTTTTAACTAAAAGAAGGGGAAAAGGTAATGATTCAATGTTTCCTAAATCCTAACGTCGACTAGCTTAAATAAGCCGTCAAAAGAAAAAAAAAGGTACTCCCTCCGTCCCTAAATGAATGTCTAAATTTCATTTAAGGGACATTTTGTAAAATCTTACTTTTTACACAATTTAATAGTAAGAATGCATAAATATTCGGGTTATCCACTTTCTAAACATTTAGTTTTGCAAGTGTAAAATGAATACTGAATTTTTTTTGGTAACATTTAGGGACTGAGTTTTTTACAAAAAGGACATTCATTTTGGGAGAACAATCATTTAGGGACGAAGGGAGTATCAAAGAAAAAGAGAGGAGTGAGATTAAGAAGCAGCAGAAAAGAGATTGAAATAAACCAAATTGCACAAACCTCATGAACAGCCACTCTTATAGCATCTTGCCAGTTTTGGGGTTCAGCAGTCACAGTAAGAGTAGTTACGGTGCAGCCTTCCCTTCCTGAATCACTATGGTCCAATTCGATGGACGTAAATGGAGGATTGGAACTCTGAAAATTACTTCGAGTCAGAACAACCATTAAATTGGTGTAAACATAATCACATCAAAAGCCAATTACATGGAAGATAGTACAGAGATACACTTGAATTTCTTCATGCATAAGCCAGAAAATCTAATTAGACACACTTGGTGTGGCATTTCGAACATTTTATTAAGAGGCACGTATGAGTTAGGCACTTGATAGAAAAACAGAAAGTCATTGGATTATGCTAATAGCTAATAGTTGCGAAAAGTTGTGCCAAATTTTGTTGGGTAGAGTTGGTATTTCGTAGTTTCAAACCACAGGTAAACTATACTAATTAGGCTTCCCATTCCAAGATTCTGACCAAAACAAATAGGGGCGCATGACATTCTTAACCTGCCCCTATCTGCAACCTAAACAACACTCAAGGTGGAGACAATGTTAACACAAAAATGTAGAAATAAATTCTAATATTTACATCACCTTGTATCTGGTGTTGACTCGAAAATGCAAAGCTGAAAGAAAGATCCTCTTCATAAGAACTTTACGTAAATCACCGTATGTCCGGACCTTGTTAACAGGAATCTGCAAGAATAATCAAAGGTTAAACACCATATTATTATAGATTCCAGAAGGATCACTAATGCAGAGAAAAATGACAAAAACACGGCCAAGAATAATATCAAGAATTTTGTAGCCATAGAGCTCCTATCCTTAGCTGATGTTATCAAATTTCAAATCGTCAAAATGGCACACAAGGACAAAATCTTTTCATGTGATTTCTCGAAATGTAAACATGTTTTCTTCAATCACAGTAACGCGCATTTTCAATAACAGGGAAAGTTTTCGCACATCCAAGCAGACAAGCACTAACAATATTAAAATGCATCTTTCAAGACATTGGACTACCCTAATGTTGATGATTTTCAACTAAGTTCTCCACTGGAAACACCAAGAGGAAGACTGTCTTATTGGGACAACCATGCATTATCTTCAAGGTTAATAAATCTTTTTCATGATATTCTCTTTGGCTCAGAGCCCAACCCTTGATCAAAATAACTTTATGCACACAATGTAACCATCCACAAATAACTGATTGTCATCATAAATTTTAGAGGCAGAAACTTGCAGCACAAACTGAATTGAGTATAGAAAATGAAGTGATCTTCATAAATTAACAAAAGAAACTATAAAACAGATAAACAGAAGTGTGCGCACACACAGAGAGTATGCAGGAACAAACACTTTGATAAATGTTTCTTCTTCATACCTTGCAGAACATATTAATAGAGAAATTTTGAAGCAACTCATGCTGAAATATTTCTGGTGACTTCATATCCTCAATGCTTGCCGGGAGAGACCAATTGTGCTCGACAGGAGGACGAACTGCATGCCTTTCCTTCTTCAAAATTTTAGATTGCTCCACGGAAGACTGCTTGTCGTGAGATAAACTACCAGCCAACCCTCCTTTGTGTTTAGGAACAAGGAAATTGGCCACTGCGCCAAATGCATTTGGTGCAGGTGCTACAGGAGTCTCTGTTTCCATGCCTACCTTCCCAAAAACAGCCTGCACCACACCTGAAAAGTAAGTTCTTATCCATTGCAATTGCATAGAATTATCAAACAATTCACAGACAAGCACATCATATAAATCCCTATTACCCTAGACTACATTAGAATGCCAAATAAGAGCGGTGTGAGAAGAACTACAACATACTTCAATATGGCAGACTGTCTTTGAAATATTATCTATATCCCCCACAATATATAAGGTCGCATTTGCTGGAAAGTACCAACGTTCGTGAAATTTTCTGATTTTATCAGCATCCCACTTCTTGATCTGCTGTTCTAATCCAATTGGGAATCTTTTGCTCAGCTTGTTCTCAGAATGCAAATGTTGCAGCAACTATCATTCACAAACAGGAGAATTAGAAAAGAACTTATCCTCACCAGCAAACTACAAGAGCACTATAGCAATCGCGAGTAAAAATACCTGGCAGTCAACACGATATTCAATAGTATTCATCATTTGCAGCTCTGATAATATAGCTCGTCTTTCCTTCTCAACCCGAGAAGTAAGAAACTTTGGGTGAAAAGCTATCTGCATGCATAAAAAACACAAAGCTTTAGAAATTGCTCACTCTACCATAGATCTTACTGAGCCAATATTCACAAAAAATAATATTCAGGGATGATAAGAAAAGTAGGAAAAATAGCTATGAAAAAAAAAAAAAAAAAAACTTGACCCAATACTGTATAGGATATTTCTTAACTAATCATACCTCATTCAGAGTATCCAAAACAGCTGGAAGTAGATCTTCATCAGCACCCTATCCAACACGTTCCGATTAGAAATTACGATAAACAACAATTACGAATGATACGCGGACAACCCGAACCAAATAGACAAACCCTCAATTGAGTAATATTTCGTTTTCAAGACCCCACTTAGATGAAAAGATAAGTATTCTGGAGAAAGCCTATGCTTTGACTGTAGAATCATTAATCATAGAGTACAAATTTTATGTTGTTTTACTAAGAAAGTGTATAAATTGATTGGTAAATGGGAAAATATCTTAAATTCTAAATAGACACTAAATTAACTTCATACAAATATAGTAAGAAATCCAACATGATTGTGAAGAGATATCTTCTTTCAACTTTCACTTGATTCAGGTATGAAATCCATTGTGACCATAACAAGAAACTCACAATGATATTATCCTTTGTAGTAGTCGGTGAATGGATGTGAAAGACTGTGTGATGGAAATCTGTGTAGGCATTTGAGCGTGCCCCAGTTCCAAGAAGTCTCTCACGCTTCTTACTACCAAGAAATGCAACGTGTTCAATCATATGAGCAATACCTTGCTCATCTTCTTCCTCATCAATGGATCCCGCATGAACCTCCATGTGCGCTTCAAATCTAAACAATCAATAGTATGAACTCAAGAAAGAGGAGAGAGAGAGAGCGAGAGAGAGAGATGCTATGCATAGTTAAAAATTATAAAATAAAAGACAAGACAACAAATAAAATTAAAAACTAAGAAGCTAAGAAATGTGTTTTTCATATATAGCTCCAAGGATTTCTCAAAGAAACCGCAACCATCTTGTCACTTCATTTACAGAAGGAACACAAACAATTTAGTTCTCCAAAAAGGAACGCAAACAATTTAGTTCTCCAGAAACAATGAAAAGGTGTGTAAGAAACAAATCTAACTATCATTGCAGGATATATTTACGCCTTCAGGAATAACACACACAGTGAGATAACTTCTGGTTCAATCTCAAGTGGCATAAACATACCTGTTTTGTGGAACTTTATTGGGCAAAATGAGGTACCGCAGTCCATTTTTCAGTTGTCCACGATACAACTTCAGATGAGAAGGAAGCTCAGAACCTAAAAAAGCCTCAAGATCTGTTCCTTCACTACTTTCCAAGTTAGTATCCAATAAGTCAAAATGCTGCTTCTCCAAAACACCATCTGGCCAGGTCGTGCTTGAAGCATGCGGCTCTTCTGGGCCTACGACTGCATGAGGAACACGAACTCGCTTCACCTAAACAGCAAAATTCCTTACTTGATCAGATCAGATAAATAGGACCAAGAAAACTCAACTTAATTGAAAGTTACACCAACCAGGTCTTTAATGAGCAGCTATAATAACAACATTGCAAGAGATTATTTCCACAAAAATAATCATCTCTTGTAACATGCCTGAGCATCAAGCACAGAAAAGGAACTTGTATGATGGTCCATGCTGACTACCAATAACATTATGGCTTTCATCCACGCTCACGTGTATGAATATTATGAACAGTTATTGAAGATAGAAAATTTACTCAAGTCAGCCTTTGTACTGTTTTCTTTGACTCAAAATCATGAATATTTCTTCTCCGTCCACTGCTTTCCAAACCAAGACTATCGTTTAGATCACAATTAATCATACTATTCTTTGTTTTACCTGCCAGTGGTATCACTAAGATGTAGCAATACAATTAAATCTTGATATTATCTTTCGACATACATACTAGATCTTTTCACACACATGCACACATATGTAAGTACATACTCCCTCCGTCCCATACCTACGTGCACACTTTCCATTTTGGGCGTCCCAAACCTACGTGCACATTTCCTAAAATGGAAAAGAATCTTTACTATTCCCTCCACTCATTCTCTCTCCTACATTATTTTAATACTCACAACACCATTATAATTTACTATTCTCTCCACTCACTCTCTCTCCTATTTTATTTTCACACTCACAACACTTTCAATATAATACTCTCTCCTTAATTTACGTGAAAAGTCAAACTAGGCACATAGGTCCGGGACGGAGGGAGTATATAAGAAGAGGACATTATTTGCAAGTAGCATGCACCAGAAACATACCAAGTCAGACTTGGTAAATCTTTTCCTAGGCTCGTAAATGATATGTTAGATCTCATAAAGATTGAAGTTATGCATTGATATTTGAACTCTCAAATCTCAACATCATGGTCCGGCATTTAACACCAATCAAATTCCAGTAGAATACTATCTCGCTACTTGTTCGGTCAAGTATATAATAATAAATAGAAAGGTATTTTTCCTTTATTAATTAACAATCAACCGGGAGAGACAGCATCACTCGTTCCCATTCTATGGTAGTCATTGAAAAGTCATACACTAGTGTTTCCCCTGCGTGAGTTTAAATTTCACCTCTATCAAGAATATCATGCAAAACCATACAACACAGCTAACATGTTTTACTATTTCTTCAGATTAAAACTCTCACTTCACTTCATCAAACTGCAAGTGTTAACCCACCATTCATGAAGGGCCAGACAAATAACTCTAGCAACAACTCAAAAGGTGTGAACGATATCAATCCATTCTTGTTTAAAGATTAAATAGGTATTACATGGGTAACAATTGGGCATAAGAGATAATGCAAGATATATGTGAACATCAATGTAATTGTCGGTTTAATAGGAGGGAAAGAATAATGGAGGTAGTTAAAATGTGAGGTATTCATTTCTATTCGCAGCTGATGAAAATACATTTTCCCTCAAGTTGTTGGACACGAGGCATGGAAAATGGGAGAGAAAATTAATGTGCTATTCTACTATTGTTCCCTTCAAAGTTACTTTGAACTCCATCAAGAAAGGGTAAGATGGACATCATAAAGTCTACCAACATTTACCACCTTCCCCCTCCACTTTTATTCCCAATACAACAACAACAACAAAGCCTTAGCCCCAAAATAATTTGGGATCAGCTAACATGAATCCTCATATGTCATTGTGAAAGAAAAGATGTAAGAAAAAAAATCAATCCCCCATCACCATCAACCCCCATCACCCACATAAAATTTTGCCTTCCACTCCGGTCTCTTCAGCGCCATATTTCCATCCAATTCAAGTACACTCATATCATTTTCAATCACCCGTACCCAAGTTTGCTTGGGCCTTACCCTACCCCTCACCATTTTATCACTTCTTCACTCTGCAGGCCTCTTAATCGGTGCATCACTCGGTCTCCGTCTCACATAACCAAACCACCTTAGAAGATTCTCCCTCATTTTATCTTCAACGGGTGCAACTGCTACTTTACCGATGATCACCTCATTCCTCAAACGATATGAGTAGGAAATCCACTCTTCTACCAAACAACAAAATTAAGTAAATTCCTCCCATTTTCTCTCCCTCCTATTCCCCCCCCCCCTAATCAAACAGGCTATAACATAAAAAGGTGAGTGGCAAGTTGAAGGCACGAACTGTCAACTTACATAGCCATTGTCTACTGCATGTTTTGACATATGAAATGCAGATTTGTCAACAAAGGCTCCAGGTGTGAATCTGAGAAGACCCTGTTTCCTCCGCCCATAGTGGAGGCATGAGAAGCTTTTACATTGATCTGACAATGTCCTTTGACTTAATGGTTCATCTTGTCCAGTAGAATGTCTTTTCTACAATCAAAAAAAAAAAAACAGGTAATGAGTAAAAAGCTTCAGCAATGTGAATATACTTGAGGTTTTATATCTAAAAAGAGAGGTAAGTGAAAACACGAATTGCCTTTGCTCAGTTTTGTTCACAGCACATTCCCTGCTCAATGGAGAAGTAGTTAGTTTTGGAGTATTTTCTATGTTTTGCGAGTCTATTCAGTTTAAAACCAACATTTGCACTGTAACTATTAGTCGTTGGAATATATTTAGTCAATCACACTTGACAACTCCGATCTTCTTTCTTCCCTGAATAGAAAGATCATTGTAGTATGAGTGATGTCAAAAGTTAAAAACTGTGGTTATGAGAAGCTGATAGAGCAAAATTATTGGAATTCCCATGCGAGAAAGGAAGCACGATATTTCAAACAATTCGAGGAAATTAAAATAGAAAAGAAATCTGTATTTAAGAAATACTAATCTGATGGCTTTTACTGGAAGGGACTCGAAATAAATACTTGAGACATGGGCTTATGCAACTTTGTTCAGTAGGAGGTTTTGCTAGGAATTCAGTTCATATTTAACTACCTCCCATATAAAAATATAGCCGTTTTGGCGATAAGCACAGAGCAAACCAATAACTTACATTCTACCTAACCCAAGTGATAGGCCTGCTTTATTCTATCAATTAAATATCCCAAAGTAATGACCATTTGGCTCTACCGACTAAATTCTTTAGCACAGCCTTCTACGAGTTCTTTTCTGCTTTGCTCTACATCAGAACAGTGGAGTCATACCATCCGACCAACAACCAACACTAACAGCTCATCTTCACGAGTAAGTGACGAATCTATGCCAACTTGTCGGACATGGAAGAACAAGCCTGTGTTCTTGTGTTATGGTAGACATAATAGATGCAGATGCCATGCTCTTCTCTTTAAAAATAAAATAAAAAAAAATACAGGTCAGACACACTATATAGACCAAAGGTCACTTCACGTGATAAGATGTAAGGCCTCAGCTTCAATACCCCCCTCCAGATACCGCTGCAGGGTGTTCTTTGTGTGCTCCCTATAATTAATTAGGGAATTTTAAGTTTCAAGAAAAAATTGAGAAGTTATGACATGTTTGTTGCAAAACCATAGACGGCTACAACACCAGCCAAGGCTTCTTCTCTCATCTGACCAGCACCAATGACTCATCATCTTCAAGAGGAAAGTATCAACACTAGGTCAACACATTGAAAATGGTCAGATCTCGATTGTTACCATGTGTTAGCACAGATATATGAGGAGAGGAGGCCCTGCTCATCTCTCATCACACCCAAGGCTTTTGTCTACTTTCTCTTCTACATAAGTTCCTTTGTTCAGTTCATTGTACCTTTTTTCTCTCTTTCATTGATATACAGGGTATATTTTCAATTGATTTAATCATTTTAACCGCACATCAACATATCATTAGTGTTGCATGAGTTAAATTGTTCTATCCTCTATTCTCTATGTTAACTGAGAAGAAGACAGTTCCAGGAAAGAGCATATACAGATAACATATACAGGTCCGAGTGTGTGTGTGCGTGCGTGTGCAATGGGGAGTTAACGAACAAACCTTAATGGAATAAGGTGTAAAGGGGCTATAACTAGTGCCAAAGCGGTGTGTTGTGGATGTGGATCCAGCAAATAAATCCGACTGTCTAGAAGAACGGACACCAAAGGAAGAAGATCTAAGAGCAGTCACTGTTTCCGCCTGCAAATCCAACAACAACAAAGTCTCAGTCACAAAATGATTTGAGGTCAGCTAATATGAAAAGTCGTATGGACATGTCACAAAAAAAAAGGTAAGAAGCCCTGAAGAATCTCAAACCATCATATGAAGAGATATATTAAATTAAAATACTCTCATGAAGTTTTCATAAGAGACGGTTACGAACTGGATTGGTGATGGATACCTCTATCTGCATACACTGAACTAATGGAGGACAGTTGACAGAAGACATTACTACAGAATAAAGCCTAAATTTTGTATGTATAGAGATAGAAGACACATTGTACAAAATAATGAGTGGGCCAGCAGGTAGTCTTTCACATTACCAAACACTGCCTTTGTTCCACAAAAACTCATTCAAACTTTTTGGTAGACTTGATTAAAACTTTGATCAATGAGCGCAACATATTAGTAGCCTCTAAGACAACAGAATTTAGAATTCATAACAATTACAATATAATTTGCAACTACTTAAAGCCTTACGTACCAAAATGGAAGCAATGCATGAACTACATTTGATTGGATAAAAACACACATTATTGATTTTATCTACAGAATGAGATTCTTGGAGTGGAACAGGATCAGTGCAGCAAGTACTTCACATGCAATGAGCCTGTCCCCTTGAAGAAGGAACCAAAGTCATTAATTTTGGAACTAGAAATGTCAATCCCTTCACCGGTTTCACTTATTGATTGACTGGTTGTTGGTGAGAGGACAAACAACTGGACTACAATGAATTCTTCCTCTGGGTCAGTAAAGATCAATTGGTCATAGCAGCTCTCTCTTTCCGCATCTTAAGTATATAAATAGCGCTTTGATTTTGTAATGAATTTTGAGAAGACATGCAAATTTCAACAAATGCATTTGTTGCAGAGTCTTTATTGACTATGTAAAAGTGAAACCTTCCACTTCCCGACCAAATATTCTTCTTCTATGATAACTGTTGATTCTGTGTCAACTCGTTACATAGACCCGGGATTAGACTATTACCCTGTAGTGCATGTTAATAATATTTGATCCAAAGATATTTTGGACACTGCAAAAGATGAAACATCTTAAAGAAACTGTATCCTTATGGCTCAGGTACACAGGGATATTATGGGATAAAATTCGCAATTAAGTGGAGTCTCTCATACATGAGTATACATAACATCCCCAAGATTAATCAATGGTGGGTCACACTGATAATAAAATTGACAAAAGTTAAACCAGCATTTTGAAAGTTCCAGCAATGACTTCTAACATGTACGTGTTTTAAATGCCGAGACGCTGCCAATGTAAGGCCATCACATCAAACATCTCCTCTTTAGACCCCCCCCCTATCACAAGTAAGGCAGTCAACAATATATATATATATATATATATATATATAACATCTCCTCTTTAGACCCCCCCTATCACAAGTAAGGCAGTCAACAATATATATATATATATATATATATATATATATATATATATATATATATATATATATATATATATATTGTTTAATTAAGCATAATCGTATATATATATATATATATATATATATATATATATATATATATATATATATATATATTGTTTAATTAAGCATACAATTTTCTAATTAAACACAAAAACTAAAAGCAAATACGGTTGCACAAGATTTAATTAAGCATAATCGTATATTCAATAACAATTTTTTTCAAAAATATAATTCCTTCCACTTATTACTCAAAATCATTCAACATCATGTTATGTAAACTATGTTTAGGTGAAATGAGTGTACCTTGGTACACCGGCGAGAACCGCAGCCAAAACGGACAAATTTAGGTGCGGCTGACTTAGTGCCGGAGGGGAGTAACTTCGATGGCCTCGAGGAACAGACCAAGGAAGAAGATGGAAGAGCAATTGCTGATTCCATCTGGTAAACAACTTCACGATCAGAAATGAGCCCTAAAAATCAGAAACGGAAGAGAAATAAAGAGAAGAGATTGAGAACCTTCACGACGATAAGGGAGTCGAAGAAACTGGAGCTGGTGGAGGATGAGACTCGGCGGCTAATATTTCTAGCAGAACCTTGCCGCATATATTATGACAATTGTTATTCACCCCCTCATAATTAATTAATATCCTCACAATACAATTTAAAAAAAAAATGTCATTAATTGAAATAATTGAAATGACTTTATTATTCTTCACTACGATGATGTTGTACATTAGCAATTGGATTTCTTCGATATTACTTACCTATCTACTAAATACACATGCAAAATTCATTAAACTTTCACCCCACTATACCCTAAAAACTTATCATTCTTTTACGACCTCTTCTACTCCATAGTCGATAAAAAAAATCTCCCTCGTTCCTTTTACAAAATTCTCTATTTTACTATATTGCGTTAAAGTTTATATATGAATGAAACAACGCCCGATAATCGAGGCTTACATGTAAGCATTTTGACACTACAAATTGTTTTTGCTTTGTGTTCAAAAAAAATTCTACATTTCGGCCATTAGTTGACAAACATATTTGAATTGTTCGGTAACTGTTGACCGAATAATCTTTCATAGTCCGGTCATTGCCTGTCGAACATTGTAATGATGTTCAATCGACATTGGGCGAACATTTGAACAATGTTCAGACAGTGTTGGCCGAACATTTTAAATTTTATTAAACATATAGTTTGAAATTGTTCAACCAGATGTGATCTCTTTTGGAGTTGTTCCCCCACTCTTTTCCGAACAATACTCATGTAAGGTAACTTTTTATTTGAATTCTATTTGCAGTATACAAACGTATATTCAGACGATCATGAAACTGTTGAATTTGAAGTTGTGATTCCAAACTTCACGCATGTGTTCACAATGCCATTATACTTTATTTCTCGGGAAAAATTATGTGAATGGGTGTGTGCTAAAGGAATGGAGAATGGTTTTGTTATTGTGATTGATAAGTATGACAATGAGTGTCGTAATACGAAACCTCGAATTACTTTAACTTGTAAACGTAGCGGCATTTATCGTGAGTCAAATAAAGTCTCCCAAATGTCTAAAGTAGCAGTTCAAAATCATGTTGAAAACGTAGAGGGAAAGAAATCTAAAAAAATAGAGATAGTGGAACAAAGAAATGTGGATGTCCATTTAAATTGATGGATAGGCAAGTCAATTATGAATGTGAATGGCAATTGGAAATAGGATGTTGTTGGAAAAATAGGTGTGTTTGAAGGGAATAATGGTTTATTTTCTAAATGGGTTGTTTGTTAAATGACCAAATTGATTGTTGGGTTGTGTTCTACTCCATGAATTCATTGAAATCATATATTCATTTGTCCAAAATGATTGAGGGATGAATGAGATATTAATGCTCAAAGTTAGTGGGTTGTAAATGGGAAAATGTGGTTATCCCATATTGGAAAAAAATGGAAAAGTGACTTAGTTTATATACTCCTACACTTTAGTAGGGAGTAAGATTGTGGTACATAGAGGCTCTCTCTCGCGCACATGTGCGCAGGGGGGTGCAAATCATGGACCGAAATAGGCTTCGGGCTAGCGAACTCATGTGCATGCGCGTCCTGCGGACACGAATGTAGCTCCGAAATTGCCTGTCCGCGCAAGCCCACTTTTTGCAATTTTTTTTAACTTGACCCACTGTAACTGGCGCTTAGGATATGGTTGAATCAGCAGCGTCTGAGCATCAGCAGCTTCTGAGCATCAGCAGCTTCTGAGCATCAGCAGCATCTGGGCACCAGCAGCATGTGTGTACCAACAGCATGTGGACACCAGCAGAGCGTGGGCATCAGCAGATGCATGCCAGAAACGTTTTTTTTATGATTTCAAACGCATGTGTAACTGCCGCAATAACTGCAGCAATTAAGAAAATTAAAAATGCTTTTAATTTTCAAGCAGTTTTGATTTCCTTGGCAAGTATATAAAGGGAATAACAACAACAACAACAACAAAAAACACACTGATTTCCAGAATCTCTCAACATTCCACTTCGCTGCATATTGTTCAAACTTCCTTTGGCCTCCTTGCATACTGCATCGTGGTGATACTGTCTAGGCACGCTGCCAATTCGCCGGGAACTTTAGGTGCAAAGTGCCCCCGGTCCGCACGTTCTATCTTGGGAGACTCTCGTCCAAGGCAGCCTCAAGCACTATTGATGAGGGGACGAATAAGTCTTAAGGAGACTGATTCATTAGGGCTCGTGCACAACCAATTTGTTACTGCCATCTTATCTCTGTTCCAGTTATTTATTTCTGTTCTGTAATTTTATTTGTAATTTCTTTTCTTCTGTAATTGCAAATTTTGCTAACAATCTTAAGACTTATTCCCCTTTTTGAGAAAGGATTACAGATTTGAGAAATACGATGGAAGAGACGGATGGAAGGAAATTCCAGCAAGGTTTGCAATGACCAGCTGTGGTAAAATTGCAATTCCCAATTCTTTAACCGTTGGATCGAGCTCAAATTTGGTGAGCAAGTTCTAAACTCATATAAGAACAATTTGGACGGTGGAGATTGAAATATTTTATGTGGAGATGATGATATAATTTTCGGATCAGAACAGTTTCTGAAAGGAAAAAATTATTTTGAACATATAATGAATTAATGGATGAACATCAAGGATGTTGCGAAGATTGTGTAAAATCGCCACTTCTAGTGTTTATACAATGGGTGATATATCTCTTATGGTTCATGAGATCATAGTGAGAAAAATCAAAAAGTTCGTAGGAACTAAATTGAGAAATTGAACGTTAAAGGATGTAGTCTTTAACGTTGCATTTTATCAATGATGTATTGACAAAGATGATAAGACTTCATGAAAGGAGTGGTTTCTTATTATTGTCAATAGTGACAAAAGTCACAAAGATAAAAACAATAGAGCTTCTTGAAAGAAGTTGTTAAATTCTATTGTTGTGAACATTGACAAATGTTACAAGAATTAAAATCATAGGGCTTCTTGAAAGAAGTTGTTAAAACCTATTGGGGAATATGTGACTAATGTCATAACGATAAAAACAATAAGACTTCTTGAAAGAAGTTGTTAAATCTTATTGTTGTTGATGATGACAAATAACACAAAATATTTAGAATGAGAAATTCTAAAAGAAATTGTGTATTTTGTAAATGAGAATGTGATTTTCTCTAATTTAGAGGTGCTCCAAGATGAGATCTTTAAAAATTTGAAATAATTAACCTTCAATTATAATTCCATTAAGGAATTTAGAGGTGTATAAATATGAGTGGTTTTAAGAAATAAATTGTGTTAATTCTCTTATTGAATTAGCAATTTATTCTTGGAGTTAATTCTCTAATTAAGTTAGAGAGTTATTTTTTTTACAACAAAGTTATAATTGTTAAAAATTAAAGCCAATGGTTGATTTGTGTAGAGACAAATCTCTAATGGAATGTGGTTGTTCCAAGTTTTCGGATCACTATAGTGAAAAGTTAGAAAATTTTGTTGGCCTTGACTTTAAGTGATGGCAACAAAATATGTTCTACTTGACCACCTTGAACTTAGAGAGGTTTATTTTGGAAGATCCTATAAAGTTGGGTGAAAATGTGATGGATGTTCAAGTCGTGAGTGTGGTTGAAGCATGTGAATTTTCTTTATTGGAACTATATACTTAATGAATTGTCGGATTCATTATAAAATGTATATAGTACGAAGAAAATTGCAAACCAGTTATGGGAGTCGTTGGACTATAAATATAAAATTGAGAATGGATGGTGTTAAGTGAAATTCTCAAGTTATGACAATAATTGAGAAATTGTTTTTCACTTGAAAATATTTTAAAATCACCTCAAACATAATGAATGGAAATGAATGGTGAGGTGTGTGCTATTCGTCTTTGTGTTGGAAAAGAGAATAGAACTTTGGAGAAAAAGTTGTCTAACATTTCTTGTGGCGAAAGAAAATGTGATGAAGCATGCCGAAATGCTTAATACAAAAACAAAGTTGGTCAAACTTGTTTGAAATGTCAAAATCGTTTGAAAAGTCAAACGTGTTTAAAAAGCCAAACTTGTTTGAAAAGTTGAACATATACCTTGTGTCTTGAGAGACAACTGTGATGTCATTCATGATGTTTAAATGAATGAAACGAAAGGGTGTTCAAGTGATCAATAATGAGATTGAATCTCGTTATATGGTCAAAATAGATACAAACAAGACTCATCATATATGTGCTTGAAGTTATAATCAAGGCATATTGATTCTTGAGATGTGAATATTGATCAAGTGATCAATATTGAGATGTGAATATTATTCACATAGATAATGGTAAAATGTAATTTTTACCTTTAACTTTTCTTGCTAAAAAGAAAAATATTAAATCTTATCTCTTTAAAGAAAAAGTTGGAAATCAACTTAAGAAAGAGGTAGTGATAAAACACAACTAAATGTAGTTTGTGTATATGTTACACTAAATACTATTGATTGCATATGGTTGGGTATGCTTACAATAGTTGTGATTATAGAATTCTTGTGTATGAATTCAAGATTCAATAATGGAATCATGAAGCGCTTCTTTCTTTAAGAATATGTTTCCGTATAAATTAAGAGATGGGAAAAACTCATTTAAATGGATTCATGTTTCAATAGAAGAATAAGAAACTTATCATGAGGAATGATAAAGAAGAGGCATGACCTTGACATAGCAAATGAGGTAGGATAAGAAAATTCTATGGCCCGGATTTTCTAACCTCCATGCTAGAAAATGAATCACAAAGTTATAAAGACATTGAGCTCTTTGGAAGGATCTTTGTGGAAAGAGGCCATCAAAATTGAGATTGATTCCATTTTACAAAATCACACTTGGGAACTAGTGGATCTTCCTCTGGGAAGTAAAACACTAGGATATAGGTGGATTTTTAAAAGGAAAATGAAGGCTGATGGAACCATTGATAAGTGTAAGGCCAGACTTGTAATAAAAGGTTACAGACAAAAGGAAGGTCTTGATTACTTTGACACATATTCTCCGGTTACGAGAATTACGTCTATTAGGATTGTACTTGCAATTGCCGCTTTGCGAAATCTTGAAGTACGTCAAATGGATGTAAAAACTGCCTTTCTAAATGGAGATTTAGAAGAGGAGATTTACATGGAACAACCAGAGGGATTCTCTGCTCCAGGGCAAGAAAATAAAGTGTGCAAGTTAGTGAAGTCATTGTATGGCCTCAAACAAGCACCAAAACAATGGCATCAAAAGTTTGATCAAGCCATGATTGAAAGTGGATTTAAAATCAATGAATGTGACAAATGTGTCTATGTTAAAAACACTGAAAATGGCTATGTTATTTTGTGTCTTTACGTAGATGACATGCTTATCATAGGAAGTTGTGATAAAATGATTAAATCCACAAAGAATATGTTGAACTCGAAGTTTGACATGAAGGATATGGGTGTAGCGGATGTGATCCTTGGTGTGAAAATTTCTAGAATATCCGATGGACTTGTACTAAGTCAATCACATTATGTGGATAAAATTCTTGAGAAATTTAACAAGGATGACGATAGAACGACAAATACTCCAATTGACACAAGCCTACATTTAACGAAAAATCGAGGCGAACCTGTGTCTCAATTAGAGTATTCGAGGGTCATTTGGAAGTCTAATGTACTTAATGAGTTGTACAAGACCGGATATTGCATATGTTGTAAGCAACCGAGTCGGTATACAAGTAATCTGGGAAGGACCATTGGAAGGGTATAGTGAGAGTACTAAGGTACTTAAGATATACTCGTAATTATGGATTACACTATACTAGACATCCAGCTGTAATTGAAGGATATAGCGATGCTAATTGGATATCAGATATCAAAGACTCTAAGTCTACGAGCGGATATATATTCACATTAGCCGGTCTTTGCTATATCATGGAAGTCTTCTAAGCGGCTGTTATAGCCGGATCCACTATGGAATCTCGAGTTTATAGCATTAGACAAGTGTGGTGAAGAAGCCGAATGGCTACGCCAATTTTTAGAAGATATTCCAAAGTGGACAAAGCTTTGTGCCGGCAATTTGTATACATTGCGATAGCCAATCTGCAATTGGTAGGGCACAAAGTCATATGTATAATGGTAAGTCTAGACATATATGTCGTAGACATAATACCATAAGACAACTACTCTCAACTGGTACCATATCTATTGACTATGTGAAGTCAAAGGATAATTTAGCGGATCCGTTAACGAAAGGGTTAACAAAAGAGGTAGTTGAACGTTTGACATTAGGAATGGGACTAAAGCCTCTTTAGAAGTTAAACACAGCGGAAAACCCCACCTAGTTGACTGGAGATCCCAAGATCTAGGTTTTCAAAGGGACAACCTAACTGTTAAAATACTTGTAGTGTCACTGTGGGGGAATCATCCCCAAACCCATTCCTTAAGTGACATCTTGAAAGGAAAAGGTTAAGCATCTAGCTTTTAATGATTCTTTAAGAATCACCTATGTGAGAGAGAAGTGTGGCCGCTTCGAGGAGAATTGCGTGAGGCTCAATTCTTAGACCCTCTCACAGAACTAGGCATTATGTTCAGGGCCGTAAATGAATATAGTCATGAGAATTGAAGTGTGTTAGGGAGATACCTGTGTAAAGTATATGATCGGCTACACAAAAAGCTGAACAGTTCAAGGACATCGTGTCTACTGATTACCGAGTAGATTAAATATATTTTACAAGGGAAGGTTCAAAGGGCAAACCCCTACCTATCCTATGCAGGTTTCAACTGTCGGACTTTATCATCATTTCCTCATTATTTCCTTCATGTGGGGGATTGTTGGAAAAATAGGTGTGTTTGAAGGGAATAATGGTTTATTTCTTAAATGGGTTGTTTGTTAAATGACCAAATTGATTGTGTTGGGTTTCGAGGGTCCATGCGCAGCGGAATAAGCAATAACTCGAAAAACTCCAAGCCCTAGAATCCGTTCTAGATGATTAATTAAGAAAAGATGAAATAGAAATACCAACCTTGAATGCTTTTGCCTTTGGTAAACTTGACCCGACTCCAGATTGAACGACCTTGTTAATCCTTGATGAACGAACGGGTATCACGAACTAAAGATCTTGACAAGCGAAGATCCTCTATGTGTATCCACGCGAAGAACGAACCCTAGAACTCTTCTAGGAGGATTGTTAGATCCTATTGATTGAAACACCTTTCAATCAATGAAGAACAATGGATTTGGTGGTGTTTGATTCTCAATTCTCAATTGAAATCTCTCACTCTTGGTGTTTCTCTCAAGCCAAAACGTTCTTATGACGGCTAGGGCAACCAGGGGTGAGTATTTATACGTTATAAAACTTTTCCCTCGTGAAAACCCTAGTTTTAAGTCAATTCCGCGTCGATCCGGTGCCCGGGGACGAGTCGTCCTCGACACCCGGCTTTCGAATACGGCGTCCCCCTTAAGGGGAATAGTTGGTTCTGGCCTGGGGACGAGTCATCCCCTGAGAACAAAAACTCCATATTCTTCATTTTTGACAATTCGTTCGATGCGTGTGACCCCATAGGACTATATTATGTTGGCAATGAGTTCGATCACATCGATCCTCATAAGACATGAGCGGACTCTAGCAAGCCATCATGCCTACCCAAATAATATAATATCAAGTTCGATTTCCTATATAGAACATATCACAATCCCATTGTCACACGATGTTATATTGAACATGAGTCATGGTCCACGTCAACTCATATTGTTCAATGCTTTCTCGTTATCAAGTAAATTGATTAATCGAATGACATTAATCACATTAATTCATTCGGGCATGGCCACGCACTACATCAATCTTACTTACGAGTGGCCTAGCAAACATCTCTCTTTACGAGGGACAATTTCCATCTTGACTTATCATTCTTCCCAACAAGAATCATACCATGCCAATGATAGCCCTTATTGTCATCCGGTTAAAGACAACGTTAAACTATATCAAACATGATATTCATCGAGCGGAAGACGATGATAATCTCAGGTCAAAGGATATCAATGATATGACTATATGAGATCTAATTATGACATTTGACCATGACATAGATCTCATAATGGGTCAAGTCCAGTACCTTGTTCTCTAACAAGTACCCATGAATCTAATGTGCATCTCCATGCATATAATCATCACATGATTATCCATTAGACTTCATACTAGTGCTTCATAAGTACTAGGGACACGATTATTATAACTAAACATGCAAACACATATAATAATCAAAGAAGCAATCTCATATATAAATGAACAATGACATTACATAAAGGTCTATCTCTATAGGCCTAGGGCACTAACACCTACAGTCTCCCACTTACACTAGGCCTAATCATTCATGTATCTTATACCCATGGACCTAACATGACCATCATGTTTAGCTTGTGGCAAAGGCTTGGTGAGAGAGTCCGAAATGTTGTCATTCGTTGGTACCTTGCATATCTTGACGTCCTCCCTTTCACAGATTTCTCTAATGAGGTGGAAACATCTCAAAATGCGTTTGGATCGTTGATGTGACCTTGGTTCTTTTGCTTGCACAAATGACACCACAATTGTCACAACAAAGTTCCACCGGATTAGTGATACTTGGAACAATTCCAAAACACTAATGAACTTTTGATCCAAACTGCCTTTTCTAGCTACATCATATGTTGCTAAAATTAAGCCTTAGAAGTAGAATCGGCTACGATTTTCTGCTTGGAACTCTTCCAATAAAATCGCACCTCCAATAAGCATAAACACAAATCCTAATTGCGATTTTAATTAACTTTGTCAGTTTGGAAGTTAGCATCCGTGTAACATTTACAACAAGATTAACTTCCAACCTTTCAAATACCAAGAACGTATCCTTAGTTCTTCTTAAGTACTTTAAGGATCGTCTTGACTGCCATCCAATGGTTCTCACCAGGATCTGATTGGTATCGACTCGTCATGCTCAAAGCATACGAGACGTCGGATCTAATACAAATCATGGCATACATGATAGATCCAAATGTCGGAGCATATGGAACTTCATCCATTCTCTTTTGCTCATCAGTTGTCATGGGACACTGAGTCTCGCTAAGAGTAATACCATGACCCATTGACAAGTTACCTTTCTTAAAATCATCTAAGAACCTTATCAATATGTGTATTTTGACTCAAACCAACTTATCCTTTTAGATCTATCTCTATAGATCTTGATACCAAGGATGTAAGCGGCTTCACCCATATCATTCATTGAGAAACCTTTCCTTGACCAAGACTTGACAGTCTTAAGTGTCGAAACTTTGTTTTCAATGAGTAAGATATCATTGTCATATAACAATAGAAATAATACTATGCTCCCACTGAATTTCATGTATACACAAAGTTCATCTTCGTACTTGATAAAGTCAAACTCTTTAACCGATTCATCAAAATGAAAATTCCAACCCCTCGAAGCTTGCTTCAACCCATCTTATGGATCTTTGCAACATGCATACTTTATTAGAATTTCTTGGATCGACAAACCTTCGGGTTGTGTACTGTACACATCCTTAAGAATCTTTCCATTTAGGAAATTCGTTTGTCATCCATTTGTCATATCACATAGTCATAATATGCGACTATGACAATTGAAATTCTAACAGACTTCGGCGTTGTAATGGGTAAAAAGGTTTCAACATAGTCAATACTATGAATTTGCCTAAATCCCTTTACTACAATCCTTAGTCATGAAAGTATACACCTTCCATCCATGTCGGTCTTGAAGACCTACTTGCACCCTTTAGTTTTTACACCTCCAGGTAGCTCAATCAAGTTTCAAACTTGATCATCAGACATGAATTGTAATTCGGACTCCATGGTTCCTAACCATTTATCCGAATTAGGAGTGGACATCGCCTCTAGATAGTAAGTAGGATCGTCATTCTCAATGACTTCCACTTTATTACTTTCCGATATGAGAGATCAATATTTCTCGTGTTCGGATCGTAACCTATCCAATCTACGATGGACATGTGTAACTTGAACCGGTTTCACAACTCCTTGTGAACTTGGTTCCATCTCTACTCTTGGTTCCATGTTATTTTCAGGTTCTTGAACTCTTCAAGATCAATTTTACTCCCACTAGATCCTTTATTGAGAAACTGTTTCTCAAGAAACGAATCATATAGAGCAACAAACACTTTGTTCTCATTGCGGTTGTAAAAATGATATCTGAAATTAACCCTGTCAGATTTGGTGCTAACTTATAAGAGACAGGTCTCTTTACATAAGATTCGCAACCCCAAATCTTCATGAAAGACATTCTTCCATGCCACATCTCATGTGGGGACTTAGGAATCGATTTAGTAGGGACTCTCTTCAGTGTAACCACATCATTTGTAATGCATACCCTCAAAAGGAAATAGGAAAGTCATCTTGACACATCATCGAACGAACCATGTCATACAAGGTTCAATTCCTCCTCTCAGACACACCATACAATGTGGTGTTCCGGGTGGAGTCAACTCTGAAACGATTTCACAGTTTTGAGATGATTGTCAAACCCTTGGCTCAAATATCCATTATCTCGATCTAATCGAAGTACTTTAATAGTTTTGCCAAGTTGTTTCGTACTCCATCTTGAAATGTTCGAAACATCCCAAACAATTCACCTTTGGACTTCATCGGATAGACATAGTCATATCTAGATAAGTCTTTAGTGAATGTAATGAAATACCAAAATCTTCCCCTAGCAATGCTGCTTAATGGTCCATGTACATCTCATGTACTAGGATCAATAAGTCACTATCCCTCCCACTACTCTTAGTGTTGGGTGGTTTGGTCATTTTACCAAATAAACGAGATTCACATACCTCAAATGGTTCATAATCATATGAGTCTAAGTGTCCATGTTAATGGAGTTTAGATTATACGTTTCTCATTTATATGACCAAGCCGGCAATGCCATGTGAACGTGTTGTTCACATCATTCGGTTTAGATTTCACACTTATATTATAGATATCTTCAATATTATTTTGTATCTTAACATCAAGGATATGAAGACCATTCAATGATATATGCATTACAATAAGGCATATCATTAAATAAATATAAAGCTTCTTATTCTCAATAAGAAAATTATATTCTTCATCATCCTCATAAGAAACAAAATGATACTCCTACTCAAATTCGGAACGTAGTCACACTTGTTCAAAACAAGTACTAGTCCACAAGGTAAAGTGACTTCATAAGTCCCTACGGCTAATGCAAAGCAACTCTTGCTTCATAACTACGCATAGGTTTAATTCACCTTCTTTGAGTAGCTTTCTATTCTTTATTTCTTGCACATTTAGACAAATGTGGGATCTATATCCGGTATCATATACCCAAGAACAAGAAGTCGAAAGGAAAATATCTATCATATAAATATTTGAAGTAGTAGCAATCAAATTGCCCTTCTTCACCTTTTAGGCCTTCCTTATTAGCCTTGCAACTTTGCTTCCAATGACAATCTCATTGCAAATGGTAGCAAACCGCATCCTTTTGAGACACTTTGGGTTTAGCCTCTTCGGCTTTGGCAACTTTTGCCCTAGGTTTAGCAACCTTTGCTTTACCTTCTTGCCTTCCCTTTTGAACCCCTTTCTTGTGTTAACCATTAACACACTTGCGAATTGCTCCTTTTGCATCTCATGCATTAAAAGCCTTCACCACAACATATATCTTTTGTCTAGCTTGCACTTGGAACATTTCCTTTTGTGCGTTGTGCTAGAACAAAAGCAATTTCCACGTGTTCAAGGTTCTTCTTAAGAGCCTTTAAACATGGTGGCAAGTATAGGGCAAACAACATCATAGGAATCATCTAAATGTTTCTTATGTTGCTCCTTACCTGTCCTTTGCAACGTTTGCAGTGGGTTCAGCAGGAATAGATTCGTTAAGAACGTACAATTTTGCTTAAGAACACTTCTTGAGCATTTGATCAAATCAGAATAACTTGTACCGTTCTTTTCGAACTTGTCCTTCATAAGGACGAATCGCAATAATAAGGATTAATTATAGTTTAATGCTATTTCTACAACAAAATATGTGAGGACCCCGACCCGGAACCTAAACGTGTCCCGAGCTGGAGCGTCCTCAAACTAACCCAAATTTCCTAAACTTTTAAAAACTTTGATTTAACTTTCAAACGCTACACCATTTACATACCCATTTCAAAAATAACTCTACTCCTTTCTACACTGGGGGAAGAGTTGACCAACTCCGAAAGTAATAAATGATTTACAAAAAGATGTTGAATATAAAATAAGATTAAAGTTTATAAATACAAACCCTTTAAAAGAATTATATCAATACACAATTTCTACGCCGACCTATACGTACCCCGACAAACCCAAAATACCACATCCAACTCCTTTCCGCCCTTACTTGGCCGGTCCACCTGTTTCGGGATCTAAAACAGTAAAGGGAGAGGGGTGAGAATAAATCTCAATGAGCTATTATGGATGCAGCAAGATGCCAAACAAGATGCAACACATAGCATGGCAACACTTAACACATTATGAAAGCGGTAAACACCTTACGTTACCTCATTTTACCTTTTCCCGTCTCGAACAATAAGTCGTACAACGTGGGAGTAAAACTCCACTCTTTGGTGAATTGCCTCCAAAGCACATTCACCTCTTATAGGACTCATACCCTGGACCATCCATATAAGAAAGGATACCTATATTAGAGTATCCAACAATAATATCGTCCCTCCTTACAACGATCGCAACAGTCCGTAAAGCTTTTTGGGTCAATACGGCCGTTAGCACGGCCCCACTCCGTGGCCACAGTGGGAAGGGTCACCAGATGACGAACCTTCAATCACTTATCAACAAATCAATAATTGATTGACATCCATCATACCCACCCGAACATAAACACGCCAAGCACATGATAGATACTTGAGATAATCCACAAAACGGGATAACAATATAGCAACATGGTAATGTATACTCATGCCAATCAATACCATAATGCAACATTTAAGTAATACACTATGCATAGTATCATCAATAAATATGAATGATAACAAATAAATCCACAATTGGGATAACCATACAACCACATAGTAAACATATCCATACTTGGAATACCAATGCAATAACTTGCCAAATAATCCACACCGAATACCATAAAATCAACATGCCATATAATCCACCATTGGGATATAACACCACTATATAACACATAATCCACACTTTGGGATGCCACATAACACTTGTCAAATAGTCCATACTTAGGATATTAAGGTAACCATATAATCAATAATTCCACAACTTGGAATAACCATGCCACAAAGTGATACATACCCATTACCAATTAGCCCAATAGCGAAAACCTATAACTTTTACTCTATTGCAACTACTCACCAAAGATATGGAGTAAGTAAGGCCACTATGAATCGTAAACCATTCTTACATAATTATTATACCACCTCGAACAACCTTAATAAAAGTTCAAGATCTATTTCCCAAGTTGGAACTATTTTGATGAAGTTACAAATCAAACCTATCAACCATTTTCGGGACAATATTTAAACTACTTCCACAATTCCATTTTGATCATTTAAGATGTCATTGTGTAGCCAAAGTATTCTACTTTAATCTAGGTTAAAGAGATTTCATTTTGGTTCTAGTTTGATTGGGTTTAAACAGCTTAGAAATTGATGCAACGTAACCAGCCAGTGGCACGACTCGTGCCCTGTGGCACGACTCGTGCCCATTTGACATTCCCGCATTCCAAATATTCCCAACCAAAGACGACTTCAGCTTAAACTTGGTCACGACTCGTCCTATCCAAGGCACGACTCGTGCCACAGGGCACGACTCGTGCCCTGACCCCAGAATTCTGAACAAGGCTGGAAATACCTATGTAGCTATACCAATTTATCCCAACCCAAGTTTCCTCTATTTTGTGAACATAAAAAGGTTTACTAACTTCATCCATATCATTATAGATCATTTAAATCTCCAAAATAACATCAACCTAGGTTACTCACTCTTGGATTTACTACTCATTCAACCATCACAATATCACATTTCACACTTAGTTTCTAAATCTAGTTCAATCCACTTTCTTACATTCTTAATCAACCTTTATGAACAATACTATCATTCTAAGGCATTAAACAATCATTTAATAACAATAACAACATCAAATCATTGATGAGCATACAAAGAAAGGAAGTCATAATAACTCACATTAGAATAAGAGATGGATCATGGATTTCTTGAGCTTGATGAACTCCTCTTGGTCTCCCGATTACAAAAGTGCTCTCGGATCTAAAAATGGTGAAGATTTGAGCTTGGATTCAAAGCTTGGATGGAGGGCTTCAATGGAGTTCCTCTAGTCTTTCTCTAGGAAGGAAATGGGATGAATGAAGGAGAAGGAGGAAGGAGTATAAAATGGATAAAGGAGGAGGGGGCCGGTCCAAGGAGGGATTTGGGAGGATTTTTAGGGATTTGTCCCCTACTAAAATTACTCCCTACCACAACTCTTTCATTATTTTTAAATTAATTCTCCCAACCCAACATTTTATTTGTCCAATTTATTACCACTCCATTTTATTACTTTATTTATTTCTACTTATTATTTTTCCTTTAGAACACTATTTATTTCCTTATCATTTTATCCTAATATAAGAAATTTAAAGATATAAAATAAACACATAAGGTTGATATTAATTTTAAAAGTATATAATGTTATACTAAAATTGTGTCTAGGGTTAGGTCGTCACACTCACTCCCCTTAAAGAAAATTCGTCCCGAATTTGACTTGTCACTTACCTAACCGATCAACCCGCATCGGCTACAAGTATACATCAAACTTCAATTTCCAAATAGTCTCTTCAATGTTGTGATTCTTCTTCCAAAGAAATTAAATTTCTAATTCCATTAATAATAGGATGTTACCACTTAATGATCCAAGCATACTATGCAAATATCACTAACACGAATTTTCCGATTTCAATGAAAATATAAATAATTAAAGTATTACAACTTAGGTCACCAAATACATTACAATATCACATTAAAACTTCAAATACTCTACAATTTGCTCCAAGTCAGTCTATAAGCCAAATCACCGACCTTTCCTAAACTTCAAATGGGTTATCAAACTTTGGCGCCACTTTATCTTAGGTCTTGCCTCTCCAATTTCACCCCAACAAATTAGAGATCGATATTTTCTTCCCAACTATGCCTCATACGGTTTTATCTAAATGTTAGAATGACAACTACTATTATACGCACTCAATCCTTGGTAACCATACGTACTATTAACTATTAACATCCATTGCATATGCCCGTAGCCTATTCTCAATAATAAGTAATGATTCCTCAAATTTTTCACAAGGTTAAATTTAATAGCCTTCCTACACTCCAAATGGATCTTCCCAAATGAATGACTATCCAATCTTTTTAATACTATGGAGTTTATACAACCAAACTATCTCCTAACATATATGAGGACTTATCAATAAATATCTCATGATATAAACATCAAATAACTGCCCATGAAATAATAAATATGAACATGCTAATACGATCATGATTTCTATAAACGGAACACTGGTCGACTATATAACACAATTCAATGTTCCACTTATTTTCAGGTCCAGAGACAGATCAATATTCAAATCAAATGGTTGGCCGCCCACAACGGAGCCGTTCCAACTCCAAAACAAAAACCGAGTCTATTGCGACCGACACAATAACAACCCCACAATTTATCAAATCATTTCTCGGATCAAAACTGTAATGTAATCAATCGCTATAGGGGGACTAGGTTGCCTTCTTACTTGCTTCTGCACGAACTATATCTTTAAAATAACCAATCTTTCGAAAATTTACAATATCTTTCAAAATTCCAAGGATAGATAAAATGAGATCAAATGAGACTCGAATGGTTTATTTATTTAAAACTGTCCCATACCAGTTTTAATTAACTAAACCACTCACACTCTTAAGAAATTTTCAAAAGATTGATAAGCTACCAAAAATAACTCGAGTGATTTAATTATCTACAACCGTCCCATACCAGTGGTAGATAGTTAAATTACTCACAGATTTTAATTTACACGAAAATGGTTTACTGACCTTATTAAATCAATTATCCCCGAAGGGTACAAATGCTCACACCGAAGTTCAACACACACTTTCAATTGTTAAACACAATTAAACAATACCAACATAATATTCTTGTTTGACCTCTATTTATATTATAGCCACCACTTATAATATTTATACTTAGTTAATTTCTCTATAAGAAAACACAATCTTGCCATACTATTACTATTTCCGATAAATAACACTAAACAATCATTAAGCTTATAAACTAGGTAAATCATCCTCAATTCGATAATTCCTCAAGTTGTATATTCAACACTTTTACTTAATTTGAGTCATCTATTCCCTACCTTTAATATTGGTATTGTACTTAGTAACAACGTATTGCAACATCTAGTTCCCAATTAAATACCATAATTTTCTAAATAAGAAAATATAATTGGAACTCACATAGATCAATCATTCCCGAATTTCAATTAAACATTACAGTATAATCTAAATTAACTCTCAATAACCATCAACAAACTCAAAATCCGTACAACGTCAATATCTTTCAAGCATCACACAAATCCCTCATATGATTCACGTAACTAAGTCGAACTATAGTATATAACCATCCTAAAGTATCCTGTCTTCCAATAAGATTCATCCTCATTTTCTCAACTAATGATAATCAATTCTCAAAACGAACCCTATACCTATCTTACCAATTTCTGAAGTTAACCCTATAAGTCACCAATAACTACGTCTATTATACTTCTTCACATTTACCCTATTTACCTCTCCATAGCTATTACACAATCCATAAATCAAAACGGCCATACTAGATATAAATGTTGTCTTAAGTATATCCTTAAAGCAATTGTTCACTGAAATTGTAACACTCCGAAAATTCAACTAATAACCATTGAGTATCCTACTAGTTTCAAAAATCATTCATACAAATCGTCAACAAGTGCTAACGAATACTTATTCTTCACAGTTACCTATTTAAGATTTCTATAACCCTTTGATTAACCACCAAGTATCATCTTTTCTAAATATAGTACCTTATAGCAACTCAAAATCTCAACATCCTGGTATGATACCTGATGAAAACCTAATTTGAAACTCACACGTAAAACACCACTTAGTCAACTAATAGCACGCAAGGCAAAGATATATTAATTCCATAAGATCTCGTACTCGCGATATTTTATAACTCATCTAATCCCACTTAGACTATCACTTCCAATACTAGTCTCATATATCTAGTCTCTTCCACGAGATACCAATGAATAAATAATCATGCAACTATACAACCATACACTACTCTTAATTAGGCCATATACCTAACCTCCACTAAGAGTTCACAAATTCATTTACCACCGTACATGAGATAACTCACGGTTCTTTTACTTAAATATAACACATAACCTCCACATTCTTTAGGTCATACTTTCGACACTTACGCCTATGTGATAAAATAGCAAATAATGACTCATCCGCCTCTACCACACACGGAGGCAAATCAAACATAGATAAGGAGACTCGCTTCTGCGGACAGGTCCTCCCAAATCACAATCACCATGATAAACAAGAATAATTCAAGGTACTCTCCCGTAGGAATAGAACCTCCAACACATAAGGCAACTTTTAGGCCAATTTATGCAAATAAAAGGTGAAATGTAATGCCACATGAGAACGAATGAACGAAGATTTATGAAAGTATGAATCCTAACTCCTGAGACAGGTAAAATACCTCAAATGATGGTGGGGAAATCTATCTTTCCAAAACTCACCTTTCCTTGATTCCTTGGTTGGTCAATATCATTTTCTGTCTTTGAACAAATTCACCGCATTAAACTCTCGGCGTCGGTTATCACACACTCTCGCTCGGCTAGACTCTGCCGCGAACTCTAACAGAGCTCGATACCAGTGTGAGGACCCCGACCCGGAACCTAAACGTGTCCCGAGCTGGAGCGTCCTCAAACTAACCCAAATTTCCTAAACTTTTAAAAACTTTGATTTAACTTTCAAACGCTACACCATTTACATACCCATTTCAAAAATAACTCTACTCCTTTCTACACTGGGGGAAGAGTTGACCAACTCCGAAAGTAATAAATGATTTACAAAAGATGTTGAATATAAAATAAGATTAAAGTTTATAAATACAAACCCTTTAAAAGAATTATATCAATACACAATTTCTACGCCGACCTATACGTACCCCGACAAACCCAAAATACCACATCCAACTCCTTTCCGCCCTTACTTGGCCGGTCCACCTGTTCGGGATCTAAAAAACGGTAAAGGGAGAGGGGTGAGAATAAATCTCAATGAGCTATTATGGATGCGGCAAGATGCCAAACAAGATGCGACACATAGCATGGCAACACTTAACACATTATGAAAGCGGTAAACACCTTACGTTACCTCATTTTACCTTTTCCCGTACGAACAATAAGTCGTACAACGTGGGAGTAAAACTCCACTCTTTGGTGAATTGCCTCCGGCACATTCACCTCTTATAGGACTCATACCCCCGGACCATCCATATAAGAAAGGATACCTATATTAGAGTATCCAACAATAATATCGTCCCTCCTTACAACGATCGCAACAGTGCGTAAAGCTTTTTGGGTCAATACGATCGTTAGCACGGCCCCGCTCCGTGGCCACAGAGTGGGGAAGGGTCACCGGTATGACGAACCTTCAATCACTTATTGAACAAATCAATAATTGATTGACATCCATCATACCCACCCGAACATAAACACGCTCAAGCACATGATAGATACTTGAGATAATCCACAAAACGGGATAACAATATAACAACATGGTAATGTATACTCATGCCAATCAATACCATAATGCAACATTTAAGTAATACACTATGCATAGTATCATCAATAAATATGAATGATAACAAATAAATCCACAATTGGGATAACCATACAACCACATAGTAAACATATCCATACTTGGAATACCAATGCAATAACTTGCCAAATAATCCACACCGGAATACCATAAAATCAACATGCCATATAATCCACCATTGGGATATAACACCACTATATAACACATAATCCACACTTTGGGATGCCACATAACACTTGTCAAATAGTCCATACTTAGGATATTAAGGTAACCATATAATCAATAATTCCACAACTTGGAATAACCATGCCACAAAGTGATACATACCCATTACCAATTAGCCCAATAGTGAAACCTATAACTTTTACTCTATTGCAACTACTCACCAAAGATATGGAGTAAGTAAGGCCACTATGAATCGTAAACCATTCTTACATAATTATTATACCACCTCGAACAACCTTAATAAAAGTTCAAGATCTATTTCCCAAGTTGGAACTATTTTGATGAAGTTACAAATCAAACCTATCAACCATTTTCGGGACAATATTTAAACTACTTCCACAATTCCATTTTGATCATTTAAGATGTCATTGTGTAGCCAAAGTATTCTACTTTAATCTAGGTTAAAGAGATTTCATTTTGGTTCTAGTTTGATTGGGTTTAAACAGCTTAGAAATTGATGCAACGTAACCAGGCCAGGGCACGACTCGTGCCCCAGGGCACGACTCGTGCCCATTTGACATTCCCCAGATTCCAGCGTCCCCAACCAGCACGACTTCAGCTTAAACTTGGTCACGACTCGTCCCTATCCAAGGCACGACTCGTGCCACAGGGCACGACTCGTGCCCTGAACCCAGAATTCAGAACAAGGCTGGAAATACCTATGTAGCTATACCAATTTATCCCAACCCAAGTTTCCTCTATTTTGTGAACATAAAAAGGTTTACTAACTTCATCCATATCATTATAGATCATTTAAATCTCCAAAATAACATCAACCTAGGTTACTCACTCTTGGATTTACTACTCATTCAACCATCACAATATCACATTTCACACTTAGTTTCTAAATCTAGTTCAATCCACTTTCTTACATTCTTAATCAACCTTTATGAACAATACTATCATTCTAAGGCATTAAACAATCATTTAATAACAATAACAACATCAAATCATTGATGAGCATACAAAGAAAGGAAGTCATAATAACTCACATTAGAATAAGAGATGGATCATGGATTTCTTGAGCTTGATGAACTCCTCTTGGTCTCCCGATTACAAAAGTGCTCTCGGATCTAAAAATGGTGAAGATTTGAGCTTGGATTCAAAGCTTGGATGGAGGGCTTCAATGGAGTTCCTCTAGTCTTTCTCTAGGAAGGAAATGGGATGAATGAAGGAGAAGGAGGAAGGAGTATAAAATGGATAAAGGAGGAGGGGGGGCCGGTCCAAGGAGGGATTTGGGGAGGATTTTTAGGGGATTTGTCCCCTACTAAAATTACTCCCTACCACAACTCTTTCATTATTTTTAAATTAATTCTCCCAACCCAACATTTTATTTGTCCAATTTATTACCACTCCATTTTATTACTTTATTTATTTCTACTTATTATTTTTCCTTTAGAACACTATTTATTTCCTTATCATTTTATCCTAATATAAGAAATTTAAAGATATAAAATAAACACATAAGGTTGATATTAATTTTAAAAGTATATAATGTTATACTAAAATTGTGTCTAGGGTTAGGGTCGTCACAAAATATGCAACACATATGAACACATATAAGTACCGATTTCATTTAAGAGATTAAATAATGTATTTCATAAATACTCCCACTAAATTATATAACCTTCTTATGCAAATATGCATAATATAATTTAATAGGCTAAGACCCAACTTTAATTTAATTTCAAGTCGGCTATGGCACGACTGCTCAAAATTAAACTAAAAAGGTAGATAACATTTATCAATCATATCTATATATGACTCTTAGATCATTATGAGATTATAGACATCATATGTCACATGTTTCAATCTCATCTTATGCCTTAGGCCCAAAACCGTTTTGATAGCCTAATTGAGTTCAACCATGTTAAACGTATAGCAATCACTATTTGCTCATCTTGATCATACAAAGATAGAATCAATGTACCTCGCTGTGGCGTAGCCTACATGAAACTACCCGTGTACTCACAAGTGTTTAAACATGGGCGGCATAAAACAAACTCAAATTACAAAGAAGGTTCAATTTTTCATGCTTATCAATTACATGCCAAGGTTGATTCATGAAAACTATATGAGCATAATTATAAACGTGGAATGATACAACACAAATCATATTTGATCAGTAATTACTAGTACGTGGCATCGTATCCAAAGTTATCCCACACTTCCCAGAAGTGCCTGCGGGGAAGGTTTTGGCTTCCAGCCTATATACTAAGTAATACATCAAAATCCATATTATAGATTAATCACATTAATCACATAATTCCATTCATAATCATGGTATATCTACATATACAATTACTTCCATAAGCAAATCCCATATAAATTCATATTCTAGATCATGCACATCATGAAAATTCATATAATCATATTACACAATTATCATGATTATCTAACTAAGCATCATGAACGGGGCTCTGATACCACTGTTGGGTTTCGAGGGTCCATGCGCAGCGGAATAAGCAATAACTCGAAAAACCCCAAGCCCTAGAATCCGTTCTAGATGATTAATTAAGAAAAGATGAAATAGAAATACCAACCTTGAATGCTTTTGCCTTTGGTAAACTTGACCCGACTCCAGATTGAACGACCTTGTTAATCCTTGATGAACGAACGGGTATCACGAACTAAAGATCTTGACAAGCGAAGATCCTCTATGTGTATCCACGCGAAGAACGAACCCTAGAACTCTTCTAGGAGGATTGCTAGATCCTATTGATTGAAACACCTTTCAATCAATGAAGAACAATGGATTTGGTGGTGTTTGATTCTCAATTCTCAATTGAAATCTCTCACTCTTGGTGTTTCTCTCAAGCCAAAACGTTCTTATGACGGCTAGGGCAACCAGGGGTGAGTATTTATACGTTATAAAACTTTTCCCCTCGTGAAAACCCTAGTTTTAAGTCAATTCCGCGTCAGTCCAGTGCCCAGGGGACGAGTCGTCCCCTGACACCCAGCTTCTGAATCTGGCGTCCCCCTTAAGGGGAATAGTTGGTTCTGGCCTGGGGACGAGTCGTCCCCTGAGAACAAAAACTCCATATTCTTCATTTTTGACAATTCGTTCGATGCGTGTGACCCCATAGGACTATATTATGTTGGCAATGAGTTCGATCACATCGATCCTCATAAGACATGAGCGGACTCTAGCAAGCCATCATGCCTACCCAAATAATATAATATCAAGTTCGATTTCCTATATAGAACATATCACAATCCCATTGTCACACGATGTTATATTGAACATGAGTCATGGTCCACGTCAACTCATATTGTTCAATGCTTTCTCGTTATCAAGTAAATTGATTAATCGAATGACATTAATCACATTAATTCATTCGGGCATGGCCATGCACTACATCAATCTTACTTACGAGTGGCCTAGTAAACATCTCTCTTTACGAGGGACAATTTCCATCTTGACTTATCATTCTTCCCAACAAGAATCATACCATGCCAATGATAGCCCTTATTGTCATCCGGTTAAAGACAACGTTAAACTATATCAAACATGATATTCATCGAGCGGAAGACGATGATAATCTCAGGTCAAAGGATATCAATGATATGACTATATGAGATCTAATTATGACATTTGACCATGACATAGATCTCATAATGGGTCAAGTCCAGTACCTTGTTCTCTAACAAGTACCCATGAATCTAATGTGCATCTCCATGCATATAATCATCACATGATTATCCATTAGACTTCATACTAGTGCTTCATAAGTACTAGGGACACAATTATTATAACTAAACATGCAAACACATATAATAATCAAAGAAGCAATCTCATATATAAATGAACAATGACATTACATAAAGGTCTATCTCTATAGGCCTAGGGCACTAACACCTACAGATTGTTGGGTTGTGTTCTACTCCATGAATTCATTGAAATCATATATCCATTTGTCCAAAATGATTAAGGGATGAATGAGATATTAATGCTCAAAGTTAGTGGGTTGTAAATGGGAAAATGTGGTTATCCCATATTGGAAAAAGATGGAAAAGTGGCTTAGTTTATATACTCCTACACTTTAGTAGGGAGTAAGATTGTGGTACATAGAGGCTCTCTCTCGCGCACATGTGCGCAGGGGGGGTGCAAATCATGGACCGAAATAGGCTTCGGGCTACCGAACTCATGTGCATGCGCGTCCTGCGGACACGAATGTAGCTCCGAAATTGCCTGTCCGCGCAAGCCCACTTTTTGCAATTTTTTTAACTTGACCCACTGTAACTGGCGCTTAGGATATGGTTGAATCAGCAACGCTCGAGCATCGGCGAGCTTCGAGCACGGCCTTTCGAGCACGAGCCTTCGAGCACGCAGCATCTGGGCACCAACAGCATGTGTGTACCAACAACATGTGGACACCAGCAGAGCGTGGGCATCAGCAGATGCGTGCCAGAAACATTTTTTTTTTATGATTTCAAACGCATGTGTAACTGCCGCAATAACTGCAGCAATTAAGAAAATTAAAAATGCCTTTAATTTTCATGCAGTTTTTATTTCCTTGGCAAGTATATAAAGGGAATAACAACAACAACAACAACAAAAAACACACTGATTTCCAGAATCTCTCAACATTCCACTTCGCTGCATATTGTTCAAACTTCCTTTGGCCTCCTTGCATACTGCATCGTGGTGATACTGTCTAGGCACGCTGCCAATTCGCCGGGAACTTTAGGTGCAAAGTGCCCCCGGTCCGCACGTTCTATCCTGGGAGACTCGCGTCCAAGGCAGCCTCAAGCACTATTGATGAGGGGACGAATAAGTCTTAAGGAGACTGATTCATCAGGGCTCGTGCACAACCAATTTGTTACTGCCATCTTATCTCTGTTCCAGTTATTTTTTTCTGTTCTGTAATTTTATTTGTAATTTATTTTCTTCTGTAATTGCAAATTTTGCTAACAGATGTGAGGTTCACAATCATCCTATTGCAAATTCTATGTTGGGTCACTCTTTTGTAGGTAGAATGGTGAAACCGGATGAGGAGCATGTCGTAGATATGTCACACGCGAATAGCCGTTCAAAGGATATTCTTTTTAGCTTAAAAGAGAAATTCCCAAAGAACAAGCCCACGATTCGGAATATATATAATGTACGTGTGAAAAACAAAGTAAATGAGCGAGCATGTCGATTAGAAGTACAACAACTCATTTTTAAATTGAACGAGCATAGTTATTACCATCTTTTCAGACGATTCGAGAAGACGAGCACAATTAAGGATTTGTTTTTTGCTCACCCGCGTAGCATCGATTTGATGTGTACTTTTCCATATGTCATATTGATGGACAGCACTTACAATACTAATAGATACAAGTTACCTTTGCTAGAAATTGTAGGCGTGACATCAACACAAATGACCTTCTTCATTGCTGTCGCACACCTAGAGTTTGAGAAATAAGACAACTACACTTGGGCTTTGACAGTATTTAAGGAACTTATGAATCCATCATGCCTTCCTAATGTTATTGTCACAGATAGATAACTTTCTTTGATGAATGCAAACTGACGTGTCCCGAACTGTGGTCCTACTTGGCCCCACGTCCGGGACACGCTCGGAAGACGCCTTTATTTAAAAAAGGACGGGGTGAGATAAATCTCAGTAAGCTATTATATATGCAGCAAGATGATATGCATTCACATTAGGAAAACATATATCAACAATTCATCATATACATCACAATCTTGTAAATACATAGAAGGATGTATAAAATAACACATAAGCGTAATAATGTAACACTGAGAAGGATACTGAGCCAAGGTTTAATCCTCAAAAGAATATCACAATATGAGCATCATCAACAGCTGAAGAAGCAGTTCCGGAACCCATTCACAATATCAACAATACAGGTGAAAATGACACAAAGTCATACCCCGAAGTGAAACTAGATCTCACCCAAAAAGGGGGAGCTAGCCCACAACCCAAACCATGACCAATGGAAGGGGAAACAATGGGAAACCAGTGAATGGGATCATAATGAACTCGGCTCGGGTGCCATTATAATCTCATTCCACTGCCCGAACAATCAAGTACCAGCTGAACTTTAAATAGAAGCACAGTACTAAATACTTGCTTACAACAATCGATGATTCAAAATTAGGAAACCATACCAATATAGCAAATCAAAATGATAGCAAGATGATAAACAAGTATCCATCATAAGTAGCACAAAGTCTAAACAATCCTTGAACCAATTCAATTCAACTTAGGATTCCAAAGTAGGGAACCCTAACAAGCACACCATAAAAGAGGTCAAACAAGTTCAAAATGTGCAACACATAAGGTCTACACACTTACTATAACCATTCAAGGATGTATCATCAATCATATAATAATATCAAACAAGTTAGGTTCTATGGAAATCAACTGTTCCAACCTACTTTAACCAAATATTTAATCATCTTCCAATTATCACAATTGGTATGTAAAGACATCCCCCTTTTACATGCAGCCTGATACACTCGTCCACCAGGGCACGACTTGTCACGACAGGCATGGCACGACTCGTGACATAGGGCACGAGTCGTGCCCCTTACAGAATTCAGCACATCAGCTGAAACTTCAGCAACCTCATTTGAAACATTTACAAGTCCATTTTCCAACTCAAACAACAACAGCAAAACTCCAACTTCAGTTCAACACAACCCAACATTACCTCAAATCATTTCCAACCAAGTCAAAGCCATTTTTACCATTTCCAAACTCAAGAAAATTGGTACAAAACAACACGCAACAATATTTTTCATGATCTTACTTCCAACAATCAAATGAGCATACATAGAAGGGAAAGTATAATAACTTACCTCAAAATAATATTAAAACTTGAAAACATCAATCGGATGAAAATGATCCCATTCTTCTCCCGAACATTTAAACACCAGCGGATCGAAAAACAATCTTTTCTAGAATATTTGAGGGATTTTTAAAATGAATCTAGGTTTTGTATTCTTTTCTCAAGGAGGAAGAAAGACTTGGCTGGGGGTTTTTGGTTTTTGTTAAAATGAATAAATGAAGCTTCCTTAGCAAATTAAACCAAAGAAAGAATAAACATGAACCCTTTTTTCACCTAGGCTCCTCCCAACCATTAAACATTCTCAAAATTAATCCTTTAAGCTCTAACCTAATCACCTAAGCACCTCATAACTTTATAAGTTATTTAATTAATTTTCAATAATTACCACTTTCAACTAAATAAATTCTAATATTTTCATTTACACATTAAATAGATATTTTAATTTATTAACATATTTAAAATATCATTTAAGTTATTTAAAATGTTAACTAACACATAATTGCCACAACAAAATGCAAAACATATAAATGAAATGCAACGCACGCCAAAATCACGATTACGCAAGTATCAATTAATGCCTAGAATTAGGATCGTGACACAATCCGTACAACCTTCCATGTATCAAACCGTTTTCTTTGTCGGTGGCATATTAACACAAATATTATTGCAAAGTGCAAGAAATTTTTGGGTAAGAAAGAGAAGTGTGATGTTTTTAATATTACTTGGAATCTATTTGATACTTTAGAGTCGGAAACAAGATTTAATGATTGAGTATATCGATTAAATGAATTTTTCAAAGAATTCTCCACCGTTGTTAAATATGTCATGTAACAATGGATTGAGCCATACAAAAAAAAAGTTTGTGTCTTATTGTGATAAGGTTATTCACTTTGACAACTTGACAACAAACATGTATAACCATCAAGTTTTATTTTCAATATTTCATATATTTTGTTAAAGACTTGATAATTAAATATGTAACTTATGCTACTATTATTTTAGGGCGGAGAGTCAACATGCCATGTTGAAAAAACAACTTGGATCGAGCAACGGGTCGTTTGACAAATGCTGGGTTCAAATTCATAAATTTAATGAGTTGTCTCATATTGCAATTACGCACTTATTTAAGAAAAGTAAGACTAAAGTGCAACATATTAACTCAAGTCTGTTTACTAAGCTAATAGGTATGGTGTCGGAGCATGAATTTGGTTAAATACATTAACAAATCAAGTTTCTAGGTGATAATGGGGTGGATGCTTTGTTATGTCGGTTTTATTTGAGATCGGTATACAGAATTTCTTGTCCACATGAGCTTACGGATTATATCAGATTGGGGGATTCCATCCCACGTAATGATGTTCATACTTTTTGGCGTAAGTTAGACGCCTTGCCGATTACATGCCATAATGGTAACTTTCAACATGACGTTCGTGATCGATAAAAAGAGTGGAAGAATAATATTGATACGAGATTTGAGGCCGCTCCAGAGTTGTATAATACTTTAATTGTGAGGAGAATGACAGAGATTTGCAATACAAAAACGACGATGGTTATAGTGAAAACAAACAATAAAGGTCGTCCCAAAGGGACAAAAGCTGAAATTGTCAAATCAACAAAACGTGATCCCATCTACTTTGAGAACGTGGAGACCATTCTCGATGGTTGATCACATGTCAAACCAATTGTATTAGATGTTGATATGTTTATTTGAATTCATTATTGGAGCGTTGATATCATGTAGGTTCATTTAAAGAAATGATGTCCATTACCACCTGTAGCCTACAAATGACACTCAAGTCGTTATTTATGTGCAACAAGATGGCTATAATACTATAGCGGGATGATTGTCGAGAATTAATGTATTCTTGAACGTTATTGTACAAATAATATATTATTTTGGTACTATGTCATTGGTAATATGTTATTTGAATGATAGGTTTAGATTTATTTATTGAATTAATTTGATATTTTGGTTTATTTGGATTAATTGTTGTTTTAACGCCTGTGTCTGTGTGAACTAACTGCTCGTACGTATTTATGTTCGTTCAACATTGACCACTAGATTAAGTACTGTTTGAAATATTTGGCCGAACATGACTAAAATATTTGATCAATGATTGTCGTACATGGACAAAATGTTCGACAGGTGTTAGCCGAACTTGTGCAAGATGTTTGGCTAGTATCTGTCGAACATATACAAATTATTTGGCTGGTACATGCCGAACATGAACAACATGTTTGACAGATATCTGTCGAACAGATTGTAAAAAACCTCCTGAAATTTTTTGCCCCGCCAAATTTCTTTCAATTTAACACAAGCCAACAATTGATAGATTACAAAGTAAACCACAATATGTTAAAACAAACTGTCAAACGCTAAGGAAAGTCATATCACATTGTGTTCGAGGTCAGTGAAATCAACTTGCATAACAGTTTAATTATTTATCTTGAGACTGCTGCGGCGAGCTGCTCTTACAACACAGCAGTGTGCGGTCCTCGACTCTCCGTGCCTTCTTTCTTTGTCCTAATGTAGGTGAGATTAATTTGAAAAATTATGAATTTAATCGATCAATCACAAAAACATCTCATCCGTCAAATTTTGATCCTACTAGTGGCTGTAGCAAACAAAACAAATGCCATTCCATTCCATTCCCCATTTGCAGCTGCGGCTGTAGATGTTCAAATGGCCCACTAATAAAGTGTCTACAATCAATCATACTGCAAAATTCTCCCACCTAACCGTCGACAAAAAAGACTATCGTTGCCAATTTGAGTGCCGCTAATTTACAAAACACTTTATCCATTCATTTCTTCATTCACTGCAATCTTTCTGAATCGAGCATGTGACTTAGCTTTGCTGAAAGCAATCTCCATTAATTAGTTACTACCCTCATCTTTTCTTCCACAATCAATCTGTAAAAATGGCGTCCACGGCCCCTTCTGATGCCGACCATCTTACTCTTTCCTCTTTTCCTAGGGTATTTATTCCTCCCTTCACGTTTTTTTTTTTTCATTTTCTTGCGATTTTTTGTGTAAAGTTTGGATTTTTAATGTGTGTGTGTTTGATTAGGTTGGGAAATCGTCAGGTGAGGTTGAGGGTTTGGAAGAGCCGCTTATCAATAGAAGAAAGCCACACTGCGATGAGTATTCCGTGCTTGCTGCTATTCTTCCGTGAGCATTTATATAAATAGTGTAAATATATTATATGCATATCTATCACACACGCACTCACTCACTAATTTCTATGTGAACATGAAACACTGATTTAATTGTTTGGAAATTTGTAGTATTTGTGTGTTTCTTGGATTTATTTGGTTTGGAATTTCGGATCTATATTTGTCATCTTGCTGCTTGTTTGGTTGTGTGCAAATCAAATTTTTTTTTTTTTTTTTTTAGGCGAAAATGGCAATGCCCCATAAATTTTATTAAAAATAAAAATTCAAAAGTACAATAAATAAAGAAAGACAGAAAATAAAATAAAGAAAAGGTCAATCAAATCGCCTTTTAGGATTCCAAAGCCTTTTAGGCATGATGTTTTTTGTTTTAGCTTTCGCTCCAGATTTTCCTCGTTTCCCTTTAACCTTTTGAAATCCATCTTCTTCATCGTAATAGTCTTCAAAATTATCGCCGTCAGCCATTGGAGCACTCGGATCAACATGAACACCGCCAACAATACCCCCATAAGTGCGAGCATCATGATAAGCCGAAGGAGAAGTATCAGAAAGACCGCCTTCAGGTTCGGAATCACATTTTTCCCGAAGAATAAGAGCATCTTTTAGATTTTTTGGGTTTATAAATTCGGGATTAAAATATTTAGGATTTGGCATACGAGTAGTAGAGGAACGTAAGTTAGGGGCTGAGGAAGCTTGAGTGCAAATCAAATTAACTGATAGTCTGTACTAACAAATTAGTTTTAATTACATCATCGTTCAAGGCACAAAAAGCTCACATTTTTCAACACGAAGTTGTATTTTGGTGTTAACGAATCATAAATTAGGGTCAGAGTCTGAGAGTTTGTAACTAAAAATTAAGAACTGCGTTAATTTTCTGGCCTAAATTTGGTGATATTTTTGCCTCTAGCATACTCAATGAGAAAAGGGTATAGAGACAAAAATTTAAGTAGGCCATTGGTGTCTGATTTTGTGATTAGACGAAACTTTAAGCTTGTCATTGCCAGATAGAACATAGTGCCAAGCAGTGGCGGAGGTAATTTTTTTTTTTTTGGGTTGGGGGTGTGGAATTATTCTTACTAAATAAAAGGGGGCATAAAAATTAGTGTATTTTTTTTAGATCAATGGGGGCAAGTTTCAATAAATTGCACTAAACACCTAAATTCCTAAAATATTTTCACTAGTAAAACAATTTTTTTTAAAGACCAAATGGGGGCAATTGCCCTCATTGAACACCATGTAGATCCGCCAGTGGTGCCAAGAGTATCTTTATGATATCTTATAGAGTAATTGATCCTGTTTTGCTCTCAAATGAACACTTTGGTGGTGTTAAGGCATTCTTTTGGTATGGGCCTAAGTCCTAACATGCATGTATGTTATATACTCACCCCCCCAAACCAAACGAAAAAAAGGAGTTGTATATCAGAATTCAAAACTAAAATCTCCATTTTCCAGTTTTTTCTTTATTTCCAAAGACGTGATAAGTGCAATGTGAATCTTTAGGAGGGGATATAAAGTTGAAATTATCCATTGATAGCTAACCTCCTCGGCCAATGCCTGCTTTGATATCCTCGGTATATGAATTGTGTTATATTTCCTAGTTATTCCTCTATATATAATTATACACTCCATTCACAAACGAGCGAATTTGTTTGAAAACAATGTCAAGTAAATACATAGTCTATTATCATATCTAACATTGCAACACTATTTGAAGTGTAGTCCAGAAATAGTGTTAATGCTACACGAGCACACTGCATTGCGGTACAACTGCAGTACCATAACTTGTTTTAATGGTAATATTACGATCTGTCATGCTGATACTAATACTCTATAATTTCGGCACATATGTCATTTATGATGAAACAATTGAAACGAATGTGGTTGTTGTGCTGTACATTCCGGACCTGAATTTTAGCTTTATGGAGTTTTGGCTGTTAGGGATCCTGATTTTTCAAGATGAAATCACTGTCACTGCAACTCAACTCAGCCTTTGCCCAATCCCATTTTGTCCCAATTACTGGTGAAGATGGAGAAAACACATTAAGTTAAAGAGTCCTGCCTGGTCTTATTTGTAAACTAAATGGAAATAACTTGATCCCCTAGCTGACCATCTATATGTTATTGCATACAAAGTGATGTACTCCCTCCGTCCCACCGATCTTAAGAAAACTTTCCATTTTGGGCGTCCCGCCGATCTTAAGAATTCCAAATATGGAAAGTTTTTATTATTTTTATACTCTTTCTACCCCACTCATTCTCTTTCCTACTTTACTTTTACACTCACAACATTCTCTCTCCTAACTATTCATCCCACTCATTCTCTCTCCTATTTAATTTTTCACACTCACAACACTTCTTCCACTCATTCTCTCTCCTAATACTATAATAATATTCCTTAATTCCCGTGCCATTTCATTTTTTCTTAAGCTGGGTGGGACGGAGGGAGTATATAATACAAGAAATAAATTATTTTTGGATCTTCGTGCTAGAATGGCGAGTATGTTTGTCTATGCTCAAATTTTGTTTAGATCTGTTGTTTGGAAGTTTTCTAAATAATTCAACTGAATGGTGTAAGGATTAATACAGAAATTCACCAGGACTGCACAATGATTTTGTCTTGTCAGAAATGTCCTTTGCTTCGTGCATAGATTGAGGAAAGATTCGTTGTTTTCAGATTTCTCTTCCCAGCTTTCGGAGGATTATTATATGGCTATGATATTGGCTCCACATCTTGTGCCACAATTTCTATACAGGTAATCTGAGTTTTAAGTATTTAACTACATCATTCATCATATATTCATATGTAATGTATGCTATGCTCGATCAGCATGAAGAGCAACCTTCCATGATTATCATTAGACCAAAGAGCTAAGCTAGAGCTTGCTCCAACCCGAAAAAGATTAGTCCCACTTTCCTATTTAGTTTGTACCAAAATAGTCTCATTTCTTAACATGGAAATAATATTGATGCAATATAAAGGAGGTACAAACAAGTAAAGCTACACTCCTAGAAGTGGAACTTCTTTTCATTTTCAGGATGGAAGGAGTATCTGGCTTCTTTTTTCTTTTTCTTTTTTTTTTTAACCAAGGGGAAAATATATCCTTCTACTAGTATTCAACACAAACTTTAATCTTTTAGACTTGGAGACTTCATGGTTGCAAGGAAACATTTGATGCCGAAAACTTTCCAGATTCCAGTGACGCTCCTTCGACATTATTGATTAATCCAGTTTTTCTTCTATACTTCTATTGTAGAGATCAGAATATTACTCGCTTTCTGTGGTCAACTGAGATGTGTTTTGTTTTCTCTGGTAAAGAAGTAATGCTCTAGCCGCACAAAGAATGCTTTTCCATAGGAAAGGTTGGGGTTCATACCCCCCCATTCCAATGCTATAATTTGTAATCCCCTCCCCCAAGTATCCCCTTGTAATACACTGGGCGATTAATCAGATATTTGGTAGAAATTTCCTACGTACATCTGATCCCCCCTTACCCCACCGTAGATGGGAGCCTTTGCGGCACTGGGGTAATGTTGTTGTTGCTAGCATGTGGGATTTCAAAGGAGGAAAAGAAAAAGAAGAGAGATGTTTTTTTTTCTTACGTACATCTGTTTTTTTTTTTAACTGTTCAGCTCTTATCTATTGTTTTCATATTCCACAGTCAGCCGAATTTAGTGGAATTTCATGGTACAACTTGTCATCTGTCGACGTTGGTCTCATAGTAAGTTCATAACTCTTGCCTATTAGTAACTGTTCTGCTTTCATGTAGGGCAGGATTTCTCTTGCCTAACCTTTGCTTTTTAATTCCTTCTTGTTTGAACCTTCCAATATCATTTTTATCCGCAAGTGATTTGTTCTCTCTATTGATCATTACAGACCAGTGGATCGTTGTATGGGGCTTTGATTGGCTCTGCATTGGCTTTCAGTGTTGCGGACTTTCTAGGTTATCTACTCTTTCAATTGCTGGCTCAAGTTCATAATTCATGTTATTTTACTATATTGACAAATATTTTGATTAATAGGACGAAGAAGGGAGTTGATACTCTCTTCTATCATGTATCTTGTTGGTGCTTTTGTAACCGCATTTGCACCAAACTTTGCACTTATGGTTGTCGGCCGGTTTGCATTTGGTATAGGAATTGGACTGGTAAGATACTGGCAATATGTTTGAACCTTATAATTCAAAATCTTAAGGTAGTTTATAATTACCGTGTTCACTCCTAAATAAATACTCATCTCTTTTGCTTATTAAATGTTTACAATTTTCTCAGATGTGTTCATGCATAAATCATCTCTAAATTGCATAAGACATGTTAGGTTTATACACTCTTTCTGGCTAGATTAACTCACTGATCTTCATATTTTTTTTTTACTGATCTTCATATTTTTTTTTTTAACTTGTACTTCTGCTTTTTTACTTCTAGGACGTACCAATAAGTTCTATATTCCTGCTAACTTATGAAATCTAGGGTTATTATTCTCATTGAACAGACAAAACTACTCGTATCGTATTTAAAACAGTTTAAGCAAACTCCCACGCTATGGTTATCAGATTACCACATTTGTATCTTATTACCATTGTTATTAGATCCCTGGATAAGATTCCTCATAAAATTATTATCCAAACAATGTCATGATGGATGTGTATATTAGATTCCCATGCACCAAAAGTTCCATTGAAAAGTCAAGTAGATTATAATCTTCAAATCTGTTAATGGAATGATGTTTATTAAATAATCTTAGAGTAGAATCTGAATATGTTCTTCCATATCCCCTCTTTTGGCTTCCCTCATTTTCTGTGTGATGTGGTACATTCTGCATATACAGGCAATGCATGCTGCTCCTATGTACATTGCTGAGACAGCTCCGAGTCAGATACGAGGTCAACTAATTTCCCTTAAAGAATTCTTCATTGTTCTGGGAATGGTTGTAAGTACCACAATCTTTCTCTAAGAATATGCTTTTCGTTTTAAGGCAATGCAAGAGCAAATTTAAGTTGTTTATATCCTCTGTACATTAGCTGCCTTCATTTTTTAGTGCTCCCTCCGTCCCATAATAAAAGTCGCACCTTCCTTTTTGGTCCGTCCCAAACCAAATGTCGCATTTCTAAATATGGAAATACTCTTAGTGCAATTTTACTATAGTACAAGTGATGTACAAACAAGTTGAGCACAACAACAACAAAGCCCTGATCTAAAAAATGCAACATTTTACGGGACGGAGGGAGTATATGTGTGTCTGTTTGTAGTGTATTTAAAGTATAACATCAACGATTAAGTGTGTATAATGTTTCACAGGCTGGTTATACAGCTGGCAGCCTCTTGATTAATACGGTTGCTGGTTGGCGGTATATGTACGGAGCTAGTGTTCCAATAGCGGTGATCATGGGGATTGGAATGTGGTGGCTACCTGCTTCACCAAGATGGATTCTTTTGTGTGCCATCCAGGGTAAAGGAAGTATGGATGACCTGAGAGAGACTGCCATTCGTTGCTTGTGCCGGCTTAGAGGTGAAGCAATTGGTAGTTCAGGTGCTGAGCAAGTAGATGAAATTTTGGGTGAGCTTTCTTATATTAGGGAAGAAAATGAAGCTACTTTGGGGGAGATGTTCCAGGGAAAATGCTGGAAAGCTTTGACTATTGGTGCAGGATTAGTTTTATTTCAGCAGGTATCTTTTATAAAGGACTCAAATTTTACATCATTGTCTTCTTAAGTTTCACTTACATTAGTCTCTTTCTGACATGACAGATTACAGGGCAACCTAGTGTATTGTATTATGCTGCAGCAATATTTCAGGTAAAATACTTCTCCATCCGTCCCAAAATACATGTTGTTGGAGATAAAATCACACAAATTAAGAAAAGGTCAAAATTACTATGTTAACCTTCACTAATCATGGGATGAGTAATTCCCTAGACATGTTTGGTGAAGTACTACTACTTTCATTGGGAGAACATTGGAAATATAAGAATTCACAGAAAAATGTAAAGAATACAAAGAGGCAATGTGTAGTAAATAAGGTAAACTGTGGCAAAATTTTGTAGAAAACTGTAGAACGACAAACATTTTGGGACAAAAATTCACTTCTTTAACTACAAGTATTCTAGGACGGAGGGAGTATGAAGTTTTGAGGTTGTATCCGATTCATTTTGCTTCTCATTTTTATTTTAATTGCTTATTCATTTGGATCTTTAACTGGCATAATTTGATAGACTGCAGGATTTTCCGCAGCTTCTGATGCAACAAGGGTTTCCATTCTTCTTGGGGTATTGAAGGTTGGTTCTAGAGGGTCATTAGTCCCCCCTCTCCCTCTCTTCCCCCCCCCCCCACACACACACACACCAGTTATGTTACAATGATATAGTTGCTTTTTTCTTCTATCATGAGAGTTAATTAATGATTTATTACTGATATCTGATATCACGTTTGCCTTTTTATAGTTGTTTATGACTGGTGTAGCTGTTCTAGTTGTTGATAGACTTGGGAGGAGACCTTTACTTCTTGGTGGTGTTTCTGGCATGGTAAGTTGTCTCTTTTTATTGGTGGGAGTTTTAGATTTATGTGATGAGGTGCATTTAACAAGTTCGATAGGAATATGGTTTAATTACGTTAGTGCCCTCTTCTTAAACCTTTACTAGCTACGAGGGATTGTCAGCATATGTAGTTCAACAAATCGTTAAAGTTGGGAATTCTGCATTATCTGCAGGTGGTCTCGCTATTTCTTCTGGGATCATATTACACCTACCTGGGTAATATACCGGCTGTGGCGGTGGTGGCACTGCTAATGTATGTTGGATGTTATCAGGTATAACTTCATTTACATGTCTGAAAACAGAACTGCTTGTACAATGTGGTTAGGGATATGTACTTTCTCCAACAGTTGATTATTTGTTTTTTGATGAGAAGTTTGAGAACAAGAAGTTAACTTATGATGAATGATTTTGCAGTTATCATTTGGTCCTATTGGTTGGCTGATGATATCTGAAATTTTCCCATTACGCGTAAGAGGGCGTGGATTGAGTATAGCCGTTCTTGTAAATTTTGGAGCTAATGCTGTTGTCACATTTGCATTTTCTCCTCTGAAGGTATTTACCATTGCGTTGATAGTTTTACTCCCTTAACTACAGCACTGAAGGAAAACGAACCCCATTTATCTGTGTGCAGGAATTACTGGGAGCGGGAGTATTATTTTTCATGTTTGGAGGAATAGCGGTAGTGTCCCTTGTTTTCATTTTCTTTGTGATACCAGAGACAAAGGGGCTCACTCTGGAGGAGATTGAGGCCAAACTTGTTTAGGAAATCTTTCCTTTCATACATTACCTCACAATTACTATACATGTATTTTTGGGTGGGTCCGCAGAAATTTAAGTGGACATAAAATGACTGTGTTGAGCATTGTATATGATACTTTGTTGTGCTCACAGCCTTGGTCAACTCCTTTGATGGATATCTCAACATACTAACCTGAAATTGATACTTACAGGGTCTATGTTAAGTCAAATAAACCAGGTGGCGTCGTTTTAGTTAGGAGGGTTACGTCGTCGTCGTTTCATTTAGTGAAGGACAATGTCGTTATACTTACTGTTATTTGATTTTGTCGTGTAATGGTTGTTACAAATAGGGAGTGGTTTGTAAAGGAAAATCATGTAGAATGATATTCATGCCTTCTTCCCCAATTTCTGTTTCTCTCTCTTCTATCTACTTTCTCATCAAACTCTTCTCTCTCTCTCTCTCTCTTCTGTTCTCTCTCTTACCTCAGTCTAAATTCTTCTTCTCTCTCTCTTAAATTATATTTCTGATTCACGGTGTTAAGCTCTGCAAATTGAAATCCAATTTGCATAATTTCGATTCAATTGCTAAGATCATAACAAGTTGGTATCAGAGCCTTCTCGATCGAGAAGGTTGGGTGTCGTAACTATGGTAGAGACTCGTTACGAACTGTTGGAGGGAAGTATCAAAAGCATGAAAGGGAATCACGTGCAACTATTGATGGAGTTCAAGGGGAGGTTGCAGGAGTCAAGGATTCAGTAGACCAAATTAAGGCCATGTCGTTCGAAATGAAGAAGAGCCACAACAATAAGGAGAAGGAAGGGTCAACACAATTCCAGAACAATTCCGGTAATGGTTCAATCCTGGGAGCTGCACCAGGTGGGGGACAAGGCTCAAAGGGAGCTCTCCAATGGCGAATGGATCTCCCACGAGAGGAGTTTGAAGGGTTTGTCGATGGTAGAGAGTATCTAATAATCCAAAGGATAATACAAGGGGAGAAAGGGAGGACAGGGACATTGCAGGTACTATAAGAAATATCTAAAGTTGGAATTCCCTGAGTTTGTTGGTACTGATTGTAGGGGTTGGGCAAGGAAGTGTAGATTTTTTTTTAAATACAGATCTGTACCTGATAAGGATAGGGTGGAATTGGCATCCATGATCCATGCATTTCGAAGGAGGAGCTGAGTTTTGGTACCAACACTACATAGATGAACTGGAAAATTTGGATTGGGAGGGGTTTGTAAGGAAGGTTGCCTCTTGTTTTGGTCCCCGGATCCATGATAACATCGAAGGTGAGTTTGCTAATTTACAGCAAATTAGTACAGTTTGTGAATACATGGAGAGGTTTGAGGAATTGAGAGTCCTCATGAAGATAGAAATTCCTGGCTTGACTGAAAGAAAATTTTTGTCAATAACTTTAATAAGGGATTGAAAGATGAGATCAAGTATAGAGTTCATGTTCAGTTTCCCACAAACTTGTCTCATGCTATGAGTATAACTAGGATTGAGGAGTCTCATGTCGATTGTGCAAATAAGAAGTTGAAATACCAAGTTAACAGATCACCATCTTACTCACATTCCACTAGTGCTAAACCAGTTACAAATCACACCCAATACAACAACATTCAAAAACCAAACACACCCTCTACTAATTCCAAAACAACCAGTAGTAGTGTTGGATCTGCCAAACAACCCTTCACCATCAAACACCTAACACAAGCTGAAATGCAACTAAGGAGAGATAAGGGTCTGTGTTATAATTGTGATGAACCATACAAATTTGGTAATCGATGTAAGAATAGGCAGTTTTACATGTTGAACATGAATGAAAAGGAAGAAGAGATCTGGCATGACTTATTAGATGAGGAGATAGACCCTCCACAGGAGGATAAGACTGGTGATGATGTCAACATCTCTCTCCATGCATTGTCTGGTAGCAATGGGCTTCAAACACTTAAACTGGAGGGATGGAAAGGGAAGAAGAAATTTTCTATGCTCATTGATAGTGGAAGTATTCATAATTTCATGATCAAGAGGCAGCTAAAAGGTTGGGATGTGTAATACAGGATTCTCCCATGGTGCAAGTCACAGTTGCTGATGGAACTAAAATGGCTAGTCAAGGGAAATGCACAGGTTTCAAATGGAAAATGCAGGGTAAGTCTTTCACTACTGACATGAAGTTATTGAAATTAGGGGGATGTGATTCTGTTTTGGGAATACAATGGTTGAAATCCATTAGCCTTGTTACCTTTGATTTTCAGAACTTAACCCTGAGTTTCAAGTGGGAAGGAAAGGAAGTATGTTTGACAGGGGTAGCTGATTCTACATTGATTCACACCATGAATGCTCTATCAGTTGACATAGAATTGCCGAGGTATCCATATGGGGGGGGGGGTTTCTACAACTTTACTCATTGTCCACAGAGGAAGCTGACACATAGGTACACCCTGATGTTCAATCCCTTCTATGTGAATTTGATGATGTTTTTTTCGAACCCAAAGGCTACCCTTAAGGTTTCATGATCATGGTATTCCACTGAAAATGGCTAGTTCACCTATTAAAAAAAGGCCTTATAGATGTCCACGTTTCCAAAAGTCTGAAATTGAAAAACTAGTAGCTGAGATGTTGAGAAGTGGGATTATCCAACACAGTGTCAGTCCTTTTGCTCACCAGTGTTGTTAGTCAAGAAGAAGTATGGCTCATGGAGGATGTGTATAGATTATAGGGAATTAAATGTTATGACAATCAAGGATAAGTTTCCAATTCCCATCATTGATGAGTTGTTGGATGAATTGAATGTTTCTCAATACTTCACTAAGTTAGATTTGAGATCTGGTTACCACCAAATTAGGGTCAAGGAGGAGGACATTCCAAAGACTGCCTTTAGGACCCACTATGGCCACTTTGAGTTTAAGGTAATGCCATTTGGGTTAACAAATACACCAACCACATTTCAAGCTTTAATTAATGATGTGTTTGCTGAATTTATGAGAAATATTTTACTGATGTTTTTGATGATATCCTCATCTATAGTCATGGGAGTCCCATATTGATCATCCCAGACAGGTCTTGTCCCAGTTAAGAACCCATCAACTTTTTGTTAAGAAAAAAAAGTGTGCTTTTGGATAGAAGGAGGTGGAATACTTGGGGCACATAATCGACAGAAGGTGAGTATCTACTGACCCAAACAAGATCAAATGTATGATGGAATGGCCAATTCCAACAAATGTTAAAGGTTTGAGGGGATTTCTGGGGCTTACAGGTTACTATAGGAAATTTGTAAGGCATTATGGGGTCATTAGCAAACCCCTGACAAGATTGCTACAAAAGGGAGGGTTTAAATGGAGTTCAGAGGCTACCCTAGCTTTTGAAAAACTCAAACAAGCTATGACCACTTCACCTGTCTTAGCTATGTCTGATTTCAACAAACCCTTTGTTGTGGAGACTGATGCATGTTTTGGTGGAATTGGGGCAGTCCTTATGCAGGAGGATAGACCTATTGCTTATCTGAGCAAGGCTTTGGGTCCTAAGCATTTAGGCCTATCAACTTATGAGAAGGAATTCTTGGCAGTAGTTTTTGCTGTGGAAAAATGGAGACACTATCTATGTGGTCACCCTTTTGTGATCAAAGTAGACCACGAGAGTTTGAAACATTTAATTGAGCAGAAGGGGATTAGTGGATTACAACAGAGGTAGATTTCAAAGTTGCTGGGATTCGATTACTCTATCAGTTATAAGAAGGAAGTAGATAACAAGGCTGCAGATGCACTTTCTAGACAGCATGAGGGCAACAATGAAGTTCAGTGTGGTGCTATTTCTATGATTCAACCTCAATGGGTGACTCAAGTACTTACCAGCATGGAGGGGTATCAGGAAATTCAAAAGGTCATGGAAGGGCTAATATCAACCCTCACGAGTTTCAAAAGTTCACTTAAACAAGGATTGTTAAGGAGGGAAGGAAAGATCTACATTGGGTGTAATTCTGAATTAAGGAAGAAAATTGTGGAGGAACTACACATTACTCCCTTGGGGGGTCATTATGGCATATTGGGTACTTGTAAAAGGGTTGCTCAATATTTCTACTGGCCATGCATGAAGGATGATGTGAAGAGGTGGATTGGTCCTTGTGATATTTGCCAGCAACACAAGAGTGAGAATATGTATACCCCTGGCTTACTTCAACCTTTACCAATACCTCAACAATCTTGGAATGATATTGCCATGGACTTTGTTGAGGGATTTCCACTGTCCAATAACTGGAATTCCATCTTAGTTGTAGTTGACAGACTTACTAAGTATGGACATTTTATTCCCTTGAAGCATCCTTACACTGCCTATGGGATAGACAAGATTTTCTTTGATCAAGTTTATAAACTCCATGGGTTACTGGTCACTATTACTTCTGACAGGGATTCAATTTTTCTCAGCCAGTTTTGGAAGGCATTGTTCAAGCTTCTGGGTACTTCTTTACAACTCAATACTGCCTATCACCCTCAAACTGATGGACAGACTGAAAGGCTCAATAGATGCTTTAAACACTACTTAAGGACAACCAGCAGTCATAACCCCAAACAATGGTCACAATGGCTAAGTTTAGATGAGTGGTGGTACAACAGTAATCACTATTGTATAGGTCAATTTCAAGCAATTCAACTTTCAAAGGAAAAAATGGGGCACAATGGAATATGACAATGTAAATTCTAGATGTCGACAAGAGATTTAACAAGGAAAGCCCTTGAACAACTTGTTCGCCGGAATAAAATCTCGGAAAGATGGAATATTATTAGTATTGTGATGGTAGAGAGTGAATGAAAAGTACAAAGTATGTTGCTAAAAAACCAATGTGTGTGTGTGTATACATGTGTTCATTTATTTTTAAATACAAATGTTGATAACGGTATCAACTAAGTAAATGCAATCCCTCCTCATGCGCCTGGAATCTTGCAGGAGGTTACTGATGCCGTCTACATATCCGTTGCTGAGTAAATGTTGTTGAAGACGTTGCTTGACTTGGTCCATCAAGCTTGTAAAAACAGTTCCTACAATGTCGCCTTCCAACAATCCTGGACGAAGCGGATAGTCCATCAAGCTGTACTGCCAAGTTATTACCACAAGATGATGTCTCAGGATGTAACATGTTGCTATAGTTTTTCACCCCGAACAATTTCCCCTGAATTTTTGGAATATCCAAAATGTATAAATTTGAATTTCAAAAAGTCTATCTCTAACCGCCTAGTTGCTGATCTTGGAAGACGATATGTTCTGCTTGGTTCACGGATGGTGTAAGGCTTAAATTGAGGTAGGGATTAGCGTAGAATCCGCCAAAGAAGATAAATCTTATATATATGTATGGGATGAGAATGTTGAAGACTCCATCAAATAATCACGAAGGACAAAATGTCATTTGGTAAGTCTTTAATATTACATCTGGACTTCTTGTATACATCAGAATGTTTACTATCGTTTTTTTAGTCGTCCGTTCAAAGCCCAGGTTTGCTGCGAAAGCTTTGGTTGCCAAATACAAAGGAAGAACTAGTGAAGACATGCTTCCTTCACCTAGGTTGGAACTTGGGAGTACCTTAGGAATAAAGAGAAAGAGACAAGGGAAGAAAGACATAGAAGAAGCGGGCTCCAACGAAGATGTGTTAGAGACTAAGGTATAGTACTTCTTTCCCTTTCATTTTTACATCTTGTTTTGATAAAAAATATTTTGATTTTAGGAAATAACCGCGGTTAAGATGATGGTCAATGAAATCAAATGGTGGAAGGATAAAGCAGTATCTTCAACTATGGAGAAAAAAGAATATGAGGCGGACCTAAAAGTGGCTTTTGATATGTTGAAAACAAAGGAAAAATAGATGAGAAAGAAACATGTTCAAGAGATGGAAAACCTGCGAGATGAACTAGTGGCTGAAGCAGCTAAATCTGTTTTTGACTCCAGAATTGAGATGATCAAAGAGTATCAAGATGGACAACACTCATCTTGGAATTTGGAGGAGGAATTGGTTGCTTTGAGAAGGATTGTTTGTGAAAGGCCTTGTGAAATGGTTTCTAGGAATTGTTGGGCCCTACATTTTTCAGTCAAACTGTTTCACAACTTACACCTAACAACTTGGTACTAACAACTTGAGTTGTTCTATTTACAACTTGGCTTTCTGCAGGTTGGGACGCAGTAACGCTCTTCCTATTTTATAGGGCACGTGTCACAAGAAGCAAAGATTAAGTCAACAACGTTTCCTCAGCAACGGATCTTATCTTCTCCCTCAAACAACAAATGGCGGATATATCTCTCTTTGATCAACCTCTTCCCCGAGTTTATAGGCGCATAATCTTCTTTGTTAATTAGTTTTATTTGAGGTATAAAAGGGGAACACACACTGTATTTACACACACGTTCTTCACTAGCTTAAGCTCCCTTTTTCATACGCTCTTAGCATTGTAATCTCAAGAAAATTCTTAGTAAACTTTCGGTCAAGGCAGGAGCCAAATCCTCCCGGGGTTTTATGCCGGCGAACAAGTTGTTCAAGGGCTTTCCCTAGTCAACAAACATCTTGTGTCCATTTCTATTCAACTTGATAATCATTGTACCTAGATTCATATCACTTTAGTCACTTTTCTTCTCATCGAAATACACTTGTTGAAATTTGACCAAAACAATTTGGCGCCGTCTGTGGGAAACTTTGATTATTTGCGTAGAAATGGTTAATCCATCATCCAGCAGTCAGAGTCGGCCGCTTCCTGTTTCCAATGCACAAGTCAACCCTCCTCCAAGTGCAGAAGCTGTCAATTTGGAGATAATGTCCAACATGGCGGACATGTTGAAGAAAGTAGGCGATCGGTTGGATGCTCAGGAGCATACGAATACCATGATATTCAATGCCATTGATAGTCTGCGTAAAGGGAAGCAAGCTGAGACTCAAGTATCCACTCCGTTTTCACCTTTACTTCCTAGATCTTTGTTTGGTGCAGGTACAGGACCGAGCCATGTCGGAGATATCCCTATGTCCGTCCAACACCTTGCCAGCGGATAGCACAATTGTGACATCCATTCCAATCGAGCAACCAAGATTCGGCCTACCAGCTAGCCAACCTGCGCTATCATCTTGCTACACTTATGCTACACCCTCAATGGGGCAAACGGGAAGTTTCTTTAATGCTTTCGATACTTTCGCACCTCAGGTTAATAATGCTCCTCTTTTCGCAGAGAACCAACTTGTTAAGGAAATGCAAACCATTAAGGAGTTGCTCCGAAGCGTGCCTGGAGTCAACTTGCCGTATCATCAAGTCTCTCCAACTTGCTACAATGAGTCTCGTTTTGTGCCAGCAATAGCCAGTGTGGAGATCCCGAAGAAATTCTCAGTCCCTCATATGAAGAAGTATGATGGGAGTACCGATCCAGCAGAGCATGTATTGCTGTATCAGGAATCAATGGATATCATAAGTATCCCTCCTATGTTTAAAGAAGCGTGTTTTTGCAGGGGCTTTGGCTCTACTTTGTCAGGACCAGCCTTAAAATGGCTAACAGGGCTCCCTCTAAACTCTATTTCATCTTATGCTCAACTTGTTAATATGTTCATTAACCAGTTTTCGTGCAATAGGGCATTTGACAAGTTGACTAGTGATCTCTATAGAATTGTGCAACAGCCTAACGAAAATCTTAAAGAGTATTTGCACAGGTTCAACAAGGAGGCAGTGACTATACCCAACTTGGATGTGTCCACCGCTACGGAAGCATTCCGTATAGGCTTGAAGAAGAGCTCATTGTTCTACAACGAGTTGGTGATGACCCCTGCGAAACAACTTGAAGAAATCAGAACCAGGGCCTTGCCTTACATCAGATTGGAGGAAGATAGCTTGGCGATGGGGAAGTCAACTGGGAGGACTCCTACTCCTCTATTTGAGCCTTCTGACAAACGACCGGATTCCCATCACTATAAGTCCAACAGGGGCAAACCCCTTGTTAAAACTGAACCTTCTAGAATTCATGTTGTAGATGATGATCAGGAAGGTGATGATAATGATTATCCACAAATTTCTGAATATTGCTTTTCTGTGGACATTGCAGGAATCTTGTGCGCCATGGGAAATCTTGGAGATAAAGCAAGATGGCCCAAGAAGAATGACCAGTCAACAACTTGGAAGGACAAGTCCAAGTGGTGCGCATTTCATGAAGATTTTGGTCACACCACCGAGAACTGTTTCGCCTTGAGGAAGGAGATTGCTCATTTATTGTCCAAGGGTCTTCTCAAGGATTTGTTGGGCAAGAAGAGGGTCAGGAGTGAATCCAAAGAACCTGATTCAGGAGAACATTCTAGACCCGAGAAAGTTGCACCCTCCACCCACCAAGGCGGTGAATGTTATTTCGTGGGTCTCATATTTGCGGCACAACTTACTCGCCGCCAAGCGTCATGCCAAAAGCTCTAAGGAAGATCAATCGAATTGCCTTCAAGGCGTCGTGACTTCACGAGATGGTCATGTTATTTCCTTTGAAGATGAAGATAAGGATAACACGTTGGACCCTCATCATGATGGTCTAGTTGTTCGGGTGCATTGCTAATTGTGTGGTCAAGCGGATTCGATCGATGGTGGCGGCTCGGTCAACATCATCTTCACTCATGCTCTTGAAGATATGGGCATCCCTCTGTCCGAAGTGGTGAAGAATTCATCCGTACTGGTAGGGTTCAGTGGTGAGGTGAAGCAAACAGTCGGAGAGATCAAGTTGCCCATCTACCTAGAAGGTATGAATTCCATGGAGAGGTTTTGTGTGATTGAGTGCTCTTCCTCGTACAATGTTATATTGGGAAGACCTTGGATCCACAACATGAAGGCCGTGCCATCAACTTACCATCAATGCGTCAAGTTTCCAACACCTTGGGGAGTTGCCAAGTTGAAGGGAAACCAGCAAATCTCTAAAGAATGCTACAAGATCAACATGAAAGCAAGCTCGACCCCTCGGCAAGCATAGCAATTAAAGAAAAAGGCCCAGGACATTCTTGAAGCAGTGGAGCACGATACAAAAAGCGTTCCTGTTGATGCATCAAATCCTGAGGCCCAAGTGCAAGTTGGGATAGACCTACCGTCCGAAATCGAAGAGGAGCTGATCGAGTTCCTGAAAAGTCAGAAATGTTGTTTTGCTTGGAAGCATGAAGACATGACAGGGATAAGCAAGAATATTATTACTCACAAGTTCAACATTGACCCAACCATCCGTCCTGTCCACCAGAAAAGAAGGAAGTTCGCCCAGGAGCGGAACCAGATCATAAAGGATGAAGTTGAGAGGCTTCTGAAGTCCAAGATGATCAGAGAAGTTCAGTACCCAAGGTGGTTGGCTAACGTTGTAGTGGTGGAGAAGAAGAATGGCAAGTGGCGAGTATGCGTGGACTTCACCGACTTGAACAAGGCCTGTCCGAAGGATCCATTCCCTCTCCCTCATATTGATTCTCTAGTTGATGAGACAGCTGGCCACGACATCTTGACATTTATGGATGCATCTTCCGGGTATCAACAAATTCAAATGGAGCCTTCAGACCAAGAAGATACATCATTCATGACTCCAGAAGGTATATATTGTTATATTTCTATGCCCTTTGGTCTTAAAAATGCAGGGGCAACCTATCAAAGGTTAGTGAACAAAATGTTCAAAGACCAAATTGGCAAGACGATGGAGGTCTACATAGACGATATGGTGGTCAAATCCAAGCACATTGAGGATCATGTGGAGCACCTTGCTGAGGCATTCAACATCTTGAAAGCCTTCAACATGAAGCTCAATCCGGCGAAGTGCAACTTCGGTATTAGAGCAGGTAAATTCTTGGGATATATGGTGACCAAGAGGGGAATCGAAGAAAGTCCCGAACAAATCAAAGCCATTCTCAACTTGGAATCCCCTAAGAACATCAAGGACGTACAAAGGTTAACAGGTAGAGTAGCTGCTTTGAATAGATTTATATCCAAATCATCTGATAAGTGCAGGGTTATCTACGAAAGTATTAAGAAAAACAAACTCTTTCAATGGACCGACCAACATGAGGCAGCCTTCAAACAACTTAAAGAATACTTGATGGCGTCACCCCTGCTTGCTAAACCCGAACATGGTGAGCATCTTTATTTAGACTTAGTCAGTATTCGAAAACGTTAGTGCGGTATTGGTGAAGGAAATCCAAGGTGAACAAAGCATCCCGTTTACTATGTAAGTAAGTCTTTATTGGATCTTTGAAACAAGGTACTCTCATCTTGAAAAATTGATATTAGCCTTAACTACTGGGCTACCAAACTACGTCATTATTTTGAAACACATTCCATAACCTGTTAGAACTAATTATCCTATGAGAAATGTGTTGAGAACGCCGGAGATGTCGGGCGGGTTGGCCAAGTGGTCAGTCAAGTTGAGCACGTATGACATTTCGTACGAGCCAAGAACAGCCATCAAATCGCAGGCCCTAGCCAATTTCGTAGCCGACTTCACCCAAGTTTGCGGCTGAGGTAGAACTGGAAGTGCAACAACTTGAAGGTAAAACTGTTCCTAGATTTTGGACATTGTATACCGATGGAGCTTCAAATTCTAAAGGGATTGGTTTGGGAATAATCTTGAAGTCCCCTCAAGGTGATATCATACCTCAAGCTGTATCTTGTGAATTCAGTGCAACAAATAACGAAGCTGAGTATGAAGCCCTAATCATGGGTTTAACTACAGCTTTAAGTTTGAATATTACGCATTTAAATGTATTTGTTGACTCTCAACTACTAGCTAACCATTTTAATGGCAGTTATATGGCGAAACATTCCAAGATGACTCTGTACCTCCAACAGGTTAAGGCCTTAGCTTCGAAATTTCTATCATTCTCTTTGGAACAGGTCCCTAGAGAAGAGAACGCAGAAGCGGACGCCTTGGCCAACTTGGGTTCAACTTGCAAATCAATGTTGCATACTAATATCCCCATCATTTATGTTAAGTACCCTAAGAATAGACCAAGTTGAGGAAACTCAAGTGGTTACTCCACCCTCTTGGGGCACAAGATGCTAAACCTTCTTGGACCCAACCTGTAATTGAGTTCCTTCAACTTGGAACTATTCCACCCGATGTTAAGAATGTTAGATCCTTTAAGATTCGTACTTCTACTTTTGTTTTGATAGATAATATGCTATTCAAGAGGTCTTTTGCAGGACATTATTTGAGATGTGTCGATAATGAGCAAGTAGAACTAGTACTCAAAGAAATCCATGAAGGAATTTGTGGGAACCATTCTGGTGGGAAAGCACTGGCGTCGAAGGCCCTCAAGACAGGATACTATTGGCCAACCATGCGTCAAGATGCTATGAGCTATGTACAAAAGTGTGATGCACGAAAGACACGGTAACATCTTGCATCAACCTGCTGAGCCTTTACATTCTATAGTCCCATCTTGGCCTTTCATGCAGTGGGGCATGGACATTGTAGGCAAGTTGCCTAAGGCTCCCGGAGGCAAGGTGTTCATGTTGGCATTAACCGATTATTTCTCAAAGTGGATCGAAGCAGAAGCTTATGTACAGGTGAGAGATAAGGAGGTAATCTCATTTCTAAAGAAAAATATAATTAGCAGGTTTGGTGTGCCATCAGAGATTATATGTGACAACGGGTCACAATTTATAAGTAAGAAGACCAGGGATTTTTGTACTCGCTGGGGCATCAAGTTGATCATGTCTACACCTGTCCACCCTCAAGCCAATGGCCAAGCTGAATCAAGCAACAAGTTGATCATCAACAACTTGAAGAAGCGTCTAGACCAAAAGAAGGGAAAATGGGTTGAAGAGTTACCACTTGTACTTTGGGCAGATAGGACTACCACAAAAGGAGCCACAGGTAGAACTCCATATTCATTGGTATATGGGGCGGAAGCTGTAATTCCAGTTGAAGTAACGATCCCAACAGCAAGGTATGGCTTATTAACTCAAAATGAAAACAATCTTTTCCTAACTCACGATTTAGATACAATTGATGAGATCAGGGATTTAGCCAAGATAAGGATGGCAGCTTATCAACAACGAATTACAAGATCCTACAACAAAAATATCAGAGTCAGAAGGTTCCAGGTTGGTGATTTAGTTTTAAGAAAAGTATTTCAAAATACAAGAGAATTGAATGCAGGTAAGTTAGCCCCCAAGTGGGAAGGACCATATCTCATCGACGCCGAAGCTGGCAAAGGTGCGTACTGGTTGTCAACCCCAAGTGGAGATAGGATCCCTAGAAGTTGGAACGCCATCCACTTGAAACTTTATTTCATGTAAGTCCAGTTATTTGCAACTAGACTTCTCAGGTGCGATTTATTTTTAGTTGTCAAATTCATTCGTATATTTCAAGTTGTAATTTTTGTGGAGAATCCTCACTAACTTAAGCATCGTAGGGGCGTTAGCTATGCTAACGCCCAACCCTAACATAAATCTGTTTTGCGAGGTGCAACTTGAGCAAATGGAGTAGGCTCAACATGTTGACACGCCAGTAGGGCTGATACTTGTTGAGACCTAAGCTGGAATAGGACAAACATGTTGACACGCCAGTACGGCTGATACATGTTTAAGCCTGAGGAAGACAAAGGTCAAACATGTTGACACGCCAGTACGGCTGATACGTGTTTGAACCTGAGGAAGAAAATTTCAACATGTTGACACGCCAGTACGGCTGATACATGTTGAAATTCTAGCTGGAGAGGGATAGAACTTGTTGACACGCCAGGACGGCTGATACTTGTTCTATCTCTTCAAACGATTTACCTCTGATCAAAGGTACTTATGGTTAAAAGATATTCATCTTTTCTTACGAATTAAGGTTTCGACACCTTCGCCTGGGCGCACGTTTTCACACTTCTTCAAGTTGTGAACTATTGGTTGTAACATTTTCATGTTACCTACGGTTTATAACATTTACATGTTATCTAAAGAACAAACAAGCGTCTCCCAAAGACATAAAATACTTTTCTAAAAAACCATTAAGTGTTTTTCAAAAGATTTTTCGCAACTCAAGGACAAGTTGGGTAAGCCAACAAGTCCCTAAAAACCCTAAAAAAGCTTGGAGTACTAGACCAACCTAGTACCCCCAAATAAATTGTCTCGGCTCTTATGAGCCATTACAAACTAAAAACCTTGTTTTTGGGGACACTCCCCCCATTTGTTGTACCAACATAGGTACATAAATAAACCAAAAATTGTTTTTGTTCATCCAAAAATACCCAAAAGTTTTAAAATGTTTTTCAAACTTCGTGGCCTGCTGCCGCCGGTGTTGTATTTTCCCCTTGGTCATTTGGAGTAACCACTATGGTGTTCAGATCCTTGTTGGCATCATCAACTAGGGCTTCCAGGGCCGCGGAGTTCACTTCTTCTGCATCCGCTGGCTCCCCAATATGGTCCTCCAAAACTTTTCTCTCGTCCTCCAGGTTCCAAGTTATGGCTTGCCCATTTTTATATTCCTCAATCATCTGAATTCGAGCCTCTAACAAAGTCTTGGTGGCATGAAATTTAAAGTTTCCCTCCGCAGCCGCAAGTTCTTTCATGTGAGCCTTGTTCTCAGCCCTGATGGCTTCCACTTCTTTTTCTAAACGTTCAAAATCCTTCCTCAAACCTTCCATTTCACCAGCATGCTTGTTTGCTTCCTTCTTCCACTTCTCCACTTCCTTGGCGCTTTTTGTGGCCTCCTTCTTCGATTCTGCAACTTCATAACCGAGCCTCGCCGCCTTGATCTTCAATGCATCAATGTGGGCCACAATAGGGATCATAATTTCCTGCATAAAAGAAAGCATTAATATTCTATCAAACTCCTTGGAAAAACTCAAAGGTCCCTTCATCTTTACCTTCTCAACAGCAGCTCTGAACTTTTCTCCTAACTTCCCCATATCCATGTCACCATCTGTATCTGTGGTTTCAGCATCCACTAGCTTTCTCTTCTTCGCATCCCCCTTTTTCTTGGATGCAATCACATCGGAGCTAGCCACAACAGACACGGGGGTGGGGGGCTTACTGTCTTGCCTTGCTAAACTCTTTGCTCTAGCCGCAGCAAGTAGGCCAGCAGCACTAACGGTGTCCTTAGAGAGGGTGGCTGCAAAAAAGGTTGAAAAGTTAGAACAAAATAAAGGAATTAGAACAAGTTGGAGATAGGCAAAGGTTTCAGGTATTTAATTAACCTGTAGACATTCGGATGGGCTCAGATAAAGTTTCTTCAAGATTTGTTTCTTGGGCTTCTTCAGGACCAACTTCCTCGTCTTGATCTGCAACAAATTGAACTGGTAGTGCCCTAAAAGTTCTCACTAATATGTCCAAATTATAAATCTTGCTCACATTCTCCTCCGTGTTGTCCTTAAAAGGAAAGAGCACATCCAATTTCGCAACTAAGCCAAAGAGAAATTTGGAGAATTAGTTAAATGAGTTATTAAGGAGCATCATTAGAATAAGAAAAATTGCCTATACTACCTTGGGACCTCCATTTGAAGTTGGCACCCTCATCCTTCACCAGGGTGCTCTTCTTGGCAAAAAAGAATTTGTTCTTCCACCCTCTATCGACGGTATCAACATTGTCATTTAGAAAGGACATCCTACCAGCTCTAACCCTAAAGCCATACCTCCCTAAACCAAAACTCCTAATTTCATTTGTGAGAGCGAATTCCTCTAAACCTATTTCCAACTCTGTTTCTGCGTTTAACCTTACGAGGGTTTGTAGGCATCTCCAACCTTGGGGCATAAGTTGGGCATAGTTAAGTTTGGTAGCAGCAAAGAACTTGGTGATTAAGATTGGGAAAGGGAATTTCAAACCAATAGTGAAGGGGTATTCGGGGAAACATACCCATTCAGGGGAATAACATTCTGGGGTTAGGTCAAGGTGGGTAAAAAGTTCAGTTTCGAAAGCCATGGCATAATTCTTCTTGATAATTTCTAAATTGGTAGCAGGGATTGTACACTTCTCTTTTTCAGGGTTCTTCAACATGTTTTGGGTTAGAAAACCCGCGGGCAAACCCTCTCCACTCTCGATTAAAGTCACCGCCTTTCTCTTCCCCATTTTTTCAAGCTTAAACAGAAAATCAGAGATGGAATTGAAAAGAAAACAAGAAACTCACCGTCAATCTCTACTTGATTTTCCTCTCCAAACCGTCTTCCCTGGTTCTTCTTCTCGAAATCTTTGTGAAAGTTACGTTTTTGAAAAGGAGAGTTGGAACAGGAGTCTGTGTATTTATGGAGGTTGAGAGTGGTTGGGACTATAAAACAAATAAACCTTTTTGCTTTGGGAAAACTACTTAACCGTCCCGTCGCATCCCTTTTTTCTCTTTTAAAAACCGTCATCTTTTTTCCTTATTTGGCAAACTTTTTGAATTCTTTTGTCTCTTTCTATTCCTCATTTTAAAATTCAAAAAGTTTGGGGGCAATTGTTGGGCCCTACATTTTTCAGTCAAACTGTTTTACAACTTACACCTAACAACTTGGTACTAACAACTTGAGTTGTTCTATTTACAACTTGGCTTTCTGCAGGTTGGGACGCAGTAACGCTCTTCCTATTTTATAGGGCACATGTCACAAGAAGCAAAGATTAAGTCAACAACGTTTCCTCAGCAACGGATCTTATCTTCTCCCTCAAACAAAAAATGGCGGATATATCTCTCTTTGATCAACCTCTTCCCCGAGTTTATAGGCGCATAATCTTCTTTGTTAATTAGTTTTATTTGAGGTATAAAAGGGGAACACACACTGTATTTACACACACGTTCTTCACTAGCTTAAGCTCCCTTTTTCATACGCTCTTAGCATTGTAATCTCAAGAAAATTCTTAGTAAACTTTCGGTCAAGGCAGGAGCTAAATCCTCCCGGGGTTTTATGCCGGCGAACAAGTTGTTCAAGGGCTTTCCCTAGTCAACAAACATCTTGTGTCCATTTCTATTCAACTTGATAATCATTGTACCTAGATTCATATCACTTTAGTCACTTTTCTTCTCATCGAAATACACTTGTTGAAATTTGACCAAAACAGGAATGAGGATAGGTTGGAGCGGGTTAGTGAGACTCAGAAAGGAAAGAGGATGGATAAGGGCAAGGATGTTGTTCTCGATTGAAGGAACCCTTCTTTACTTCCCATAATTGTTCTGGTCATCTTTGATAAAACTTTTATGTTTTTAGAAATAATAATAAATGGAAAAGACGTTTTATCTTTTCATTCTGATGCTCGTTTTGGCAACATGTTAATGTCACTACCCATGATTCGATTTTAGGTCCATAACCTTAACTAAGTGCAAGAAGGTAATCAACATGTACTTGACACATTGTCCACCTACACCTTAGCTAAAATATGAAAAACGTGCATCCCGAGCGAAGGTGTAGATAACCTTAGCAACTTGAGAAGAATGTAAATTCTTTAAACCTTTTTGAGGGGTGAAACCCTTTGAGAAAAAGTATTTATATAAATAAATTTAAAACTGACTCGAGAAGCAATAATGCATTACATAGGAAATTACCAATTTCTAACGGGTTAGAATACTTGTCATCTTCTTTGTTTAGACAGGTTGTCGGTGTCATCGCATCTTGCAAAACAGAAACAGGTTAGGGTGGGTGTTAGCTTAGCTAACACCCCTCTGATGCTTAAGTCAGTAAAAGATTGAAATGTAGGGGCGAGCAGAAAAAACCGAAAAACCGAAAAAAACCGGAACCGAAAAACCAAACCGATCACTTAATGGTTTGGTGTGGTTTTTTAAAACTCAAAAACCGGCTGAACCGGTTTGGTTTTGGTTTTGTATAAATAAACCGGTAAAAAACCGAACCGAACCGAAATTACTTATATACGCTGTCGTTTAATATCCCATATATATAATCGCTTTCTTTCTCTGATTCTCTGATTCGACGTTCAGTAATCGACAATCCCTCATAGCGGCCTCACTTTAAACTCGATGGACCTAACCCTAAAATCAAGGCAGCGATCTTTCTCTTGCCGTTGCCGTAGATGAAATCTAATTACACACCAAGTCTGCAGCTACTTCTACTTTATTTGGAAGTTCAAAAATTACTGAAAAGCCATAGATGAAATCTAATTACACACCAAGTCAGCAGTTACAGACTCATGCTACTGTTGTGAACATTTTCCTTGTATGTTAGGCATATCTTCTTTCTCATTTATATGTCAGCCATGTTAGACAAATTTTTGTGTAGTCTATATTCAAATCTATTATGTCTAGTTTTAATTTTTTTTTATATGCAACTTTAATTCAAAGCTGGTATGTATGAATGAATGATGAAATGTTTTCTTTTTTGATTATTGAAATTATAGTCTCCCTTTCTATATTTTTTTATATGCAACTCTAAAGGTGTGAGGTTGTACTACCTATACTGATGTTAAAATTTTGAATGGTGTCCCAAACGACACCGAAACCAAACCGAAACTGAACAAAACCGAAATCGAACAAAACCGAAACCGAACGATTTTGAAATACAAAAACCGATATTTTTCGGTTCGGTTTCGGTTTTAGCCTAAAACCGAACCAAACCGGACCGTGCACACCCCTATTGAAATGTGTAAATCAAATTGAAATAACATAAAAGTAAAGTTAATTGAACTGTACCTGATCGTTGGAACAGAAATTGGTGAGTTGGTCACTTACATGAAGTACAACTTGAGGTGGACATCATTCCAATTCCTCGAGATTCGTACCCCGTCCAGGGTTGAGAGACTGTATGCTCCTTTCCCAGCTTCTGCGTCAATTAGGTAAGGTCCTTCCCACTTAGCTGCAAATTTCCTTGTATTTAATTCCTTGGTGTTCTGAAAGACTTTCCTCAGGACCATGTCCCCAACTTGGAATCTCCTGACGCAGACATTCTTGTTGTAAGACTTTGCTATTCTTTGTTGGTAAGCCTCCATCCTGACTTTAGCCATATCTCTGAGCTCATCAATGGTGTCCAGATCATCTGCTAGGATAAGTTGATTATCCCTTATAGATGATAGACCGTATCTGGCTGTGGGAGTGAAAATTTCATAGGGAGGACAACTTCGGTTCCAAACACTAAGGAATATGGCATTTGCCCAGTAGCTCCTTTTGGAGTGGTTCTGTCAGCCCAAAGTACCAAGGGTAACTCTTCAACCCATCTTCCCTTCTTTTGATCAAGTCTTTTCTTCAGGTTGTTCATTATCAACTTGTTACTAGATTCGTCCTATCCATTGGCTTGAGGATGCACCGGTGTAGACATTATCAGTTTGATTCCCCATCTCATGCAGAAGTCTTGTGTATTCTTGCTAATAAATTGAGAGCCATTGTCACATATAATTTCGAATGGGACTCCTAATCTACTGATAATGTTCCTCTTGATGAAAGGTATTACTTCCCTATCCCTGATTTGTACGTAGGCTTCAGCTTCAATCCATTTGGTGAAGTAATCTGTTATTGCTAACATGAATACTTTGCCCCCAGGTGCCCTAGGTAGTTTACCCACTATGTCCATTCCCCATTGCATGAAGGGCCAAGGTGACAAGATGGGATGCAGAGGTTCAGCTGGTTGATGCAAGATGTTGTTGTGTCTTTGACATGCGTCGCACTTCTGTACATATTTACTCGCATCTTGTCGCATGGTTGGCCAGTAATATCCTGTTCTCAATGTCTTCGAGGATAATGATTTGCCCCCAGCGTGGTTACCACAGTCACCGTCATGCAATTCTCTCAGCACCTCTTCAGCTTGGTCCGGTTCTAAGCACCTCAGGTACATACCTGAGAAGGACTTTCTAAACAAAACGTTTTTAATCAAAATGAATCGTGATACCTTTATCCTAAAAGACCTTGTATTTTTTATGTCTACTGGGATTGTGCCACTTTGCAGGTACTAGATTATGGGTAATGTCCAGGAGGTGGAACTGTTGATAGGCATGATCATGGCATCGTGTTGTTCGTTGAACTGGCACATTTCAATTTGGTCAATGGCAGGATGCAAGATATGGATGATAGGGATTTTATTGTTCAACATGCTCCTGCAACTTGAACCTAAATTGGCCAGGGCGTCTGCTTCAGTATTCTCTTCTCGTGGGATTAGTTCAAAGACGAAGTCTTCAAATTGTCCAGCTAGCAACTTAAGATATTGGAGATAACTTGTCATTTTAACCCGCTTAGCTGTATAAGATCCATTGAAGTGGTTAACTAATAACAGGGAATCAGTAAATACGTTAATATGTTTAACATTTAAATTCAAGGCAGTAATTAATCCCATAATGAGAGCCTCATACTCAGCCTCGTTATTCGTAGCTTTGAACTTGCAAGCCACAGCTTGGGGAATGAGATCTATTTTAGGACGATTCCTAAACCTGTGCCCCTAGCATTTGAAGCTCCATCTGTGTACAATGTCCAATATCTAGGAGAACCAAGTCCTTCAATTTGTTGGTCTTCGAGTTCAACTTCAGGCTACAAGCTGGGACTGAAATCGGCCACAAAGTCTGCCAAAGCTTGCGACTTGATGGCAGTCCTTGCTTCATATTGTATGTCATAAGTACTAAGTTGTACTGACCATTTAGCCATCCTGCCTGACATCTCAGGTTTTCTCATCACGCTTCTGATAGGATAGTTAGTCTTGACAATAATAACATGAGATTCAAAGTAATGTCGTAATTTTATGGAAGCAGTGATTAAAGCGAGTATTAATTTTTCAAGATGAGAATACCTGGTTTCGGCATCGAGTAGAGACTTACTTACGTAATAAACAGGATGTTGGCCACCTTCCTGCTCTCTAGCCAATACGGCGCTAACCGAAGTTTTAGAGACCGCGAGGTAGAGGAACAATGGTTATTCTGGCTCAGGTTTGGATAACAATGGCGGGGTTGTGAGGTATTCGTTAAGTTGGAGGAAAGCTGCTTCATGCTCACTAGTCTATTGGAACAACTTATTTTTTCGAAGCACCTCATAGAACAACCTGCATTTGTCAGAATATTTGGAGATGAACCAATTGAGGGCTGCTACTCTGCTTGTAAGCCGCTGCACATCCTTAACAGTTTTGGGTTATTCAAGTTGATTATAGCTTTGATCTGCTCGAGACTTGCCTCAATGCCCCTCTTAGTCGCCATATAGCCAAGGAATTTGCCAGCCTTCACTCCGAAGTGACACTTCGATGGGTTGAGCTTCATGTTGAAAGCTTCTAGGATGTCAAATGCCTCTCTGAGATGTTCAACATGATCTTTCATGCGTTTTGATTTTACTACCATGTCGTCGATGTAGACCTCCATAGTTTTTCCAAGCCGATCCTTGAACATCTTGTTCACCAACCTCTGGTAAGTTGCACCTGCATTTTTCAATCTGAAAGGCATAGCGATGTAACAATATATACCTTCGGAAGTGATAAAGGCAGTGTCTTCCTAATCTGATGGTTCCATCTGGATTTATTGGTAACCTGAGGAGGCGTCCATGAAAGTCAGGATGTCGTGACCAGCCGTTGCATCTACCAAAGAGTCAATATAAGGCAAAGGAAAGGGATCCTTTGGACATGATCTGTTGAGGTCCGTGAAATCCACGCATACTCGCCATTTGCCATTCTTCTTTTCTACGACCACTACATTGGCCAACCATCTTGGGTAGTCAATGTGAGCACCCCAACCCGGGACCTAACACGTGTCCCGAGCTAAGGAAGCTCAAACTAAGAAAATCCATCTAAATTTTTAAACATTTATTTGCCTTTAAAAGAAAACCACTTTTCAAACTTCCAAATACAAATCAATTGATAATATCCCTACTCAAAGGAAATCCAACTACAACTTTAATAAACCGAAATCTAACCAATTACATTGGAAACCTTAATTAACCTTGTTTAACAAAAGAGTTTTCCATACAAATTACAAAAGAAGAATACTTAATAAATACTCCTAACAACCGACTCCTATACTTAACTTGTCAAGCCCCAAAAGCAAAAGTCCACAATGAAACTCCCGCCTCACACTGTTCGGGTCACCCGTCTCTAATCTAAAACAAGAAAGGGAGAGGGGTGAGAATAAATCTCACGAGCTATTATGATATGCAAAGAAGATGCCAAACAAAGTGCAACACATAGCATGGTAGCACATAACACATTATGAAAGCGGTAAACACCTTTCGTTACCTCATTTTTACCTTTTCCGTCTAACAATAAGTCGTACAACGGGGAGTAAAACTCACTCTTCGGGTGAATTGCCTCCAAAGACATTCACCTCTTATAGGACTCATACCCTGAGATCCATATAAGAAAGGATACCTATATTAGAGTATCCAACAATAATATCGTCCCTCCTTACAACGATCGCAACAAAGTCCGTAAAGCTTTTGGGTCAATACAGTCAGTATACAGCCACCACTCCGCGGGCCACAGAGCTGGGAGGGTCACCGGTGATGATTTAACCTTCAATCACTTATTGAACAAATCAATAATTGATTGAAATCCATCATACCCACCCGAACATAAACACGCTCAAGCACATAATAGATACTTGAGATAATCCACAAAACGGATAACAATATAACAACATGGTAATGTATACCATGCTAAATGTAACCATAGTACAACACCATGTAATACACAATGCATAACCCATCAATGCATATGAACTCAATTTAAGGTAACAATAGAAACCACATAATCCACACCGAATACAATAAAATCAACGAGCGATAGTCCTCAACCGGGATACAATACTAGCAACAAACCGTATAATCCACAACGGAAAAAACGACACAACCATATACAAAATAATCCACAATTGGGATAATCATGCTACAAAGGATACATATACATTAACACAATAGTGTGGCCTATGGTTTTAAACATGATTCAAGCTAACTACCTGCAGTATGGGCAAGTAAGGTCACCGAGTATCATAAACCAATCCTACGAAGTCATTACTCAACCTTGAATAAATCTTATTAAAAGTGCATGACCTACTTCCCAAGTTTGGACCACTTTCCGAACAATATTTAACTACTCCTACAATTCCATTTTGACCAAATAAAACGTCATGGCCAAGCCAAGGTATCCTACTCTAACCTAGGTTAAAGAGGATCAATTCGTATCCCAAGCTGATTAGGTTCTACTAATTTATACCGCGTGGCGTCACAATTTATAAGAGGCCAAACAACCTTGCCAAACAATCTTAGCTCAAATTAAAAGGTTGGTTCAGGGGTCTGGCGACGCCACCACTCGGGCGACCGCCCAAGTGGATATCCAAAGGTGTATAAGTTTCTCGCCACTACGGGCGATCCAAGCTCACCACTGGGCGACCGCCCAAGCGGATTTTCAAGGCTCAAGTAACCACGCCAAAGCACGGGCGGCCGTCGCCCCCCTCGGGCGACCGCCTCAAGCCTCCCCGCCAGCCCTTTACAGATTTTTACCCCCTTTTAAGCCTAGGTTTCAAATCCTTCTAACCAAGCTTAGTTCAAGAACACCAAATGACACTTCAATCTTATCAAGTCCCAACAAACATGTAAACTCCAAAACCAATTAACCCTAGATTATTTACCACTACCATTTCTACCCATTTCACCATTTCAAATGAATTCTAACTTTCCAATTCAAATTCCACCCATTCCTTTAAATCTAATTCAACTCCCATAAACCACAACATCTTTATTTTTAAGTCATTAACCCATTTCCTAACTCCAAGAAGACTTCCAAAACATATAACAACAATTACAACATCAAGAACAACAATAGATAGTTCATGAAAGCACATAAATGAAAAGAGGTCATAACAACTCACTTGGAATGGAAGATAGATTAAGGATTCCTTGAGCTTGCTAAACTCCCTAGATGCCCCGATCACAAAAGTACTCCCTTGATCAGAAAATGGAGGAGAAAGAAGTTTGCTAGGAGTCTTGGGAGGAGAGGTTTTCCATGGAGGTCTCCATGAAAATTTGAGAGAGAAGGAGAAGTAGGAGAAATGAGGAGGATGAGATGAGGGGATGATAGAGGAGGGGGGCCGGGTAAGGAGGGAATATGGGGAGGGCACTGAGGCCTAGGAAGAGGATAAGTATTTGGCCCCTCCCCCCTTCAAATAAAGAAAGCCCCACCAAAAATTAAAATAACCATTTATAAATCAAAGCCTTCCCATTTTAAAATAAATTGACTCCTTTAATAATTAAAGACTTCCCACATTTAATTTAAACCCTCATTTCTAATTCCTTATTCCACACATTTTAACTTCATCATACACATTATTTATTTTCTATTTTTATTTTCCTTTAAGATGCTTTATGTACTTTCTCTAGCAATCCTAAGGTTCTAGAAATCATTCCAACCCTCTCATCATAAAATAAGAAATTAAGACATAATTGATCACATAAAGATAACATGAATATTAAAAGCATATAATATACTATTTAAAATTAGTGCCTAGGGTTGGGGTCGTTACAGTCAACCTCCCTGATCATTCTAGCTTTTAGTAATCATGCAACCTCCTCCTTTATAATTTGATTGCGCTCATGTGCAAACTTCCTTCTCTTCTGGTGAATGGGTTTGATGTTGGGGTCAACATTCAACTTGTGTGTGATTATATCCTTGCTAATCCCAGTCATGTCTCATGCTTCCAAGCAAAACAACTGGCTCTGGTCTTCAAGAACTCTATTATGCTATCTTCAATTTCGTGAGGGATATCATCTCCCAATAACACCTTGACGTCGGGATTAGAGGGATCAAGCTGAATTTCTTTAATGTCGCTCTCTGCCGCTTCCAAGACATCCCGTGCCTTTTTCTTTAATTGCTATGCCCGCCGAGGGACGCTGGTTGCCTTCATGGATATCTTGTAACATTCCTTTGCCGTCTGCTGGTCACCCTTCACTTTGACTACTCCCCAACAAGTGGGTAACTTGATACACCGGTGGTAAGTTGAAGGAATCGCCTTCATGTTGTGAATCCAAGGCCTTCCCAAAATGATGTTGTAAGATGACTTGCATTCGATAACGCAAAATTTCTCCATGGAGTTTGCTCCTTCCACATAAACGGCAATTTGATGTCTTCGTAAGTATGCTTAATCTCTCCACTGAACCCAACTAGAACAGAAGAGCTTCAGGTAACATGCTCGAGCGGGATGCCCGTACTTGCTAAACTGTCAGTGGTTACTATGTTGACGGAGCTTCCATTATATATCAAGATGCGCTTCACCAAACAATTGGCCACCTGCAGAGTAACAACAAGTGCATCATGATGTGGGTCCAAGATGTCACCCTTGTCGTATTCGTCGAACGTGATTTCATGGACACTCTCCTTCATTGCTGGCCTAGTTGGTAAATTCAACCTGTCTTCCTTGGATTCTGAAGCATGGCGCTTGGCAGCAGAGTAGGAAGTACCACATATGTCTGATCCTCCACTGATCATATTGACAACTTTGGTTGGGACTGGAGGATTTAGTGGGTTCTCTGCCTGTGGCTCTTGATTGTCATTCCGTCTATGCCGTTTGCCCAATAGTTCTTTGAGAAAACCCTTAGACAAGAGGTGGCTAATTTCCTTCCTTAGGCAATGCAATTCTCAGTGGTATGCCCAAAATCTTCATGGTAGGCACACCATTTGGATTTGTCTTTCCAACCAGAGAGTTTTTCAGACTTTTTGGGCCATCTTGCCTTCTCACCTAGGTTGTCCAGGGCGTGTATGAGTCCTGCAATGTCAACAGAGAAACAGTAGTCATCTATTTTAGGGTAAGGTAATTCATCTTCTTTAGTATTATCAATAACGGCATTAATACTAGAGTGATAAGGTTTAGAGTAGGGTTTGCCCCTATTAGATTTGGAATGGGACGTCTCCATCTTGCCGCCCGAATGTTCGGGAGTAACAGTCCTTTTAGCTGCTTTCTCTTGCATCAACTTGTCTTCTTCCAGCCTAATGAATTTTATGGCTCTCGTCTTGACTTCTTTGAGTCTCCTGTAAGGAGTCATTACTAATTCCTCATAATAGGGGGAATCCTTCTTGAGTCCCATCCTGAAGGATTCTGTTGCAGTAGACATATCCATGTTGGGGATGTCGACAACTTCCTTGTTAAACCTGATCAGGTAATCCTTCAAGGATTCATCAGGCTGTTGGATGATCCTGTATAAATCGCTGGTTAGTTTTTCAAAGACTCTATTGCAAGAAAATTGATTAGTAAACATATTAATGAGTTGAGCGTAGGATCCAATATAGCCTAGGGGTTGGTTGATGAGCCAACGCAGGGCTGCTCCTGTCAAGGTGGAACCAAACCCCCTATAAAGGCAGGCTTCCTTGAATTGCAAGGGGATATGAATCATATCCATCTTCTCCTGGTACAAGGCGATGTGTTCCAAAGGATCTGTTGTCCCATGATATTGCTTCATGTGTGGAACAATGAACTTTTTTGGTATCACCATGTTGGCAATAGCAGGACTAAAACGTGACTCATTATAACATGTCGGGGAGGCTTGGTGGTATGGTAGGGTTATCCCCGACACGTTCATCACCATTTCCCTTAACTCTTGCAACTGCCGGTTCATTGTATTTCCTGCATCAGGGTTAGCAGCATCATAAAAAGTATTAAAATCAATTTGAGGGTTAACACTCCCTGTTGGCCCAGGAGGAATGGGTGTTACGCAAGTTGTTGCAGTGGATTGGACAGCTTTAGGATTGGTGATCACACTATCAGTGGATGCACTGATCATTGATATGAACCCTACATTATCAGTCAGTATCCCTGTCGAAGGTGAGCCTCCTGGGTTGGATTGGGGAGAACATGCTGGAACCCACGACGGGGTTTACACCTTGGAACGCTCTAGGCTGCGCATAAGGGTGTGATCCGGATGGCCCGGATTGTAGGGCAGATACTTCGCGTTGCAACTTGGTAAAATTGTTCATAAGCATGTTAGAAGTTTCGGTTTGCAACATCACCTGGCGCCTCAGTTCGGCCATTGTATTTGTTAAGCTAGATAGGACATCCGCTGGAATCACTTGCGTAGGTGCCCCAGAGGATCCTCCTTGACCTTGACCTATACTGGTAGAGGCACCAACATTTTGGCCTGAGGTAGCTGTCCCGGAGGCGGTTCCTACTGAGGTCACTGCCGATGACATTCCGGTAGATATCTTGAGTATCTTTAATCAATCAAAAGACCAATGGGCCCCTCGTGGGCGCCAAATTGTTTAGGTCAAATTCAAGCAATTCAACTTTCAAAGAAAAAAATGGGGCACAATGGAATATGACAATGTAAATTCAAGATGTCGACAAGAGATTTAACGAGGAAAGCCCTTGAACAACTTGTTCGCCGGCATAAAACCTCAGAAAGATGGAATATTATTAGTATTGTGCTGGTAGAGAGTGAATAAAAAGTACAAAGTATGTTGCTAAAAAACCAATGTGTGTGTGTATACATGTGTTCGTTTATTTTTAAATACAAATGATGATAACGGTATCAACTAAGTAAATGCAACCCCTCCTCATGCGCCTGGAATCTCGCAGGAGGTTACTGATGCCGTCTACATATCTATTGCTGAGTAAATGTTGTTGAAGACGTTGCTTGACTTGGTCCATCAAGCTTGTAAAAACGGTTCCTACAATGTCGCCTTCCAGCAATCCTGGACGAAGCGGATAGTTCATCAAGCTGTACTGCCAAGTTATTACCATAAGATGATGTCTCAGGATGTAACATGTTGCTGTAGTTTTTCACCCCGAACAACTATACTGCCTTAAATATGACCCCTTTTGAAGCTCTTTATGGGTATCCACCTCATCAGTCTCTATTCAACCATGAGCAATATTCAACCAGATTCCAATCGAACAGAGAGGGAATTTCAAGTAGGGGATTGGGTTTGCTTAAAGCTCCAGCTCTATCGACAAACTTCATTAGCTTTACGAAGGGATTTCAAGCTGGCCCCAAAGTTTTATGGACCATTTCGAGTAATTGCAAAAGTTGTGAAAGTCTCTTACGAGTTAGAATTACCTCCCACTTCAAAAATACACCCATTATTCCACGTTTCCCTACTCAAAAGAAGGATTGGTGATGCTCCAGTGGCACAAACATCGCTACCAACTACTGGTGCTGATGGAAAATTTCTGGTGGAACCACTGGCCATTTTGGATCATCGTTTAATCAAGAAGTATGGTCGCCCAGCTTCTGAAGTTCTTATTCAATGGGCAAACTCATTACCGGAGGACGCGACACGGGAGGATTGGCCAGTTATCGTAGCAACTTTTCCCCATTTCAATCCTTGAGACAAGGATTGATTGAAGGAGGGTGGGATGTTATGATTTAGGGTTCTTGGTCAATTTAGGGGTTACCATCGGGTTACCATTAGTGGTGGTTAAGTCAAATAAACCAAGTGGCGTCATTTTAGTTAGGAGAGTTACGCCGTCGTTTCATTTAGTAAAGGACGATGTCGTTTTACTTATTGTTATTTGATTTTGTCGTGTAGTGGTTGTTACAAATAGGGAGTGGTTTGTAAAGGAAAAGCATGTTGTATGATATTCATGCCTTCTTCCCCAATTTTTGTTTCTCTCTCTTCTATCTACTTTCTCTCTCTCTTCTGTTCTCTCTTACCTCAGTCTAAATTCTTCTTCTCTCTCTCTCTCTCTCTCTCTTAAATTGTATTTCTGATTCATGGTGTTAAGCTCTACAAATTGAAATCCAAGTTGCATAATTTTGATTCAATTGCTAAGATCACAACAGTCTAAAATCCAGCAATAATGGGAGGATGAAGCCATAGATAAAATATGCTACTGAGTTAGATCCCTCATCCTCAACTCCATATGTTTTCTCATCTGTCCTCGATCTGTAAACCCAAAGATTGAACCAAATTTAGTACCAAGAAACAACGGAGTAAATACCTGAAATAATTTCGACATTTATATATGATATCCTTCCAAGCCATTTATCTACACAAAAATAGAAACAAACCCGTAAATTTCACAAAATTCAGAAAATGCAGAAAAGAACTAAAGCTAGAGGGAAAATAAAGAGACGATGAAAAATAGAAACAGTAGAGCATTAAATTGAGTAAAAAAGAGAAGAGAAATTGACGTTGATCTCACAACCTATGTGAATTTTAGAATCGAACCCAGAAATGTCAATGAGATAGAAAACGAACACCATATTTAGTTACAGGTTGGGGTTGGAGAGGTTGTGTAACCGTTGTGGGGAGTGGGAGGACATGAGTTTTTTTATTAATTCTGGCCGTTGGATCAATTTTTTGACAAGCAATCTCAGCCCTTCTTTATCTCAACGATTTTTTTCATTGTCTATTGATATATAGATTAGTACTAAACCTCCGTTCCAACGGCACAGAATAACGCCTACACACTTGTCTACTAAAACCATTTCCCCCTTCGTTGGCATGGAATAACGTCTACACACTTGTCTACTAAAACCATTTCTCCTTTCGTTGATCAAAACCATCATGCTAATTTTAGCAAATCATCAGACCTATACGGGTTACTCGAAATGGGTTATCAGTAAGTAATGCTAGCTTTTTGTGAGGATTGATCGAACGGAATAGTTGTTTCCTCATGTTGTTGAACAATTTTATTTATTTCAACGCCATTGTTGGATTGAGTGAATATCTTCTCGAGCACTGAGTAGTGCACAAGTCAATAACTTCCCAACTATTGTACGAAATCATTTTTCATCAAATTTTAGTTATAATTATCAATCATTATTTAATTTCTCACGCAGCTCATTACTTATTAATTAATAGTTAGTAAAAAGAATATTCCCTTAATTCCTCGACTAACTATAACCTTATATTCAATAACCCATCCGTTCACTTATTTTTATCCAGTTCTCTTATTTTTATCCAAGTTTCAAAATAAAAAAGGAAAAATAATCATGACCGGATTAATTTAAAAAGTAATAGTAAAGTAAAAAATTATTATCTTAATATGCATTCCTTAATTTCAATTATTTTAAATTGATGATTATGATAAAAGCAAATAGATAAAGAATAATTTAAAATTGTAATACTTCGTAAGAAAAAACCAATACAATCTTTTTCTTTCTTCCAAACCCCCCAACCTCACCCCTTCCCTATTTTCCATCAAAACCCCCATACCATCATACTCTCTTTATCTTTCTATTAACCCACCCCAACCAACTACCAAGTAACCTCAACCACCCACAACCATCCAATATCCTGTTTTATTTTTATATAACCTTCCAAAAAAATGACTGACCAATTTTTATCAGCCTCCGTAATAAAATATATTGTATTTAAAAATTTATGAAGTAAACTAATGCAATCAAACAAAAGTAACCAATAGACAACCATAGTAAATGCATATCTTCGATCCGCGAAAGTATACATCATTATTATTAATCATCCAAAATTGCATGTATGGATAAAACGAATGAGTATGTCTAAATTTCTACTCTTAGTATTTTTCTAAAATTGAAGGACACAATCAAACACGAACGACTCAACACATTAACAACATTAATCAATGCAATTTGAAGAAGATAGTAAGTTCCTTAAGAGATAACGAAAAGCTTGGGTATAAGAGGAAAGATTATTGTACAACACCATATATAAAATCAAAAGAAACTAATTTGCAGATTGCAAAAATTCATCAATCTTCTTAGCCACACCTTGGATACCAGATTCACCAAACTTCAAGAAATCTTCAAACGTCCATCCATCAATAGGATCATGTGATGTACCCGATTCTTTTGAAATCAAATGGAGTCGCCACGCCATTTTTGTTTTAAGGGCCAAAACTTTGAAAAATGCCCGAGATTAGAGATTTGGGTTCGGAGGTCACGTTACACGCCGGGAAGGACGTTAGTGTGCACCCGGAATGCCTCGTAAAAACGAGTCTTCCAAACATTCAAAATCCTTTGTTGTGTGTGTGTGTGTGTGTGTGTGTGTGTGTTTTGGCCAAAATAAGTTGAAAATGAGGAAAGTAAAAATTGGGAACTCTTTTTAAGGCTTTAAACTGATCCCATGATTTTTTGGATGATTTTTGGGTTGAGATTTGGAACTCAAAAGATTTTTGGAAGTTGAAAACCATTTCTGCCAGAATGAAAAAGGCAGTTGACCCTTGACTTTGAAATGGACTTTAGGGCTTGAAAGCTCCAGAATCTGGGAAAAGTCTGGGAATGAAAGTTGCTTAAAACACCTTAAATAGGGTTTATACGAAAGAATTTTCCATTTTGGAGAATATTTGAGGGGTCAAAACCTTCTGGAAATCTCAGATATGAAATCTGGATTTCCAGAAACTGATGAACTAGCCTCTAAAAGAAAATTTGAAAAATGGAGTTTTACTCACGCAAAAAATAAAGTAAAAATATGTATGGAAATATATGTATGTTGGATACAAAAAGTATTTTGTAGTCAACACCAAATTCCAAGTTTATCAATGTCCAAAAAATTAGACCATGGACTGAGGTCTGAGAAAATTGCTACTGGACAGCAACTTCTCAAGAAAGAAAATATGATTTTAACGGGGGTTTTGCATCCATGCTTGTCCCCATTTCCCTAGGTTTTGGTTAGTGATCACTTGACATTTTAGTGGTGAATCAACTATACCAAACCATCCTTGGGGTACATTAGGACTAAGCACTTCATTTGCTTGGGGAGGGGAATTTTGTAAAGATGAATTTAAAGAGAAAAATCAATTTAGAGATTTAAAATGTAGACCGTTTGAGATGGTCATTCATGAAGATGAACTTCAAGATGACCATCTTGGGTCAAAACTTAAGTTAAACTAGACATCAAGTAGATCCAAGTAAGAAGAACAAGATGAACAAGAAGTTAAAAGAGAATTTTAGGGTTTTGAGAAGGAGGGCTTTACCAATGGTGACACCCTATCTTCCTAGGCTTGTAATTTGACTTGAGGAGTATCAAGATTTGGTGTTTGACTTGAGGAGTATCAAGATTTGGTGTTTTGGATTTGTGTTTGGGTGGATTCAAGGCTTGAATGTGTTTAGGGTTTGATGATAGAGTTGATTAAAGAGAAAACAAGTAGATAACACTTAAGTCCTCTATGTTTTCTCCCTAATCTTCCTCTTGAGTAGTGTTTTAAGCTTGAGCTTGGTGTGTTTAAGAGTGATTTGAGAATGGTTGAAGTGAAATTGGGAAAGGTTCAAGAGAAAATGGTGGCAATCTAAGGATTCCCACTGTTTTCTCTCTATTTTTTGCCAAAATACAGCTTCTGTGTGTAAAATGTGTTGTGTAAACTGAGAGAGAAGGGTTCAATTTATAGGCCCTCTGAAATGACAAACAGATCCGCGCGGAGGGGGTTGTTAACGTGCACTGTTCATCTGCTACAGTGCTGGCTTTTGGACAGGAGGAATATTTTCAGAAAATTCCAGCAGTTTGTTTTTCAACTTGCCCAATTCGGATTTTTCCAATTTCTTTTGCTTTTTGAGATTCTTTTCTTGGTTTAACTTTAAATGGCAATGCCCACTTTACCCTTACTTTGTTAGAAAGGTTAGGAATTGTTAGAAATGTTAGTAATGTTATAACTTTCGTTAATTTTCTAACGAAAAAGCTACCAACTCAAATTGGAGCACTTACAGTAGCCCCTCGGCGACGGTGCTTTCGAAGGAAGCGGGGTCGTCGATAAGAGTAAGGCTCCATATTTGACAGGATGATCAAGTGATCAAGTGGCTGAACCTAGCAATAGGCTACCTACGTATCCCGAATGGGAATCAAGCCGGTCGTAGTTCGGGTCTTTGACCCTGGAGATGATGGCGTTTTAGGTGCCTCGAACCTTTATGAGCGAGCTCTGCAGTCGGTTGCTGGAGAGAAACTCTGCTGGGGATAAGAGATGACCATTTTGGTCTGATGGCTGAAATTGTATATCCGTACTGCTGGGGATAGGAATGACCATTTTCGGTCGGATGGCTATCTGCTCTGCTGGGGATAGGAATGACCATTTTTGGTCGGATGGCTGAACCTAATGGTAGGCTACCTACGTATCCTTAAGAGGAATCAAGCCGGTCGTAGTTCGGGTCTTTCGACTATATTCAGACGTTGACCCTAGAGGGACTATTTTAGGGAAGTCGCCCTATGATTTGACTATTTTTGGGAAGTCGCCCTAAGATCTGACTATTTTTGGGAAGTCGCCCTAAGATCTGACTATTTTTGGGAAGTCGCCCTAAGATCTGACTATTTTTGGGAAGTCACCCTAAGATCTGACTATTTTTTTGGGAAGTCGCCCTATGATTTGACTATTTTTGGGAAGTCGCCCTAAGATCTGACTATTTTTGGGAAGTCGCCCTAAGATCTTACTATTTTTGGGAAGTCACCCTAAGATCTGACTATTTTTTTGGGAAGTCGCCCTATGATTTGACTATTTTTGGGAAGTCGCCCCTGACTATTTTTGGGAAGTCGCCCTAAGATCTGACTATTTTTGGGAAGTCGCCCTAAGATTTGACTATTTTTGGGAAGTCGCCCTATGACTTGACTATCGCCCTATGGTTTGACTATTTTTGGAAAGTCGCCCTAAGATTTGACTATTTTTGGGAAGTCGCCCTAAGATTTTGACTATTTTGGGGACGTTGCCCTATGACTTGACTATTTTTGGGAAGTCACCCTATGATTTTGACTATTTTGGGGAAGTCACCCTATGGTTTGACTATTTTTGGGAAGTCGTCCTGAGATTTGACTATTTTTGGGAAGTCGCCCTAAGATTTTGACTATTTTGGGGACGTTGCCCTATGAATTGACTATTTTTGGGAAGTCACCCTATGATTTGACTATTTTGGGGAAGTCGCCCTATGGTTTGACTATTTTTGGGAAGTCGCCCTGGTAATGATTTCGGTTTGTCGAATTAGGGGATGATTGCGATTTACCGCTTTCCTCGTGTTGTGTGTGATAGCGTTTTAGGTGCCTCAAACCTTAAGGATGACATTTTAGGTGCCTCAAACCTTAATGATGGTGTTTTAGGTGCCTCGAACCTTGATGATGGCATTTTAGGTGCCTCGAACCTTGACAAATGGTGATCTGGAGGTATCAACTTGTTTTGAAACAATTTCCTTCGATGTTCGTATCTTTTTATTGGGGACAGACTCCGAGGGGATAGACAGTCTTTTGGTGGACTTCATTTGAAGGGACCGAAATTCCTTTAATTTTCGTCGGGGATGAACCTAAGCTGAGGTTTAGAAGTATGAACCTAAATGAGAATTCAGTTCAGGAGTATGAACCTAAATGGGGACCTAGTTCAGGAGTATAAACCTAAATGGGGACCTAGTTCAGGAGTATGATCCTAAGTCGAGGTTTTGGGAGACTATTTGAGGGCATTCTCGCAGGGGAAGATTAGAGTTTACGATGATTATCGGGGAAAAGGGTGACCGTGTTGGTCGAGCGGCTGGATCTATGGTAGGCTACCTACGTATCCCGAGTGGGAATCAAGCCTGGACGTAGTTCGAAAACTGCTGGGGATGGTCTTTGATGGTTTGACGGTATTTGGGAGTCACCCGAGGTTTGACTGTTTTTTGGGAAGTCGCCCTAAGATTTGACTATTTTTGGGAAGTCGCCCTAATACTTGACTATTTTTGGGAAGTCACCCTAAGATTTGATGATAATGTTCTTTTAGAAAAGTAGTTGACTAAGATATGCTTTCATACCTGTGCTGTGCTTACCTGTAGCTGCCGGAAGGACTGAGGCTACGGCTGATGTTGATGAAGAGTTGTTGGGTTGCGGTTTTTGCTGACGATTTGCCGTCTTTGGAGGCATTTTGACCTGAAGGGGGGAGTTTGATTGAGTCTGCATCTTGCTGGTGATCGTCAACCTTGTAGAAGTTGTTGAGCTTGTCTTCACATTGGGACTTCTTGCTTTTGAGAACTTGGTGTCTCTGACCGATTTGCATTTGAGAACTTGGTGTCTGTAACCGAATTGTAACTGAGAACTTGACGTCCCTGGCCGATTTATATTTGAGAACTTGGCGTCTCTGACCGATTTGTATTTTGAGAACTTGGCCTCTCTGACCGAATTGTATTTGAGAACTTGGCGTCCCTGACCGATTTGAATTTGAGAACTTGGCGTCCCTGACCGAATTTTATTTGAGAACTTGGCGTCCCTGACCGATTTGTATTCGAGAACTTGGCGTCCCTGACCGAATTGTATTTGAGAACTTGGCGTCTCTGACCGATTTGCATTTGAAAACTTGGCGTCCCTGACCGAATTGTATTTGAGAACTTGGCGTCCCTGACCGATTTGTAGACACTGGAGGTGATCTGCACATGTTTTGCCCGGAATCATCTTTTGTCGAAAAAGGGCATTTGATTTCTTGCGATTTTGTTGAAACCATTGATTTTGGACTTTGGTAAATATCTTCCTTGTTGAGGGTAAGTCTCAATAGCGAAGGAAAATGGTCTTTCACGTTCGAATCCCTACATTGGTTAGTAGAGAGGAAGATGTATATATGACATTCATGATGACAGATGCATGCATAGAATCAGAATGATTATGACAATATCACTGCATGTGTTCGCGAGATGATGCATTTACTTGCTTTCGAAGATGCACTTAGCCTAAGCTTTTGGCAGGGAAATTATGATTTATGATCTTCAATCACTTAGGATTTTTCCTATTGATTCATGTTTTGTGCATGCTACATGAGCCCTTGGGATATTTTTGTGGGGATGCATGGTGATGAGAGGGGATGCATTGGGATGTATGTGTCTGGAGACTGTTTGGAACAGATTTTGAGCAAGTGGGGGAGGTGAGAGCCCTCGATTACGATTTAAACAGTGGTTGTTGATGAGGTTTTGTTAACAGTATCACATGGATCTCAATCTTGATGAGATTGGATTCGGATCCCGGGTCTTGTTTGGAATTTTCCCTCTCAATTTTGGTCATTTGAAGCTGATGCTGACAGGCTCTAGGGCACGTTGATATGAGTGAAACTTCTTTCATTTGGGTGGGCCGTGACTTGGCCGAAACCTTGTTCGGAGAATGACTTGATGGAATTGCTAATGCCGGGTGAAACCCAGATCTTAGACTCCGACGCTACAGGAAGCTGCTATGTACCAAGTTCTGAAGCTGAAAATCTAGCTGTTGATGTGACTAGACCTTTCTTGTGACTTGATAAAATTCAGGTCCAGAGGACCAACTTGGCAAAGTCCAGATTTCGAAGAAGTGACTTGGCGAAGCCCCAATCTTATAACCTCGTTGTGGTTTTGACACAATTAGCAGAGCCCCAATCTGATTGGTAATACAAAGCAATCCTGAAAATAATCTGATGAAGATCGAATCTATCTTGTAGTGAAGAACCCAATGTGGACCCAAAGACGACTATATAAGCCCCAGCTTGAAGAGCTGATACAGGAGAACCTGGTGTAAGTACCCAAATCTGGCTCATGCCATCCGGTTATGTTTCCCGACAATTCCCCGGACTTTCCTAAAGTTCAGAGGCGATTTGGGAACTTTTCCAAACCTTCCGAGGGGCAAAGGACTTGCTAGGAATTAAAATTCCACGTAGTCCTTCGCTGGAAAAGACCTTCTAGAATGCCACCTTGCATGTTTCTAGAAAAATCTGGGTCGGCAGCAAATGTAGCCACACGGCCTCTTTTGCCGCAAATGAAGCCATGCGGCCTCTTTCGCTGACCTTCTAGAATGCCACCTTGCATGTTTCTAGAAAAATGCGGGTCGGCAAATGTAGCCATACGGCCTCTTTGCCGCAAATGAAGCCATGCGGCCTCTTTCGCCGACCTTCTAGAATGCCACCTTGCATGTTTCGGAAAAATGCGGGTCGGCAGCAAATGTAGCCACGCGGCCTCTTTTGCCGCAAATGAAGCCACGCGGCCTCTTTCGCCTTTTTCCAGCTGCCTATAAATAGAGGCCTCCTCTACCCATTTTAGACACACAATTTTCAACAACACCACACATAATACGTAAAATACACTCCCAAGAGCTGCTGGAAGTCCAAGAAGGTGAAGAAGAAGGCCAAGAAGCCACCTCCCTCCTCCTTGAAGATCCAACATCAAGTCCTCCTCCTAGCTCCATCCAAAGAAGAAGAGGAAGCCATTGGTAACCTCGCACGCTCTAACCTTGCATCTTAAATTGCTATATGTGATTATATTTGCTCATTGCATTCATACATTGAATTTATCTTGCTTGGGACTTGGTAGTTTATCATAAAGATCATATCTTTATCCCCCTTTCCCCCTTTGCATGCATTAGGCATCCTTTGCCATTAAAAATGTAATCTTTGAATCAAAGGTGCATCCTTTGCACCTAAAAATGTCATCTTTTCATTAAAAATGTCATTTTTACATGCATTCTCCCATGTCCCCATTAGCAACCTCGGAACGGACCGGTGTAAAAGATCCTATCTTTACATCGTTCCTTCCATAAAGGTTTCATAATTTCTTTAGAAAGGGACAACCTTGAACCCTATATCTCCGATTATCACTTAAGATGAGTATGAAGCATATATACGAGCTCGACCGTCTTAAAGTGTAGGATTGATGGGCTAAGGACATTCCTTCCTAAAGAACCTCATTTTGTGACTATAAAGGGAGTCATTCTCTCGATCACGCAAGTCCCGAGGTCAAAAATGCGATGATCACAAGTCCAAGATGAGGACGGGATCATAATCCCGAATACATAAAATCCAAGAAATCCCGAGCGACAACCAACAAATGGTTTGTACGTCCGGAAGACGACTTGGGACATTCCCTCCTTTATTTTCAAACACATGCACACAAGAAAACACGCAAGCAAGCACGATTAATGGGATCTTGGGAGACTTGCTTCGGCAAGGCACCTTGGGTGAACGACGATCCGTTCTTCCCAAGGGGTAACTTAACCTCCGAACTCATAAAACCTTTTTTTCAAAGTTTTGAGGTAATCAAAATGGCGTGGCGACTCCGTTTTTCAAATTAAACCGGATGTCTTCAAACTCGCGTGAATCCAACAAACACAAAAATTTGGGCACACATTCACAGTTTGGCGACTCCGCTGGGGAATGTCCCAAAGGAGAAAAGCTTTTATTTTCAAAACAAAAATCGATACTCGATATATAGGTAGAAACCACTTACCCTTCCTGTACACTCCCTGACGTGGGAGTTGGGATAACCGGTGGTTTAACAATCCCACGTACCAATATCCCTTTTCGAAAAAAAAAATTTGAAAAAAATAAAAGAAAGCTTTTTCCTTTGAGTGGGTTAGACTCCCGTCGCCGATTTCATTAATCATGCTTGCTTTCTTTACCTTGCATTGCATCATTTGCATCTTGGAATTTGTGCATACTTTGAACGGGAAACAACCCGAAAAATAGCAAAAGGAGTGGAACCTGGAAAATTGATCCATGCAGTCGTACGGCTCAATCCTCCTTGGATTCTGACCGGGCGACCTCAGTGGCAATTCCACCAGGAAAAATCATGGTTAATCTGGCAGTCCTAGCAGCTTGGGGCTACTCAGCTCCATGACTGACTGGGGCTCCCAGAAAATTTACGTGCTTATGTGTTGCATTTTCCCCGTCCCAAAAATCATTCCTTTAAAACACATTCTGAAAATCTCTGTTTTCACTCAAAAAGGAACATTTTTAGGAGACCGCACACTACGCGCACCTGATATATCCTGTACACTTTGCACGCACGTCCTTCAAACCCGAGGGTGGTTCCAGCTGCAGTCACGGACAGCCTTACGATGCTCCCGGGCGCGCACGAAATCATCCCAACCTCCCCATGGCAGCCAGTGTCGACCAATGCACAGTCCGTGTCACACGTTTCAAAAAACCGTGACTTTTTGGTTGGTTTTTGGTCTAGTCCGTGTCATATAGCCCAGTTGCATACCCTCGTAAAGGTCAAGCCTTAGTTCATAACGGAAGAGGAACTCTGCCAAAATTCCGACAAGGAAAAATTGGCGAGATCTTGACTCCGACATTGACTTTGACCTTGACCTGCACGGAATGCGTAAGAATCGAGACCGAGTCTTTGCCAACAAATCAAAAGATCTTTCGCTCAAGTGAAGTTCTGCCAAAATTTCGACAAGGAAAAATTGGCAAGATCTTGACCCGGCATTGACTTCGATTCTGACTCATGCCCGGCGTATGCAACGATATTCAATCTGACACTGTGTCATTCGGCTTTTGCCGCCCGACCCATGCCTATTATCTTCTCGGACATTACCGAAAGTCAAAACGTCATTCGCTCAAGCGAAATTCTGCCGAAATTCTATCAAGGCAGAAAGACGAGACTTTCCCGGTATTGCCTTGACTATAATCCGCATCGCTCGTGCGTTGAAAGTTCCTATGACCCGCTAGACCCGTTAGGAGCGTTCTTTACTCTCGGTCGGTGGGATCCGCGTGCCCTATAGGACCCTCGCCCGGGGCTGTCCACCTTGAGAGGTCGAAATACAGGTGGAATACGAGGGGCTTATAGACGTAGTGACGGAACCCACTGATCCAGGATCTAGAGTAGTTGCGAAAAAGAAGGGCAAACCCCCTTTTCCAACCAAATAGGAATAAATAAAAGACATTGTTTTAAGTAAACTTGAACAATTAACGGAATCATAATTGCATTTTCCTATCTCTGATATCCCTAATCGAGACCTCCTCGGTCCGATCTCCGATTTTTCTGTCTCGACCTTTCATGGTCAAATCCCTAATCGAGACCTCCTCGGTCCGATCTCCGATTTTTTCCTATCTCTGATATCCCTAATCGAGACCTCCTCGGTCCGATTCCAATTTTTCTGTCTCGACCTTTCATGGTCAAATCCCTAATCGAGACCTCCTCGGTCCGATCTTCGATTTTTTCCTATCTCTGATATCCCTAATCAAGACCTCCTCGGTCCGATTTCCGATTTCCCTGTCCCGACCTTTCATGGTCATATCCCTAATCGAGACCTCCTCGGTCCGATTCCCGATCTTCCATCTCCCGACCTTTCATGGTCAAATCCCTAATCGAGACCTCCTCGGTCCGATATTCGATTTTTCATCTCTCCCTCTTTCGCGGTCAAATTCCTAGTCGAGACCTCCTCGGTCCGATCTTCAATTTCCAATCTTGACCTTTCAAGGTCTCATCTTTTCTGATCAATTAGGATTAGGAAAAAATGTGTTTTGAGCAAAGTTTAAGCGATAAGTGCATGTTACTTGAGCCTTTAGCCTAAACACTTACCTCCGAGTCTAAATCTTACCTACCTTCGAGCCTAAACATTACCTATCCCGAGTCTAAACTTTGCCTATCCTTTTCCAGGCGAGAAAGAAGTGGGCGAGAATACCGGGTCAGCTTTCGGTGCAAAAACCTTAGGTTCGGATAGTTCGGCGGAATCGTTAGTTTTGTCGGCTCGTAGAGTCGGAATGACAGATTTGGATGAAAAAAACGGTGAGGGTACAGGAAATCAGATGGTTAGGAAGGAAGAGTTAGTCCTGGCTTTGGAAAATGCCCATAAGGTTCATGAGGAACAGCTAGCCATGCTTATTGATGCACTCCGTCGTCATGGAGTTCAGGTCACAGTTGAGTCGAACGGTTCTCTGGTGGTAGTCGAAGATGAGACTTCAAAAACAGTGATTTCAGTCCCTTCATCCTATAACCAAGACCTTCCATCCTACAGCCAATACCTTCCCCCATCCACGTGCAATCCCTTGCCAAGGACCACTCCTCCTCAGTCCTTTCCAACATCCCAGCTCATCAGGGCTTCATTGCCCTGGTTCCTCGAGAATGGATTG
>JAFEMH010004210.1:0-221594 GCA_022495995.1 Adenophora triphylla var. japonica | reverse complement strand
AACATGCCAAATTAAATCAATCAATTATACTAGAACCAATCGTAATAACATAAATCATATAATGCAATCAATCAAAGGAGCGTGGATATGGGAGATCCACACTCCCTTGACATCCAAATAGGTAATTATAAATAGATCACATCACAACATGCAATCGGGACTTGGCAAACAACGATTTAAACAGAGAGATTGTAGTTGCCACTTGATAATCAGAGGCGTATGGAGCCTGATTATCAAGTGGATAGGAAGGAAGCACAATGAAACAAATAGATGAGAGAGAGAGAGAGAGAGAGAGAGATGTTACTCCTCAAGTCCTCAACTTCCACACCAAGTTAGGTGCAAAAGTCTTCTCAATTCAGCTCCTTCAAGCCGAGATCTAGACATGAACCGAAAGAGCCGGATTGAGGTCTTCAAGGTGTTTAGGGAAGTAAAGAGGGTAATTGGGTAGGAGATGTGTGAAGGATGAGAGAATTGGAGGAATCTGTTGTTTTTGTGTAGGAGGAGGAGAGAGAGAGAGGTTCTAAGTGGTGATTTTTGTAGAGTGACGTTAGTGGGAGTGGAAATTTGGGATCCAGAAATGAGAGAGGGGTAGTGGTCTTATTTATAGTTTCTGCCGATCATGGTCACGCTTATGTCGCACGACACTCTGTAACCACTTTCCCAAGGCTTCGAGCTATAAGTGTCGCAAGTGACAGGAGATGCCACTCAACCTGCTTTTTGGCGCCAAATCTGTTTCCCGGAAACATTACGGGATAATACCCAAAAAGTCCAAAATATATTTATTCCCTTTAGGTCCCTTGGCATGAGCAAAGTACAAAAAAGTACTCCTTAGCGAGAAACTTATGAAATGTTTCCGAAAGTCTCGAAATAGACCTAGAATTTACCAAAATGCTCCCCTAACGCAATTTTTATTACATTAAAAATGCATCTAAAAGGTTGTGGAATCTTGGATTGGCGTACTCTACAGCCAGCAAGCGACACCACAAGCCAAATTCCCAAGCAACGTTAAATAAGGACTTTTCTCATTTTGGACAAGTGGGGGCCTCTCTCTCTCACTCTCTCTCTAAACGGTTTTCGAGAGAGCTCTCTCTCTCTCTAATCATCTTCTTCCTCACCTCTATCTCTACCCAAAAGGCCGTCCCTCTCTCTCCAACTAGATTCGCCTTCCTCACCGTTCTCCTTCTCTAGATGGCTCATTCTCTCTCTCTCTATCTGCTTCCCCGCTTTCTCTCTCTATACGGTTGCCATCATCTTCCTCAAGCTCTCTCTCTAATGGCGTCCTAACCACCTCTCTCCCTCTCGACCACCGCTGAACGGAAACCTAACCCAACCCTCTTTCAATCGCTTCTCAACCGAGACCTCACATAAGTCTCTCTCAATCGATTCCATTTCTCTCTCTCTCCCTCCAATCGTCTCCTCGCAACGCACTCTCCCCCTAAGTGACCCAATCTTCCCCACTATCCTCTCTGGCTACCAAAAACAATCGGTTCTCTCACTTCAATTCTCGCCAGCTATTGACATTTTCCTTCCCCTGTTCCAGACCTTAAACCCGTCCACCAGGTCTCAGATTCCATTATTTTCGGCCGAGCTTCCATCATCTCCGGCCGTCCTCACAACCTAAGTCCAGTCTATTTTCGGTAGTCTTCACCAAAATCATCCCAGAAACTCTCACAATTCTCTCTCTCATCCAAATCTCCCTCTCTCTCATATACCAATTCAACACACACTCACACACATACTTGAGATTCCAAAGAAACTCTCAATCTGAGAATTCTAGGCTGGTCTTGAAGCTGATTTGAAGGCCCTCTATACCGACGTGGTATAGAGAGTGTGGATCTACAAGGGTAATGTTCTAATTCCCATCCTCTCTCTCTCTATTTTCATCATTTATTTGGATTGCTATGCTTGATTTGATGTTTGATTTTGAACCTGATTGAATATTTCATGCTTTGGTCTTTGAATGTCATGATTGGGTATATATTCTTATGATAATGCATGTTCATATGTAGTAATGTTGTGATTTGTACATTAGATGCTAAGGTGAGTGTGGATCATTTCATATCCACACTCATCTGAGTATTGATGTCTCTGAGGTTTTGTGGCTTGTTTCTACCTCTGGTAATCCGAATTGCCATTTATTTATTCTGTAATCAAAGCTATGTAGCACCTCTGCATAGTGGCTTGATGTGTCACGTGACACACTTGGCCACAGTTGGTCCTGTGTAGTGCGACACATTAGGCCACCTTGCAGCTGCTCCTTTTCAGTTGTAAGTTATTTTCATGTTTTGTAATCGGGATGTGGCCCCCCGTACCAAGTGGCTCACAATATGTAATTCTCTCATTTTGATCAATAAAACAACGCATTAAAATGCATTTTATCACATATTTTGTCTCACACAATTTGCACACACTTATTGAATGAATTGGATGTCGAACAATTGAAAGACTCGATTACGAGGCATGTTGGGTGAACCTTCAGTTCTTCCCAACACGTAACCTGACCCTCGAACCCTTTTCTCTATTTTCTAAAGGTTTTTCAAAGTGTACCTCTTAAACATGGTGTGGCGACTCCCAAAAAACGTTTTCAATTTCGGCGAGCGTACATTCATCCGCGCAGACAAGATTGCACCTACAATCTTGTCCACGCGGATAAGATTGTCATCCAGACAACCTATAAATACAGCCTTTCTCCCTCAGTTTAACAAGAGATAAAACCCCCAAAAAATACAAAAACCTACCGTTGTATTGTCAAAATCCATTCCCAAATAGCCATTTACACCTTCAATATTCAAAATCCAACACCAAATCCAACCTCAAATCCATCTCAAACTACTCTTAAGCCTTGAAATCTCTCAAACCCTAAACAACAAACCAAGAAACAATTGGTAAACCCTCACCTCCCTTACTCAAATCTCCTTCATCCATGCATACATTTCATATACAAATGATGTAGCCTTGTTTATTTACTTACTTGCTCATCCCCTTCCCCTCTTGTCCCAAGGATCCAAGAGGATCTCCATGGATGATCTTCTAAGATGATCCACATTTTCCTCTATTTTCATGTCATTCCCCACTCCCCTTTTTACATTATTTGGTACTTGTTTGCTTGACCTAGAATATGGTCATCTTCGAGTTCATCTCCATGGATGACCACTTCAAATGGTCCATACTTCCTAATTTCATGCCTCTTAATATTTCTAGTCTTTACTTGCTTCCTTGACCTAACATGGTCATCTTCGAGTCAATCTCCATAGATGATCATTTCAAATGGTCCATATCATTTACTTTCTTGTAAATCCCCCTCCCTAGTCTAAAATGCTCACCTTGAAACACTTTCCTTGGATGTAAATCATCTAGACTTATAAAATAGGTCACACAAGATGTAGGTGATACACTTGAGTATATATCTCAAGGATGGTCATCTTATGACCACCTTAGAGATCTTCCTCTAAAGTTGATACATCTTGACCTATCCCTTGTTCAAATTTACTTTCATGTCAAATTCCCCTTTCCCCCTAGCAAATGAAATGCTCACAAAGTCCTAATGTACCCTTTCTTTCAAAAAAGTAAAGCCAATTAGCCTTTTGGATCGATCGTTAACGCTCACAAGAGGTTCTCAAACTGCCTTCCAGGCAGTTGTTCCAAATCTTGATGCTGACCTGTCCAAAAGTCTTTCTACGCAGGGATAAGACCAGTATCATTAAAAACGTAGGAATAAAGGTGCAAAGAGAGAGCGTCTAACTCTGTTGAAGTAGAAAGAAGGGAGTCCCGGGTTGAGGAGAAAGAAAAGATAGAATTTCATTTCATAATAACGTAGTCATTTTCGTCGAAACCCGGGATGACTTGATTAAGTGGATTCATCACTTATGACCACTAATCCTAGTCTAGGGAAAGAGAGGACAAGCATGGATGCCAAAATCCAAACATCCCCTTTACTTTCTGTCTTTTCAGTTACAATTCCAGTTAAGTCCTGTATAACCAGTTAACTTTCTGGAAATTACTGTGACTAAACTGGAAACTGTAAAAATATTGACACTGCAGGGCTATGCGCGTGGATGAGATTGCACTGCAGTCTTGTCCACGCGGATGACATTGTCATCTGCAAACAGTCCCTCAATTTTCTGTTATTTTCAGTTCAATCACTGTTTTCAAACTGTTTTTCAGTTCAGTCCCTAAAATTTCAGTTATTTTCAGAAAAGTCCTTTCAAAAACACAAACTCACACACACAAAAGGTTTCAAGTGAGGAAGACTCGTCGTACGAGGCATTCTGGGTGAATGCCAAACGTTCTTCCCGGAGTGTAACGTGACCTCCGAACTCATTTTCTCTAATATTGGGTATTTTTCAAAGTTTTGGCCCTTAAACTAAAAACGGCGTGGCGACTCCGAAATGGTTTTTCAAATTCTGATAAATATTTTTCAAAACTTCCAAAAAACAAAAGTTTTGTCGGGCCCCAAAAGAGAAAAAATCGGATACACATCATCACAGTGGCGACTCCGCTGGGGAAACGGATAAGTTTTTTTTTTTTTAAATATAAATAAAAAAATGATACTAAAGTATATAGGCAGGAAACCATTAACCTTCCTGTTAATGCCTCCCTATTGGAGTCGGGGATTGTGAACACCCCGTCCGATGCAACGCGCATTCGGAAGTTTAAAATAAATAATCATGGAAAGTCGGACCGAAATGGGATATTCATCAAGTGACACTCGATTTAAACCATATTTAAAATATTGGTTTAATTTTATGAGAGTCTCCACGCCGCTTTGATATAGCCCAAAGCATTGAAAAAAGGCTAAGCATGTGATTGGGTTCGGGGGTCAAGTTACAACAGAAAAAGAAAAGTTATCACTCCTATTGCCCGACGGATCGGTCTTTCTAGCATGTGGGGTGTTGGTTGTGCGCGGTGTTTACAGGAATAGATAGAAGAAGCGGGATCATGCATAAGGAGGAGGGGAGAGAAAGAATTAATTGATGATCACACCCTAGAACCTTTGAGTTAGGCCCTCGGAAGGTGCACTAATCAACGTTCATCTTTGGGGAATTGTTGATCATGGGATGATTATTACTAAGGTGGAAGGAAAGAAATAGTTCCTAGATTCATCGGGTTTCTTGGGTGAAACCTTAGATCATCCTCGGCTTATACATACTTAAATATATTAAAACAGTCCTAAATCTAGCATATAGGCACAATTAGAACATATTAAGCATGCAAATAACGTATATTAATCTAGCATGACAATAATAATAATGAAGAGCAATATATTAAATAAAAGACTTACCAATCGTGGCAAGGCTTTGGGATCGAATCTAGCAAGATTCGAAGAACGTTCGGAACGCTATTGAGAAATGTGTGGAATGGAAAACTCAAGTTTAGTCTTGACTTTTTCCGTGGAGAACGTGTGTTGGGATATGTGCGGAAGGAAAATCAAGTCTAGTCTTGACTTCTCCGTTCAAAATGTGTGTCTTGTAAATGTGAACCGAGTGCACGTATTTATAGTGCTCGAGAAATGGGCCGGACTGAAGGAAAGGGTCGATCGACACTTTAGGTAAAGGGTCGATCGAACCTATTCTAAGAAGAGTCTATCCTAAATAAATCGTCGATCGAACCTTTGTAGGAAGGGTCGATCGGACCTTTTTACCAAGCGTATCTTCCACGCCAGCTTCTGACGGCGCGAGAAAAGAAAAACATATTAAAAGATTAATTAGGGTTTTGTTAACCCTAATCAATCCAAAACAATTCTTTTATGAACAAGATTAACATATCTTTTTTTAGGACCGGTAACTAACAGTAGCCCCTCGGCGACGCTTCTTGTAAGACAAGTGGGGTCGACGATTTAAGATAGGATCCGTCCTGAAAAAAGGGATTTCAGGGGTGGAATGATGAGCTTGCGGGTTCGATGTTTGAACTCGAGCTGAGTCGCAAATGAAAGGTGACCAGGTAGGTCGAGCGGCTGAACCCTTGTCGGGCTACCTACGTATCCTAAGAGGAATCAAGCCGAGTCGTAGTTCAAAATACTGTTGGGGAGAGAAACGAATGGGCATTAGCATTGTGTGGCGTCTCAAACCAAAGATGTGACTGTTTGGAATCACCCAAGGATATGTGACTGCATGGGAGTCATCAAAAGATTTGACTGTTCGGGGAGTCACCCAAAGATTTGACTGTTCAGGGAGTCACCCAAAGATTTGACTGTTCGGGGAGTCACCCAAAGATTTGACGTATAAGGAAGCCACCCTAGAAATTGACGTATAAGGAAGCCACCCTAGAAATTGACGTATAAGGAAGTCACCCTAGAAATTGACGTATAAGGAAGTCACCCTAGAAATTGACGTATAAGGCAGTCACCCTAGAAATTGACGTATAAGGAAGTCACCCTAGAAATTGACGTATAAGTGCACCACACCCTAGAATTGACGTATAAGGAAAGTCACCCTCGAATTTGACGCATAAGGAAAGTCACCCTTGAATTTGACGTATAAGGAAAGTCACCCTTGAAATTGACGTATAAGGAAAGTCACCCTCGAATTGACGCATAAGGAAAGTCACCCTTGAATTTGACGTATAAGGAAATTCACCCTCGAATTGACGTATAAGGAAAGTCACCCTCGAATTTGACGTATAAGGAAAGTCACCCTTGAATTTGACGTATAAGGAAAGTCACCCTTGAAATTGACGTATAAGGAAAGTCACCCTCGAATTGACGTATAAGGAAAGTCACCCTTGAATTTGACGTATAAGGAAAGTCACCCTCGAATTGACGTATAAGGAAAGTCACCCTTGAATTGATTGGGATTATTATGGCTTCCTGAGCCGAAGAACCAAGTGATCGGGATAAGTACGTCTTCCTTAACACAAGAGATTAAAAGATTGGGATTGAGGCTAGGGTTTAGAGAGGAGTTTTGTCTTCTAGGCTCGGAGCTAGGGTTTTGAGAGGTATTTGTCACCTAGGCTTAAGGCTAGGGTTTAGAAAGGTATTTGTCTTCTAGGCTTAAGGCTAGGGTTTTGAGAGGTATTTGTCACCTAGGCTTAAAGCTAGGGTTTTGAGAGGTATTTTTCACCTAGGCTTAAAGCTAGGGTTTATATTAGTGTTAAGTCTAAACAAGGCAATTTGAGCAGAAAGGTTATGGTTTAAGCCAGGCGAGGTCGAGTAGGTGTCTATGATAGAAGATGGGATTGGATAAGTTTGATGTCCAGAGATAAGGGGTAGGACCGAGTCATCTTGAGAGTCATAGAGATACGTCTTTGATAGACTTGAAGAGTTTGAAAATTTGTGGAGACCAAAGAGTGATTTTTGTAAACAAGGTGCCAAGGAGGATGGTATTTTGAAAGTATGTTAATTTGATAAGGAGGCCTTATGATTAATTATGCTTCTAACTAACTCAAAAAATTTGCCACATGCTGATCTTGATGACAAGGGATGCCCTTCTTGCTAGATATGACTTCGTTGGAGCCCCGATTCTTGTTAGAGCCCCCGGCCTTTCGAAGAACCACATAGTCGACCCATTTCCGCTGAGGGAGCCTCAATGTTTGATGAGGTGACCTTGGCAAACCTCCGCCGATGATGCAAAGCAAACCCGAAGGGAATCTGGTAAAGAGAGCCTGAGAGAACAGCTTAACAAAAGCCCCATCTTGGAGAGATTCAATGTATCCCTATTGCGGACAGAGTCATCTTGTGGCCACGGAGGCAACCCATCATTTCGAACAACAGTCAATCAGTCGCTGGACAAAACTCGGAAATGTATATGTGCGGGGGCACATTTTTCGAAGGGGGAACGGATCCCGAATTCGTGCATGACACTCTCGCTTTTGGGTTTGACTCTTTAGGGAGAGTATAAGCATTACAGTGTGGAAAAGTGTATGGAATCCCCTGCTTGGCAAAAAGTAAGTGTTTGGCTCTATTTTCCTATGATGTAGAAAAAGAAGACTTGTCGAGACATTTGAAGAATTTGTTTTATTCAGAATTATCTTTTTGATTGCTCGAGAATGGACCTCACTGATTGGTTTATCAAATTCCAATTGTATAAGTAAACAAATAATGAATGTTTTGATTTGATTTGAAGCTGGAATAAGAGAGAGAAAATTGATTGATGGTGAAATCAGGCTTGACTTTAAAAGGAGTGGGATGTCCTGTTGTTGCTTGCTGCTCTGGGCTGCTGGCTGCCGCTGCATTGATCTTCTTTATGAGAGAGAATGAAAAATAGAAAAAAGATTGGGGTGGAAGAAAAGGTGGGATTTGACTGATTATAGCCCCTTCTATTTTTCTATCTTTCAAGTTAAGATTCGTTGTTCTTTTGCTCTCGCAAGCCGAGGGGAGTGGTCCCTGGAGCGTGTCTCCTTGCTTTTACCGGAGTGCCGGCCGAGGGCACGGATGCAAAGCCCGGTGAGACTTTTGCGCATGTGTTTGAGGAGTCGAATGAACGAATTTCAAGAATAGGACGAGTTCCCAAACTTGGAGAGAGTATGTAATATGCTCACGTAGGATAACAAGTGACTCAAAAATTTGAATATGCATTTCTTTTAAATAATATTTTAGGGAAATGAGAATGCCATCCGGTAGCAGTTGCAGTTGGGCTTTGGGTTGCGATCAATCATTGGGTGATGCTTAACATGACCTCTTAAAGTGAGAGGTCGGCTGGGCCTTTTGCTGAGAGGTTGGTGTGGAATGGAAAACTCAAGTTTAGTCTTGACTTTTTCCGTGGAGAACGTGTGTTGGGAGATGTGCGGAAGGAAAATCAAGTCTAGTCTTGACTTCTTCGTAGAAAATGTGTGTGTCGAAAATGTGAACCGAGTGCACTTATTTATAGTGCTCGGGAAATGGGCCGGACTGAAGAAAAGGGTCGATCGGCCCTTTCTAAGAAGGGTCGATCGAACCTTAAAGAAGGGTCGATCGGTCACTTTGTGAGAATGGTCGATCGGCACTTTCTGAGAAGGGTCGATTGGCACTTTTCCAAGCGTGGCTTTCACCGCTGCGGCTGATGGCGCGAGTATGTAATATGCTCACGTAGGACGAGTTCTACTTGGGACCCTCCGTGGTCCACCTCTCATCTCTCGGACCATCCATGGTCCACTCCTCTACCTTAGACCATCCATGGTCTATATCCTACACTTAGGACCACCTCTCATCTCTCAGACCATCCATGGTCCACACCTCTGCCTTAGACCATCCATGGTCTATATCCTACACTTAGGACCACCTGTCATCTCTCAGACCACTCTTGGCCCATTCTAAGACCCTCCGAGGTCCAATCTTCATCCCTTAGGCCATCCATGACCACCCATGGTCTACATCCTTCAAGTTAGGACCCTTCAAAGTTCTACCTCTTATCTCTTGAACCATCCACAGCATGCTCCCTTAGTCTTAAAACCATCCATAGTTTAGATCCTTTATCTCTAGCACCCTTCAGCCAAAGACCCACCTAGATCAAACCTCTCTCGACTCATCTAGATCAAACCACCATCTAGGGCCTACCTAAGCCAACTTACCAATCAAGGCCAATTCTCATCCAAGTCCAATTAACTCATCTAGATCACCCTCACTTATATTTGACCAAGGATCGGGTCATCTTCCTCTTCCTTTTTCACCAAACGGACTCTTTTACATTAATCCTCTCTCTTTCTCTAAACTTAACCCTGGTTGTATCATCAATCAGGGCCCCTTCAAACTACGGTGACCTGAGACTCGTAGCTTAAATGGTAAGGGTTACGTAGGCAACTTCAGCCCGGTCAAACTCTCAAATTGTGGAGATCAACTATTTTCTCAAAGATGCCTTAAGATTAATTATGAGTCTAATTCAACTCATTGGTTTGACTCTGCCATATGTTCTTACAAAATTCTACATCATGTCTATGGAGAAAAGCATTGAAGCCCTTAAAGAAGTCTCAGACATGAAGTTGGGAATGATCAACCTCCTCAAAGACATGCATGAAATTGAGCAGCGCCATTTGTCTTACATTCACGAGTACTTGAGAAGAGTTCTTCCTCCTGTTCAATTCCAGAGTCCCTACCATCCACATTCTTGTGGTCCCACTTATGGTCCTACACATCAAAATTTCTCACTCAGGATGCCTGCTGCGGCCACCAACCAACGAAGGGCACCAATACCCGAGGCACCCCCAAATTCAATCCAAGAGAAGAAGATCGACAAGGAGCATTTTGATGACTTAGGAATGCCTGTGGGTGAGTTCTTCGAAGTTTTGGTGAGAAAGAATTTGATCACGTAGGATAACAAGTGACTCAAAAATTTGAATATGCATTTCTTTTAAATAATCTTTTAGGGAAATGAGAATGCCATCCGGTAGCGGTTGCAGTTGGGCTTTGGGTTGCGATCGATCATTGGGTGATGCTTAACATGACCTCTTAAAGTGAGAGGTCGGCTGGGCCTTTTGCTGAGAGGTTGGGTTGAGGGATGTGTTTGGGAACTCTAAGGTGAAGGGATTTTTTTGTTGTCACTTCTTCAAAACCTCTTTGATTTTGACAAGGTCAAGGGTAGTGATGGAATCCTATAAAAGTGAGAGGATGGACTTGGAATTGGTTTACGGGATTTGTCCAAGAGGGAATCTTTGTTGCTTCTTCTCGTGAGTTTGTTGTGATTTCAGCAGGTAACTTGATCACGATAGGACCTTCATTTTCACAACCTTTGAGATGGGAGGTTCACTTCGGAGTGATGGATGTTTTTTTTTTTTTTGATACCCTCTTCTCGAGAAAAGCCTTTGGATTTGTTTGCTCGCGATAGCCCCTAGCGTATGCCTTAGGCTGCGTTTACCATTTCCCTCTTGGGCTTGGAGGTGGTCCCTTCTTTTGTGAGTCGAGGGAGCCCCTTGTATGAGTTTCTTTTGCATTCCGCCTTTCTTGAGCTTTGAGGTGATTACTTCCTTTGTGAGTCAAGGGAGCTCCTAGTATGGGCTTCTTCCTTAGGGTTTCAACACTTGTTGATCTTGAAATGAAAGGGTATTATTTAGTGAGGATACGGTTATGTCTTCTTATGGTGAGAGGTTTAAGCTTCAATCGCTACTGGATAGCATTCTCAAAAGAGTATTTAAAATAAATGCAAACTCATTTAACCGACTTATTAAGTAAGGCAAAATATATTCGGACCATGAGAAAGATATGTGAGCATATTCAACGAAAACTTATCGATCAAATGGAAAATCAGAGGAGACGCGAGATTGGGGGTTGGTGAGCCCCAAGTTGACATTCATGTAGCACTTGTGAAGGATAAGAACAACCCCTTGCATTTTCTTTAAATTGTAGTGGCATGAGCATCTATTCTCACGATGATGAGCAACAACGGTCTTTGTGCTTGTCTTGACCATATGGAAAGGAGGTCAAGTGGGGGAGAGTGTATTTGGGGAAGTGTATGCTCGAGAAATCATAGAGGGCATGTACAAGGAGAGGGTCTGGAGATAGTGTACGAAAAGTATATGATGGAGTATGGAGAGAGTATATGAGAGAAGGGTGCATAGAGATGGTGTATATGTGGAAGGGACAGTGAGTTGTTCACTCCAATCAAAGCATTTATTATTTTGAGATTAACTGTTTACTTTGTTATGAGTTATTAGCCGGTGAGTTTATCAGTGAGATTAGCAATCAAGTGATAATTATAAATAAAAAAATCTTCTTGAAAGTAATGCGAGACTATGTCTCAAGTCTAGAGAGAAAGGAAAGAAAGACTTTTTTATTATTGAAGTAACCAGTCCAAAGTGGACATTACATGCCAATGTAAGAAAGACACACTAGAACCTACAAGACTGAATGAATCTAAATCTTCCCTTAAAGGACGAGGGTTTCTTCATCAATGAGGCCCTGGATTTTTCCTTGGTTGATCAATCCTTGAATCAAGAGTTTCAGTCCCTTACAGTTGTCAGTGGTATGCCCAACGTACTTGTGGTATCTGTAAAACTTGGATGTATCCAAGTTAGCATTCTTGTTAACAGGCTTGTAATTCTCGAGCAGCTTGATCAAACTCTTTCCCACCAAAATGTCGAAGAACTCACCCACAAGCATTCCTAAGTCATCAAAATGCTCCTTGTCAATCTTCTTCTCTTGGATTGAATTTGGGGGTGCCTCGGGTATTGGTCCCCTTCGTTGGTTGGTGGCCACAGCAGGCATCCTGAATGAGAAATTTTGATGTGTAGGACCATAAGTGGGATCACAAGCATGTGGATGGTAGGGAATCTGGAATTGAACAGGAGGAGGAACTCTTCTCAAGTACTCATGAATGTAAAACAAATGGCGCTGCTCAATTTCATGTATGTCTTTGAGGAGGTTGATCACTCCCAACTTCATGTCTGAGACTTCTTTAAGGGCTTCAATGCTTTTCTCCATAGACATGATGTAGAATTCTGTAAGAACATATGGCAGAGTCAAACCAATGAGTTGAATTAGACTCATAATTAATCTTAAGGCATCTTTGAGAAAATAGTTGATCTCCACAATTTGAGAGTTTGACCTGCCTGAATTTGCCTATGTAACCCTTACCATTTAAGGTACGAGTCTCAGGTCACCGTAGTTCGAGGGGGCCCCGATTGATGATACAACCAGGGTTAAGTTTAGAGAAAGAGAGAGGATGAATGTAAAAGAGAGTTGTGGTGAAAAAAGGAAGAGGAAGATGACTCGATCCTTGGTTAAATATAAGGGTGACCTAGACGAGTTAATTGGACTTGGATGAGAATTGGCCTTGATTGGTAAGTTGGCTTAGGTAGGTCCTAGATGGTGGTTTGATCTAGATGAGTCGGGAGGGGTTTGATCTAGGTGGGTCTTTGGCTGAAGGGTGCTAGAGATAAAGGATCTAAACTATGGATGATTTTCAGACTAATGGAGCAGACTATGGATGGTTCAAGAGATAAGAGGTAGAACTTTGAAGGGTCCTAACTTGAAGGATGTAGACCATGGGTGGTCATGGATGGTCAAAGGGATAAAGAGTGGACCTCGGAGGGTCTTAGAATGGGCCAAGAGTGGTCTGAGAGATGACAGGTGGTCCTAAGTGTAGGATATAGACCATGGATGGTCTAAGGCAGAGGAGTGGACCATAGATGGTCCGAGAGATGAGAGGTGGTCCTAAGTGTAGGATATAGACCATGGATGGTCTAAGGTAGAGGAGTGGACCATGGATGGTCCGAGAGATGAGAGGTGGACCACGGAGGGTCCCAAGTAGAAGGATATAGACCACAGGTGGTCTTAAGATAAAGGGGTAGACCATGGATGGTCCAAAAGATGAGGGGTGGACCTCAGAGAGTCTCAGGTGGAAGGGAGGACCTTTAATGGTCCTAGATAGAGAGAGTGGACCTCGAAGGGTCCTAAGTTGAGGAGTGGACCTTGAATGGTCCAAAGTCGGAGGAAGCGGACCTCAGAGGGTTCAATAGATCATGGGTGATCTAATACTTGAGAGCGGACCTTGGATGGCCCAGGGTGGAAATGGACCTCGGAGGGTCCAAGAGAAGAGGGGTGAACCCTGAACGGTCCAATATTGAGAGAGTGGACTTAGGGGTCCATAGTAGAGGAAGTTGACCTAGAAGGGTCCAAAAGATGAGAAGTGGACCTTGAATGGTCCATGATTGGGAGAGTGGACCTAGGGGTCCATAGTATAGGAAGAGGACCATGAAGGGTCAAAGAGATGAAGAGTGGACCTCAAAGGGTCCTAGATAGAGAGACTGGACCCAGGGTGGTCCGCAGTAGAGGGTGTGGACCTTGAAGGGTCCAAGAGATGAGGAGTGGATCTTGAATGGTCCAAGATAGAAAGAATGGACCTAGGACGGTCCGTAGTAGAGGATGTGGACCTTGAAGGGTCCGAGAGATGAGGAGTGGACTTTGAATGGTCCATGATTGGGAGAGTGGACCTAGGGGTCCATAGTATAGGAAGAGGATCACGAAGGGTCAAAGAGATGAAGAGTGGACCTTAAACGGTCCAAGATAGAGAGACTGGACCTAGGGCAGTCCGTAGTAGAGGGTGTGGACCTTGAAGGGTCCGAGAGATGAGGAGTGGACTTTAAACGGTCCAAGATAGAGAGACTGGACCTAGGGCGGTCCGAGAAATGAAAAGTGGACCTCAGAGGGTCCTAGGTTTAGAAAGTGGACCTTGGATGGTCCAAAGTAGGTAGAGTGGACCGTGAATGGTCCAAGAGATGAAGAGTTGACCTTAAACGGTCCAAGATAGAGAGAGTGGTCCTATGGTAGCCCATAGTAGAGGAAGTGAACCTCGAATGGTCCAAGAGATGAGGGATGTGGACCTCGATTTGTCCAAAAGGCAAAGAGTGGACCTTAGAGGGTCCTAGTTTGAAAAGTATACCTAAATGGTCCAAGATTAAGAAAGTGGACCGCGAATGGTCCAAGAAAATGAAGAGTGGACCTCGGAGGGTCCTAGAAATGAAGAGTGGACCTAGGAGGGTCCTAGAAATGAAGAGTGGACCTAGGAGGGTCCTAGAAATGAAGAGTGGACCTCGGAGGGTCCTAGATATGAAGAGTGGACCTCGGAGGGTCCTAGAAATGAAGAGTGGGCCTCGGAGGGTCCTAGATATGAAGAGTGGACCTAGGAGGGTCCTAGAAATGAAGAGTGGACCTCGGAGGGTCCTAGAAATGAAGAGTGGACCTCGGAGGGTCAAAGAGATGAAGAGTGGACCTCAGAGGGTCCTAGAAATGAAGAGTGGACCTCGGAGGGTCCTAGATTGAGAAAGTGGACCTAGGATGGTCCAAATTAGAGAGAGCGAACCGCGAATGGTCCAAGAGGTGAAGAGTGGACCTTGTAAGGTCCTAGAAATGAAGAGTGGACCTCGGAGGGTCCTAGATATGAAGAGTGGACCTAGGAGGGTCCTAGAAATGAAGAGTGGACCTCGGAGGGTCCTAGAAATGAAGAGTGGACCTCGGAGGGTCTTAGAAATGAAGAGTGGACCTCGGAGGGTCCTAGATATGAAGAGTGGACCTAGGAGGGTCCTAAAAATGAAGAGTGGACCTCGGAGAGTCCTAGATTGAGAAAGTGGACCTAGGATGGTCCAAATTAGAGAGAACGAGCTGCGAATGGTCCAAGAGGTGAAGGGTGGACCTTGTAAGGTCCTAAATTGAGGGATAGTTAAGCATTTTATTTACAAAAGCTTTCTATTTTTATAGAACCTACCTTTGGTTGGAAGGGATACCCCTTTTTCACAACTATCTAGTATTCCTAAAGTGGTGGATCCTAATGACTAACCATCTCGTATAGACATTTAATATGATATTTATGGGAAGTATTACAGACCTATGATAGGACAAGATCTTTTAACAAGCACTCAACCTTACATGGCACGTCCTTTAAAAGGAAATCAATTTTTTTTAGTGCTCTTTTCTCTCTATAGATCTTGACTTGTCACTGATTCGTAGTGACTTATCATAAAGACCTTATTAATTGTCTATATGAAAAAAGCTAGTCAAACCAACCGGTCATAGGGAGTGTACTCCTAACAAAGTGGGCGACACAAGGGTTAGGTTTCAGGCTCCCACCGTGCAGCCGAAGCGCACTAATGAGTGGATGACCAAGTGAGACTCGGAAGGGAGGCGACATGATCACCACACTTCCCGCACTTTGGCTTCTCCGATGGGTTGAGGGTGTCTGTGCAGTGTGACACAGACAGTGGTAGTGTGAGGTGAAAAAATTCTAATTCTTTTTTTAAGGAAAAAAAAAAGAGAAAGATTTTTTTTTGTTTTAGGAGATGCATGCATGCAATGCAACAGTTAAGAACAGAGAAAATAAAAAAGAAAGCAAAATACAACACCATAAAGGAAAATGAAAGTCTGACCCACTAAGTTTGAAAAAAGTTCAAAACAATCCCCAACAGAGTCGCCACTGTGAATACCCCGTCCCGATGCAACGCGCATTCGGAAGTTTAAAATAAATAATCATGGAAAGTCGGACCAAAATGGGATATTCATCAAGTGACACTCGATTTAAACCATATTAAAAATATTGGTTTAATTTTATGAGATTCGCCACGCCGCTTTGATATAGCCCAAAGCATTGAAAAAAGGATAAGCATGTGATTGGGTTCGGGGGTCAAGTTACAACAGAAGAAGAAACGTTATCACTCCTATTGCCCGACGGATCGGTCTTTCTAGCATGTGGGGTGTTGGTTGTGCGCGGTGTTTACAGGAATAGATAGAAGAAGTGGGATCATGCATAAGGAGGAGGGGAGAGAAAGAATTAATTGATGATCACACCATAGAACCTTTGAGTTAGGCCCTCGGAAGGTGCACTAATCAACGTTCATCCTTGGGGAATTGTTGATCATGGGATGATTATTACTAAGGTGGAAGGAAATAAATAGTTCCTAGATTTATCAGGTTTCTTGGGTGAAACCTTAGATCATCCTCGGCTTATACATACTTAAATATATTAAAACAGTCCTAAATCTAGCATATAGGCACAATTAGAACATATTAAGCATGCAAATAACTTATCTTAATCTAGCATGACAATAATAATAATGAAGAGCAATATATTAAATAAAAGACTTACCAATCGTGGCAAGGCTTTGGGATCGAATCTTGCAAGATTCGAAGAACGTTCGGAACGCTATTGAGAAATGTGTGGAATGGAAAACTCAAGTTTAGTCTTGACTTTTTCCGTGGAGAACGTGTGTTGGGAGATGTGCGGAAGGAAAATCAAGTCTAGTCTTGACTTCTCCGTTCAAAACGTGTGTCTTGTAAATGTGAACCGAGTGCACGTATTTATAGTGCTCGGGAAATGGGCCGGACTGAAGGAAAGGGTCGATCGACACTTTAGGTAAAGGGTCGATCGAACCTATTCTAAGAAGAGTCTATCCTAAATAAAGCGTCGATCGAACCTTTGTAGGAAGGGTCGATCGGACCTTTTTACCAAGCGTATCTTCCACGTCAGCTTCTGACGGCGCGAGAAAAGAAAAACATATTAAAAGATTAATTAGGGTTTTGTTAACCCTAATCACTCCAAAACAATTCTTTTATGAACAAGATTAACATATCTTTTTTTAGGACCGGGTACTAACAGGGATAAAATATGGTATAACAATGCCACGTACTGGTGTCATTTCAAAAATAAAAAAAAACTTTTGTGGGTCAAACTTCCGTCCCAACGCTTGAAACTTTTGTTTTGTGTGTGTATGTATTTTCCCGTTATGCGTTGTTATCGTTTTGACCTTCCCAGAAAAGTCAAATTTTGACTGTCGGATTGATTCTTTTAACTGTTAAATTTTATGTGCTTATGTGCTTACATGTTTTCAAATAAAAAAAAAATATTTTCTGCATGCATCATGCCTTTAAGATACATTTGAAAATTTCTGTTTTTACTCAAAAAGGAAGATAGATTGTCGCACACTATGCGCACGTCGACCTTACACTGCACACTACGTTCTTAACCCGGGAAATCTCAGTAGCAGCATGGGAGGCCTTACTACGCCTCTCGGTACGAGCACGGGAAGACCCAAACAGCCATTGGTTTACCCTCGTGTTGACCCTGCACTTGTCCGTGACACACTTTTTCCGAGACTCGGTTGGTTTTTGGTCCGGTCCGTGTCAGACTATGTCAGTGTGTGCCCCGTGTAGGTCAAACCCTAGTCAGCGTGCCAAGTCAGGATCCCTCGCGGACCTAACTCAGTCGAAGTCATGCCAGTTTTCCGTCATGAACTTTGACCTGATCTTGACTGGGGCTCGGATAACTTTGACCCACACGGGTTATGCACGGCTCCCGATATGACACCGAGTCATCAAGCATTAACGCCCAGTCTATGATTAATTACTGCTTAACCAACGACGAGTCAAGATCCCTTGTGGACTATTATTAATCACGGTCACACCCGCCTTTTTTGTCAGGCACTTCGACTCGATCTTGACCCTCGGCGCTGGCCTTGCCAGTAATTTACATAGAGTGTGCGTTAAGGCTTCATGATCCGCCAGACCTTAGGTTCGTTTTCCTTTTCGGTCGGTGGGACCCGCTTGCCCTACGGAGCCCTTGTTAGGGGTTACAGATTGAGGGTCCGCAGACGTAGTGATGGGTCCCACTGATCCAGGACTGAGAATAGCACAAAAAAAAAAAGAAGAGCAATCTTTTCCAACCGCTTAGGTTTTAATAAAACACGTTTTAAGTAAACGGAAACAAATAACCGCATGTTGCATGAGCCATGAGCCCAAACACCTACCCTTTTTCTCTAACCCCCAAAGTCTGAACCTCCCTTGTATCTTCCTCCCGCAGCACCTCGCAAGGCTTGGGTACGGACACCGGGTCACCGTCTGGCTAGTTGGGAAGAATTAAGCGCATCGTCAGCTTCACCGTTCGCTTCAACTCCGATTTTCAGAATGTCTGCATCAGTTGGCAACAATGTAGACAATACCACTCCGCCTCCCGGGACTCCCCAAACAGAACAGCAGTGGAATCAGTTGGCCGAACAAATGAGGCTGCAGCAGGAAGCACAGATAAATAGCCTTTTGGAGGCTATTAGGAGCCATGGTTTGATTTCCAGTCCCAATCCCGATGGCACTTTCACCATGGAAGAAGAGGAGGACCCTAATCTCACTCTCGGCCGCCCCGAGTATGTCAGGATGCCACCACCAGCCTCCTATGCGACTACCACCAGAACCCCTGCCTCTCGGCCTGCAGGTCAGCCGTTCCCTAAGAAACAGCTCAAAATGCCGCCATCACAGTTTGATCTAAAACAGCAGTCAGAGATGGGTCAGGTCGGTTTTTCTCAGCAGCAGTCAAGTGTTCCTCCTCAGAATAGCACCCACCAGACAAGTCCCAGTGCTTCTCGAGCTTTCCAAACAGATATCAGCAATGGAAATGAGACTTTACCTCCAGGAAGCTTCCGAACAATGAAGGAAGTATGGTTAGCCGTCAGGGTTCTCGAGGAACGTCAGAACGAGCAACATGCCTGGATCGAGGAAGCCACACGCCATTTCGGGACCTTGACATTTCCTCAACTGACTGGAGCTCCCCTAATGGACAAATACGTGCCCGCTCCCCCAGTTTCTAATGCCTCTCGTTACCCCTCGGGATCTAATCATTTGCTTCTAGGCGAGCCCAACAATCAGCATATCGAGGCCCCGGACCCGCAACCGGCTGTCGAACACATTTGGTGGGATGTCTGCGACTGTCCTGATTGCCTCGAGAGAGACTACCAAGATGAAATTAGTGAAGAATGTCCCCCAAAGAGGAGAACAAAGCCCTCTTCCCAACAAAAGTTGAAGGCAAGAAATGAAGCTGGTGATCCCGCAGTAGGAACCCTCGGAGAGCCATCCGGAAAATTTGATTACTACGTCATCTATTCCAGTAAATCCCCTCAATCCAGCTCAACTCAAAGCCGCTCCAAGACAACTCGGCCGAGGCTCCAATCCCACCACCAGTTGTTGAACACATTTGGTGGGATGTCTGTGACTGCCCAGACTGTCTTGAGAGGGACTATCAAGATGAGATAAACGAGGATCGTCCTACCAAGAAAAAGAAAGCTTCTTCCCAGCAAAAGTTGAAAGAAAGGTTCGAAGCCGGTGATACCAGTGTAGGGACACTTGGGGAACCATCAGGGAAATTCGACTACTATGTCCTCTACCCTAATGAACCTAAGCCGCGGCACAAATGACTGCACAATCTTGAGGCCCGCAATTCAAGTACCAATGAGGAATAGCTATGATGGGGGCTACCCATCCTTAAATAAAATGTTACAATAATCTCTTAGTCAACCTTCGTAGACTCTAGTATTTTCTCTTTTACCAAAGTCCTTCGTGGACATCTGCTATTGTAGTCCGTTACGGACAGGGTAGTTAAAAATTCAACTTTTGTATGAGTCTTTTTCTTTTCTCACTAGTCTCGAGACACTATTTTGTATTTAATGAAATGGTCTTATTTCAAATGATCAATCGTATTGCTCAAATGCTTGAACTACGACGACCTGAGCTCCTCACAACGAGGGGAATGTAGGCAACCAGAAATGGTCCGGACATAAATGCATTTCAAACTGATTAAGGATTTTGGGCAGTCTTGTGATCATTTTGGATAAAACCTGTTTCCAAATGTCTCGACGAGTCTTCTTTTTCTACAACATAGGGAAGGTAGAGCTAAACACTGATTTCTGTCAGCTAGGGCTTCCATACACTTTTCCATGTCAATGCTCTCTCAAAAGAGTCAAGTCTCGAAATGAGTTCTTTTGTGCCCTCAGCAAATGAGGCCATCTTCAAAAAAAAAAGAAAAAGAAAAAAAAAGGCTCTTGCGGGTATACACTTCTAAAAATCTCTTTTGTCCTGTTGACTAATTAACTAAAGAAAATAAAGAAAAGGATGGGTTGCCCCCTTTGCTACATGGCAATTCAATCCTCAGAAGATGCCCTAGCTCTGTGGGCCATCCAAGGAACAACGACGCAATCCCAGGCTCAGAAACCCGTAACTTGGGAAGCAATCTGGAAGGTTGCCCAGTCAGAAGCCATTAATACCCAATATCCCCAAGCTCAGCCCCTCACCATTGCTAAGATCCGGGAAACTTGCAACAAAATCGATCGAATGGTGGCCAGTTGCTAAGCAAGCTCCTCCGTTGACCCTAGCAGCATTAAAAGAGTCCTGTAAAGAGGCGACAGATAAGCCAGAGGGAGAAGTGAACCTATTGACCAGATCCGGGCAGATCCATCAGGGTAATCCCAAGACGGATAAGAAGTCAGCAGATCAAGCACCCAGGGAGAACCGTAACCCCTATGCCAAGACAGCTGAAACTCCTAACCCTGAGAAAGAGGATCCTGTGCTCACCCAGTTGAAACAAACTCAAGCTAACATCTCTCTGTGGTCCTTACTCACCTCATCTTACCCCTACAAGCTGAAATTGGAGGAAAGTCTGGCCCGCTCATGGGTCCCTATTGATGCTACCCCTGACGACGTGGTGCAATTAATTGGGAACATCCACTACGGAAACATAGTCACCTTCACGAACCTAGATCTCCCCCAGTTCGGAGCCAATCATAATGAGCCTCTCTTCAGCACGGTCCAATTGATGAATGACGCCTCCCTCGGGTCTTAGTTGACAATGGGTCCATAATGAACATCCTCCCAGCAAAGATCATGAGCCTGCTCGGCATCAAGCCCACAGATCTGAAGCCTTCCTCCCTCACAGTCAAGGCCTATGACTCAATGTCTCGTACAGTACTTGGGGCTGCTACTTTAAATCTGTGGTTCGGCAAGAAAATGATAACCGTAGAATTCCAAGTCATTGATATCCCAATCACCTTTAATGCTCTGTTGGGAAGACCTTGGCTGCACCAAGTTAATGGGGTCGCTTCGAGCCTTCATCGGTGTGTAAAGTTCATTTCAGATGGGGATCTAACAACCATTTATGGAGACCTAGTCACTTTGGAAGGCACTGACACGGGTGGAATACCCATCCTGGAGATCAAACATGATGAGGATGGTTTCATGTTGACTGGCTTCACAGTCGAGTCTCCTAAAGTCCAAGTTTGCAACGTGGATCTGACTGTCACCCGGTTGAAGATCCCTCCTGTTATGAGGATGATGAGAAAGATGAATTACCTGCCTGGTCTGGGTCTCGGGAAATGCCTACAAGGGACTCACAAGGTCATTGAGGTGAAGGAACAGAAAACTCGCCATGGCCTGGGATATGAGCCAACTTCAAAGGGGATTGCAAAAGAGAAAGAAATTGCTCGAAAAAGAAAGGAAGCTGCTGCAAGAAAGGTCCCTTTCAACGGCCCTAAATCTCCCCCTTTTACTCTTGACATTACTGACTACTTCATAAAGGGCGCTCCACAGCTGGACAATTCCACCGTCAAAGAGCCCACTCCTACAGAAGGCTGGCTGAAACTACAGGAGAACCTCAGTAAGTTCAGGGGAATCAAAGCCAACCCCGTCCGAAGAATGTTTCACGATCTACCCAAAATACCTGGGGCTACTACCACCATGAAGAGCAAGTACACTTTCAAAGGGGTGCCAGAGCTGGTTAAGCGGTTTGAGAAGCTCAACAAAGTCGTCCCGACTGTCGAGGAGGCCACAAAAGCTGAGTTTGAACTGGTCATGCCAAAGGCCAAGACTCTAGAATTCTCCCTAGATGAATGGGATGGTCCCGTCATGCAGCAGATGTTTGGGGAAGAAGTGCACATTCCAGACCTGATAACCTGGGGTTCAGTGAAAGAAATGATCACAGTAATCGAAGCAGGAGGACAGAAGCCGTTAGATCCCTGAGCCATGGTCATGCAGTCTACCATGCCCTTGAAGAATTGGGAAACTCTCTCCGGCCCGTCCGCGAGCAAAGAGGAAATGGTCACGAAGCTTGGATTGGTTCCCCGTCCCCTTGTGTCCACCTACCTCAAGTCCTCTGAGTCTCTTGTCATCGAGTTCGAGTCCCTAGAGTCGTCTGATGGCCTTACGCCAGAAGACTATGAGATTGTAGCCAATGTTGTACTCCCTTTTACTCTGAATGAAATGATCGACCTTTCCGAGTAACCCCTGATCGCCACTTTAACTAATGATAAATTAACTAACAACTTAAAAACGGTTAATAATGATTCACTAGATAAAGATACAGACACACTAAACGAACAATACATTAAAGAAATCTTTAAGCAGGTTGTTGAGAAAGAGAAAAACCGAGCCCAAGCTACCGAGGAGGTTTTGACTCGTGTGAATCTAGGAACTGCAGAAGAGCCTAAAGAGACGCAGATTAGCAGTTTCTTTGACGGGCCCGAACAAGCAACTCTGACGGAACTACTCAGGGAATTTGTGGACATGTTTGCATGGTCTTACAAGGATATGCCTGGCCTCGATCCCTCCATAGTGGAGCACCGGATACCGTTAGATCCGAAAGTCAAGCCAGTCAAACAGAAGCTGAGAAAGATCAAACCTGAGTGGTCGTTACAAGTAAAAGAAGAAATTGAGAAGATGCTCAAAGTGGGATTCATCAGGGTTATTGAATACCCCACGTGGCTCTCCAACATTGTAAAAGTCACCAAGGCTAACGGAAAAGTCCGATGCTGCGGGGATTTCAGAGATCTCAACAAAGCCAGCCCAAAGGATGACTTCCCCCTGCCCAACATTGATATGCTAGTAGATACCACAGCCAATTACGAGGTCAAGTCTTTCGTTGACGGTTACGCCGGTTACAACCAGATCAAAATGGCCGAAGAGGACCAGGCTAAGACAGCTTTCACTACCCCCTGGAGGACATACTGCTATACAGTCATGTCGTTCGGTCTGAAGAACATTGGGGCTACCTATCAGAGGGCTGTCACCGCCCTGTTCCACGACATGATTCATAAATAAATAGAGGTCTACGTGGATGACATGATAGTCCACTCCAAAGGATCCGATGGCCAACACTTCATCGATTTGAGAAAATTCTTCGACTGCCTCAGAGAACATTCCATGAGGCTGAACCCAGCTAAATGCTCCTTCGGCGTCAAACGAGGTAAAGTGTAGGGGTACATGGTAACTGAACGGGGAATCGAAGTGGATCCGCAGAAGATTAAAGCCATAGTTGAGATGAAGCCTCCTCGAACACTGACAGAGGTTAAATCTTTTATGGGAAGGCTACAGTACATAAGCCGCTTCGTGAATCAACTGACCTCCATCTGTGAGCCCTTCTTTAAGCTGATGAAGAAAAGCACATCCACTTAATGGAACCAAGAATGCCAGTTTGCTTTTGAAAAGGTCAAGGCATACCTCGTGAATCCTCCGATCCTTTGCCCTCTTCATCGACAAAAGCCACTACCTTCGTACCTAACCGTCACAGCATACGAAATTGGGGCTATCTTTGGCACATGAGAAGAAAGACTCCAAAATTGAAAGTGCCATCTATTTTGTGAGCAAAAAGTTACAAGGCAGCAAACTCAACTACTAAGTTTGCGAGAAGACCTGCGCAGGTCTAGTATGGGTAGTGGAAAAGTTGAAGCACTACGTGCAGTCTCACTCAGTACACTTGGTCTCGAAACTGGACCCCATCAAGTACTTGTTCAACAAGCCCTCCCTCTCCATGAGATTGGCAAAGTGGTCGTTATTTTTGGCCGAATACGACATCACTTATGTGACGAGGAAATCCGTGAAATGATGAGTAATTGCAGACCAGCTGGCTGACTTCCCAAGTGATGAATGCCAAGGACCTGAACCTTAATTCCCTGATGAAGGAATTTTCGCTCTAGAAGGAGAAAATCGCTGGCAACTTTTCTTTGACGGGGCAGCTAACAAACGGGGGAATGGGATAGGAATGCTCCTGGTCGACCCCACTGATGAACATACTCCCATAGCCGTAAAGCTCAACTTCGAGGTCACTAACAATGCTGCCGAGTATGAAGCCTGCATAGCAGGATTGGAAGCTGCTTTAGAAAGAAACATTAAGGAGTTGGAAGTATACGGTGACTCTGATCTCATCATCAACCAAGTGTCCAACAAGTGGAAAACAATTGATCCGGGTCTGCAAAAGTATCATGCCTATATGGAAGACCTCGCAGCCCAGTTCAAGGAGGTCAGCTTCCACTACCTGCCAAGAGGCCGCAACAGGTTTGCAGATGCCCTGGAAACACTAGCCTCCCTTGTCGAAATACCCGAAGGAAAATCAGTCAAACCCTTCAGGGTTGGGAGAAGAGAAAACCCAGTCTACTGCTTTAAGATTGAAGCAGAGAGGGAACCAGTAGACAACCCGTGGTATGCTCAAATCTACCAATACTTAAAAAGCGGTGAAGCCTCCTTCAAAAACGAAGACGGGGAATACAAAGAAGGGATCAAGGCAAAAATTATGATGGCTCTGAAACGCCTGGCTTCCCACTACGTCCTTTTGGGAGATACACTGTATAAAATGCGCTACCGAGGTCCCCTCTTACGCTGTATCAGCAAATGAAGGGTTGTCGAGCTAATAAATGAAGTACATGGTGGTACATGTGGCCCCCACATGAATGCTCGAGCCTTAATGCAGGTCATCCTGAGAATGGGTTATTTTTGGATCTCTATGGAAACGAATTGCATCCAGTTCGTGAGAAGCTGTGACAAATGTCAGTGCTATTCAAATCTCAACCATTTGCCTCCACATGACCTCTACTGCATGACAACCCCTTGGCCTTTTGTTACCTAGGGAATCGACATCATCGGCAAGGTTACACCACCAGGAAGCAACGGTCACAAGTTCGTCCTGGTATCCATAGACTATTTCACCAAATGGGTCGAGGCCAAGTCTTACAAAGTCCTCAATTCCAAGAAGGTGGACCTCCTTATCAAAGAAAACATCATGTGCAGATATGGGTTACCAGCTGAAGTGATTTCTGATAATGGTTCCATTTCGAGGGAGAATGCGATAGATTGTTGACAGAGTTCAAAATAACTCGTCACAAGTCATCCCCTTATCGACCCCAAACCAACGGTGATGCTGAAGCGGAAAATAAGACTCTAGAAAACATCATCAGGAAGATGGATGTCCGAGGCAGAGATTGGCCAGACAAGCTCCAACTTTCCCTCTGGGGATACAGAACGTCCATCAGAACTGCCACAGGGGAAATGCCATTTACCCTAACTTACGGAATGGAGGCCGTGCTCCCAATCGAATTAGAAATTTCCTCGCTCCGCGTGTTGTTGGAAAATCAGATCAATGAAGTCGAATGGCTCCAGAGTCGCCATGATGAGTTGGCCCTGCTAGATAAACGTCGTCTAAAAGCCATGGAACACACCCGGGCTTACCAAGCAAGAATGGCCAGAGCCTTTGACAAGAAAGTGAAACATCGGGACATCCGAGAAGGCAACCTCGTGTAAAAGAGAAGCCTCCAACCCACACCAATCCACTTGGCAAATGGGAGCCCGTCTGGGTCGGACCCTATGTAGTTCAAAAAATCTTTTCTGGGGGAGCCATGCAGCTCGCAGACTTAGATGGAAATCCCTTCGTGCATCTAGTAAAAGGAGACAAGCTCGGAAGATACCATGCCTAAAGATCAAGTCATTTCCCCTCAAAAGTGTTAAAAGAGTAATACCCAACTAGGTTGAAAACCCGAAAGGGCAGCCTAGTGTAAGTGCTCCAATTTGAGCTTGTTAGAATTTTCGTTAGAAAATTAACGAAAGTTATAACATTCCTAACAATTCCTAACATTCCTAACATTTCTAACAAAGCAAGGGCAAAGTGGGCATTGTTATTTAAGGATAAACCAAGGAAAGGAATCAAAAAAGCAAAAGAAATTGGAAAAATCCGAATTGGGCAAGTTGAAAAACATAAACTGCTGGATTTTTGAATTTTATTCTTCCTGTCCAAAGCCTGAAGCTGTAATTAATGAACAGTGCACGCTAACAATCCCATCCGCGCGGACATCATTGTAATTTCAGAGGGCTATAAATTGAGGCCTTCAGTCTCAGAAAAAGAAGAGAAAAAAACACAATTTGCAATTGCACCTTGGCGAAAATAGTGAGAAAACAATGAGAATTCTCTAGAATTGTCACCTTTTTCTCAACTATTCACCCAAAATCACACTCACTCAAACTCTCTCATATTCAAGCCTCAAACACTCTTACATTCAAGCCAAAAACTCCAAAAACACAAAGAAGATAGGTATAACCTCCCTCTTCTTACCCTAAATCTCTCATTCATGCATGCATTTTCAAGCTACAAAATGTAGTTTGTTCATCATCTTGTCTTAGATCCAAGAAGATCACCATAGAAGTTCATCTCCATGGATGATCTTCTACAAGGATCAACATTATTTTTAAAGCATTCTTATTTACTTGCAAAGAAAACACATTTTCAAAACCCTAAAACTCATTTTTATACATCAAATCTCATTTTCAAAGGATAAAATTCTCCTTCCCAAGCAAATGAAGTGCTTAGTCCTAATGTACCCCAAGGATGGTTTGATATAGTTGATTCACCACTAAAATGTCAAGTGATCACTAATCAAAACCTAGGGAAATGGGGACAAGCATGGATGCCAAATCCCCTTTAAAATCATGTTTTTCTTCAAGAAGAAGTTGCTGTCCAGTAGCAATTTTCTAAGACCCCAGTCCATGGTCTAATTTTTTGGACACAGATAAACTTGGAATTTGGTGTTTACTACAAAACACTTTTTGTAGCCAACATCCAGAGATTTTCAGACATATTTTTACTTTATTTTTTGCGTGAGTAAAACTCCATTTTCCAAATTTTCTTTTGAAGGTCAGATCACCAGTCTCTGGGAGTCCAGATCTCATATCTGATATTTCCAGAAGGTTTTGGGTCCTCAAATCTTCTCAAAAATGAAAAATTCTTTCACAGAAATCTTATTTGGGGTGTCTGAAACAACTTTCATTCTCTGCATTTTCTCATATTATGAATTTTTAAAGCCCTTAAATCCATTTCAAAATCAAGTGTCCACTGCCTTTTTCATTCTGGCAGAAGTGGTTTCCAACTTCCAAAAATCTTTTGAGTACCAAAACTCATCCCAAAAATCACACCAAAAATCATGGGATCTGTCCAAAGTCTAATAAAGAATTCCCAATTTTTACTTCCCTCAGTTTCAACTTTTTTTGGCCAAAGTAACACACACACACACACAAATGATTTTTAGCTTGGAAGACTCGTTTTACGAGGCATTCCGGGTGCACACTAACGTCCTTCCCGGCATGTAACGTGACCTCCGAACCCAAATCTCTAATCTCGGGCATTTTTCAAAGTTTTGGCCCTTAAAACAAAAATGGCGTGGCGACTCCGGTCTTTTTTCGATTGGTTTTTTCAAAGAAACGAAAAATTTCAAAGTTAAAACCCTTTCGGGAAAATTTTGGCGGGCACATCATCACAGTGGCGACTCCGCTGGGGAATAGAATCTTTTTCTAAAAAAAATGATATTTGGTATATTGGTGGAAACCATTAAACTTCCCGTTATCGCCTCCTAACACGAGTCGGGGATAAATTGTGGTTTAACAATCCCACGTACCGGTATCATCGTTTTAAAAAAAAAAAGAAAAGCTTTTGAGGGTCAAGCTTCCGTCCCGGCATTAAAAATCATTTGTTGTGTGTGTTGATTTTTGCACATTTTCGTGTTGTTTTAGCCGCCTCGGAAAAAGTCAAAATTTTGACTGTCGGAATCATGTCCCTAACTGTTGGAATTCTTGTGCTTATGTGCTTACGTGTTCATTAAATTTCAAAAAAAAAAAATTCAAAAAAAAAAAATTCAAAAAAAAAAATTCAAAAAAAAAAAGAAAATTTTCAAAAAAAAAATCATGCATCATACTTTTTAAGACACATAAAAAATTTCTATTTTACTCAGAAAAAGAAGATAGACTGCGTGCACACTACGCGCACGTGACCGTACACTGCACACTACGTCCCTAACCCGGGGAAATCCTTGTCGCGGCCCGTTTGGTCTTATTACGCCTCTCGGTGCAAGCACAGGACTACCCAAATATCCCATGGAGCCTCGTGTCGACCATGCACTTGTCCGTGACACACTTTGTCCGAGACCCGGTTGGTTTTTAGTCTGGTCTATGTCATGCCCTGTCTGTGTATAGACCTTTCCTTTCAAGCCTTTGTCGGCATACCGACTCAATATCTTTCGGGGACCCTAATCAGTCGAAGTTCTACCGATTTTCCGCCGCAGACTTTGACCAAGATATTGACCGGCGCCTTGACTTCGGCTCGACGGCGGCACAAATTATACACGACTCCCGGCATTGACACCGAGTCATCAAGGATTAATGATTATTCCATGCCTAATTACGGCTTAACTGACGACAAGTCAAGATCAATCGTGGACATTTATCAGTCCTAATCATGCCGACTTTTTGTCGAGCCCTCGGACATGATCTTGACTTTGACGTCAGCTTTGTCCGTAATTTGCATCGAATGCTCGTTAAGACTCGATTACCCGCCAGACTTTTAGGATCGTTTTCATTTTCGGTCGGTGGGACCCGCTTGCCCTATAGGACCCTCGCCGGGCATCCACCTGGGAGGTCGAAATACGGGTGGAATACGAGGGGCTTATAGACGTAGTGACGGGGCCCACTGATCCGGGATCCAGAGTAGTTTGCGAAAAGAAGAGCAATCTTTTCCAACCGATTAGGTTAATAAAACATGTTTTAAGTAAACGTGAACAAATAACTGCATGTTGCATGAGCCCAAAGCCCAAACACCTACCCTCCTTCAATTCCCAGACATCTGAACCCTCGTACCTTTTTCCCCGCAGCTCCTCACAAAGGTTGGTTCCGGACACCGGGTCACCGTTTGATTAGTTGGGAAGAGTCAAGCGCGTCATCAGCTTCACCGTTTATTCCGACTCCGGGTTTCAGAATGTCTGCATCGGCCGGTAATGATGGGGATAACGTCACTCCGCCTCCCGGGACCCCTCAGACAGAACAGCAGTGGAATCAGTTAGCAGAACAGATGAGGTTGCGACAGGAAGCACAGCTGAACAGCCTTATGGAGGCTATCAAAAGCCATGGTTTGGCCGCCAGCCTCAATCCCGATGGCACCTTCACCGTGGAAGAAGACGAGGATGCCAATCCCACTCTCAGTCACCCTGATTACTCCAGGATGCCACCACCCACCTCCAATGGTACCATTACCAGAACCCATGCTCCTCGATCTTCGGGTCAGCCGGCTCCCCAACCACAGACCACTGGATCCATGCAGCCCGACGGCACAAATCAGTGGGGGCAAAATCAGTACGGAATGTCTTCTCATGGTTGGGGTTATCTCGGAATGCCACAGCTAATTGGGATCCCGCCACAGTTTGGAATCGATCAACCCGGGCCTTCGCAGCAACAGTTCAAAGGGCCACAACAACAGTTTGGCATGCCTCAACAGCCGTCAGGAGCCCCTCCTCAGAATGATGTTAGCTCAGCTGCTCCTCCCACAACTTTCACAAACCCATTTCTCACTCAGGGTTCGATGGGTTACCAAACCTCCATCCCAGTTTCATCAGAATCACCAGGACCGCAGTACCCCCCGGGTTATACACCATCGCCTCAACCAGCCATGCAATTCAACAGTCAGGGACAGCAGCCCGCACCTAAGCCTTCTTATGGGCCCCACTCTGGAAATCCAAGTTATCCGGCTACAGCAGGACTACCTCCACCCGCTTTGCCGGTTGAAAATCAACAGCAAGCCGCAAGGTTCTATCCTTTTGCTCAGGGTCCTATTCATGCTCCCCAGGGTAACTCAGCCCAAGGACAGGTTTTCACCTACGTCCCCGGGCCGGCCATTCCATCCACCAGTCTGCCTCCAGTGATAACCCCCCTCTCCGGTTCAAATGCCACGGCTCCGCCACAAGACCCTCATCTGGCCTGGTTCATGGAACAACACAAGGAAATGAAAGCGCAGATCGCTGAGTTGACTGCCAAGAAGTCTGCTTTCCGGCCTACAGACCCGGACTCCATTGTTCCCCTACCCCACAAATTTGTTATGCCGAATCTGGACCTCTTTGATGGGACTGCATGCCCAAAAACTCATCTGGACACGTATACCTTGGCAATGAAGGCCAAAGGATGCACCAATCAGCAGTTGGCTGACTATTTCAGTCTATCTTTGAAATCCAGTGCCTTAAAGTGGTTCTTCCGTTTGAAACCTGAAGCCAGGACTACATGGGACCAGATTACCAATGCCTTCACAGAAAAGTACAAGGCCAACCTGGAATGGGAAACAAATAGAGTTGACCTACAAACAACAGTGCAGCGTCCCGATGAGAATGTTGGGGACTTCTACAAGCGGTGGAATCTGAAACTCAGTGAGATGGCCATCCCTCCTTCCGAAGAGGAACAACTGGACATCTTCCAGTCATGCCTGAAACCACATCTGAGAGCCTCCCTTAGTCACTTCCCGTACTCAGACTTACGGGCCATGGTTAACTCCGCAGCTAAATTTGAAAAGGCTTACAATCGGCAAGAACCTGCGCCTACTTACAGATATCGGGTTCCTCCTTCAAACACCGCCCCTGCTCCTGCTAAAGGCAAAGAAATGATTAACTACGCGGGACAGGAATGTAATAACATAACTCCTTTCGCTCCCAGAAAACCAGTCGAGCCCAGGCCACGGGTCATGAACCTCGAAAACTTTGGAATGCCTCTGAATGACATCTTTAGGGGACTGGTGAAAGAAGGCTTGCTGCGGCCTTTGGAGAATTTCCAACCCAGAAATCCGAATGCTCCGTGGATACCTCAAAATATTGTGCTTTTCATCAAGCCCATGGACATCTGACTGACAACTGCTTTACTCTGAAGAAGGCAATCCAGGGACTGATAGAGCAAGGAAAGTTGGAAGGTCCCGAGGGGCCTAATACAGTCAAAAATCCTCTTCCGAGGAACCATAACCAGGTGAATATGATTGAATGTGGAGAACCTTCGCATGCCCAGGAAGATGCCGATGAAGGTCCCCAAATACCCGTGGCCAACCTTGTCGAGGATCCTGAATTCGGATTCCCCCTCAGCCTTGAGGATATTGAACGAATCAGCCCACCTTGGTCTCATGTCAGAGACTTCCTGCAGGAATATGAGACCCGCTATTTCTCGGACGAAGGGAAATTCCAATACTGAAGAACTGGGGTTGTTCCGGTCAAAACATGAGAGAACCATTTACACAAGATGGTTAGAACAATCAAGAAGAATCGAGCAAGAAAGCTTTCGGCGGGCGCCTGTACTGGGGCTTATCAGCAAAGAGGCCGAGGAGCATCTGGAGCTAGTACACTTCTGCAAGTTGGCTTTGGGAGAGGCTGAATATGATCCCGAGAACAGCGAAGAATCAGAGGAGGAAGATTCCTTCTATATCCTGCCGGGAGTCAAATACGTGCCACCCCCTCTCACTCTTCCCCCGCAGTTTCTGGGTGGAGAAGCCGAATCGCAATTACCACTTCCGGGAATGGTAGCATATGATAATTTCTGCGGCTGCACGCACCCATATTCCCTAACGGGTTTGATCGACGTTCCCTCTCAGCCGAAATCCCGGTAGTATGGGAAGATGATCCTGATGACAGCGATGACGATGATGATGACGAGAGCAAAGAGTCAACTGAGGCCCCAGATCCGGAATTAATCTGGAACAATTATGCCGAAAATGAGCCCATGGGAGCCAGACACAATGGTTGGTTGTCAGCAAGCGACGACGAAGAAACTTCGGAAGACGAATATGAAACCGAGGATATGAAGGCCATGAAGTTTCCCGGGTCTGAGCACGTGGATGTCTTAGAATTCAACACTGCCTACCATGCTTTGGGGAAAGGGTTTTCAGGCATCCGATCCAGGCTGATAGTCGAAGATCTAATAGAGAGAGGGAAACTAACTCCCATCCGCCCAAATGAGAAAATAACCATGGTCAGATCAAATCCACCCCGGAACAAAGTAACACTCGCTGTCAGGGTTACCCAAAAAGAGGTCACCTTCCCCGAATGTATTTCAGCTCTCAGAGAAGTCCTGGAAACCGGCATGATACCGAATGCGCCTCCCACACAAAGTGCTATAATCATCTCCAGCTCTGAGTATTACAGAAAGGAACCAGAATGGTTGCACTATACCGGGGATGAGATCGAAAAGCCATCGAGCCCCGACAATAGCGACTCTTGTTGTATGATAACTGTGAGCAAGGCAGACTATGGGAGCAAATCGAAGGACGCCCTAGCTCTGTGGGCTATCCAGGGGGCAACAACACAACCCCAAACTCAAAAGCCTGTGACTTGGGAAGCAGTTATGAGGTCCGCCCAGGAAGGAGCCAGTACAGCTCAGCCCCTCACCGTTGCTAGACTCCGTCAGAACCAGTGGCCGATAGCCAAAAGGGCTCCCCCATTGACCTTAGCGGCACTCAAGAAATCCGGTCAAGAAGTGCGATGAGGAAGTCAACTGTTAACCCGATCCGGCAGATCTTCCAAGGGAATCCTAAAGCGAGATAAGAAGGCCACGAGATCAAGCACTGAGGAGAACCGCCGTCCCTATGCTAAGACGGCCCGAAACTCCCGACCCGGAAAAGAGGATCCCGTGCTCACTCAGTTGAAGCAAACACAGGCCAACATCTCTCTATGGTCCCTGCTCACCTCATCCTATCGCCACAAGCTAAAGCTGGAAGAAAGCCTAGCCCGCACCTTGGTCCCTATTGATGCTACTCCCGATGACGTGGTACAGCTAATTGGAAACATCCACTACGGGAACATAATCACTTTCACAGATCTCGACCTCCCTCAATTTGGGGCTGACCATAACGAGCCTCTCTTCATCACAGTCCAATTGGATGAACGGCGCCTTCCTCGGGACCTGGTTGATAATGGGTCCGGAATGAACATTCTCCCGGTAAAGATCATGAGCCTACTTGACATCAATTCCACGGACTTAAAACCTTCCTCCCTCACAGTCAAAGCTTACGACTCGACATCCCGAGCAGTCCTTGGAGTTGCTACCTTGGACCTCTGGTTTGGACAGAAATTGATACCTGTGGAATTCCAGGTTATTGACATCCCGATCACTTTCAATGCCTTATTGGGAAGACCTTGGCTGCATCAGGTCAAGGGGGTCGCCTCAAGCCTCCACCAGTGTGTGAAATTCATCTCGAATGGGGACCTGACGACCATTTATGGGGATTTAGTCACCTTGGAGGGCACGGATACAGGGGGAATACCTATCCTGGAAATCAAACATGACGAGGAAGGTCTCATGCTAACGGGTTTCACGGTCGAGCCTCCCAAAGCCCAAGTGTGCAACATAGATCTGACAATCACCCGGGATAAAATCCCCCCGGTCTTGAAAATGATGAGAAAGATGAGCTATCTACCTGGCCTCGGTCTGGGGAAGCACCAACAAGGAACTCACAAACTCATCGAGGTGAAAGGACAGAAAACTCGCCACGGCCTGGGATATGAGGCCTCCTCGGTGGATACCGCGAAAGGGAAAGAAATTGCCCGGAAAAGGGGAGAAACTGCCACAGGAAGGGTCCCGGTCGACGACCCTAAATCTCTCCCTTTCAGTCCTAATTTGGCTGACTACTTTGTAAAGGGTCCCACACAACCGGGTAACATCACAGAGCCCACAAAAGGGTGGCCGAAGCTACAGGATAGCCTCAACAAGTTCAGGGGAGCCAAAGCTAACCCGGTCCGTAGAATGTTCCTGGACCTACCCAAGATACCCGGGGCTACCACTACCAGGAAGAGTGAGTACACTTTTAAAGGCGTGCCAAGCCTAGTGGAACAGTTCGAAAAGCTTACTGCCCAGGATGGCCCGAAGCCTGAGTTTGAATTGACAGTGCCGAAAGCCAAAGCCACAGAAGTCTTTTCAGATGATTGGGATGGTCCGATCATGCAGCAGTTGTTCGGGTAAGAGATCCAGTGCAGGACACGATTGATTTGGCTCGATCAAAGAAATGGTAGCAATGATCGAGGAAGGAGCACAATACAATTCCCGAGTCATGACGCCCCTGACAGCAATGCCGTTAAAGAATCGGGAAACTCTCTCAGGCCCGTCCGCAACCAAAAAACAAATGATCACCAAGCCTGGATTGGTCTCCTATCCCTTTGTGTCAATCTAGGAAAAGTCCTCCGAGTCTTTCATTGTTAAGGTCGAGTCTCTAGAGTCGTCCGACGGCCCTACGCCTGAAGACTACGAGTCTGTAGCAAATGCTGTACTTCCTTTCGTTCTCAATGAAATAACGAACCTTTCTGAGTATCCCTTGATTGCCACTTTAACTAATGATGAATTAATTAATAAAAAATTTTTTAATAATTCATTAGATAAAGAAGCAGACACATTAAAAAAAAAAAAAAGAAGAGAACAAAAATCTTTAAGCAGGTTGTTCGAAAAGAGGAAAATCGAGCCTAAGCTGCCGAAGAAATTTTGACGAGTGTGAATCTGGGAACTGCGGAAGAGCCTAAAGAGACGCAGATTGGTGATTTCTTCGAAGGAACTGGAAAGGATGTCTTACAAAATCCTACAAAATCCTCAACTCAAGGGAAGTAGCCCTCTTCATCAAAGAAAACATATTATGCCGATACGGGTTGCCAGCCGAAATCATCTCAGATAATGGATCCCACTTCGAAGGGGAATGTGAAAGGCTCTTTGGCGAGTCAGAATAACCCGTCACAAGTCATCTCCTTACGGGCTCCAAACCAACGGAGCCGTCGAGGCAGCAAACAAGACTCGGAAAACATCATTCGGAAAATGGTGTCCGAGGTCGAGATTGGCCCAGAAGCTACACACGGCACTGCGGGGCTACGGAGACATCCGTCGAATGGCAGCCGGAGAAACACCGTTTGCCCTCACCTACGGAATGGAAGCCGTACTCCCAATCGAGCTAGAAGTCCCCTCACTCAGGTGTCCGCTTGGAAAGTCAGATCAATGAGGTCGAATGGCTCCAAAGTCGCCATGATGAATTGGCCCTGCTAGATGAACGCCGATTGAAAGCAATGGAACATATCCGGGCATACCAAGGAAGAATGGCCAGAGCCTTCGACAAGAAAGTGAAGCATCGGGAGATCCGAGAAGGTGATCTCGTTTTGAAAGAGAAGCCCCCAGTCCGTATCAACCCCCTCGGCAAATGGGAGCACTGCAGGTCGGGCCATATGTCGTCCGTAAGATCTTCTCCGGAGGAGCCATGCAACTTGCGGACCTCGACGGAAATCCCTTTGTACACCTAGTGAATGGTGACAAGGCTGCGCGAGATACTACGCGTAAAACACTGAGTCAAAAAAAAAAAAAGAGTGCTAAAAGAGTAATACCCAACTAGGTTGAAAACCCGAAAAGGGCGGCCTAGGTAAAAACAGGGGTTGCACCAAAAAAAAAAAAAAAACAAAAAAACAAAAAAAACAAAAAAAAACAACAACAAAAATCGACCAGGTCGAGCTACGGAGACCTGAGCCCTTTTGTCCAAAGGGAACGTAGGCAGCCAGAAACGGTTCGGTCTAAAGCACAAATAAAAGTCATACTTTGACATCAATACACTGATCAGACCATGAAAGCGTCTCGAAAAACTCTGAAGCAATTCAAATATTCATTACAAGTTAAAAACTTTTTGATGAGTCTAAGCCCGATTCATTCCTACAACTGGCAACCTACTAAAAGAAATTAAGATACATAATCAAACTAATATGTCTGCTATGACAAGAAAGGGATACTCGGAAACCTCAAGGTCACTCCAAGCCACTCGTACTGGCCTCTCCCCTTTTCTTCCCCCTTCGAGTCTCCTTCTTCTGAACAGGAAAAATGTCGGTCTTCCTCCTACCAAGCTCTGGTATAGGAACAGGATCTATCAAACTAGCCTCTGTCAGGGCCTTAGTGGCCCTAGCATCATCTCTCATCTCCTGTAGCCTAGCTGGTAGCATAGGAGTCCTCCTCTCCTGTCTCTTGACATAAGCCTCATAGTCGGTCACAGCGTCTCCGCTCCTGTCATGAGGGTTGGCCCTCGCCTCGGCCCTCCTCCTCTCCAAAACTGTCAGGTCCTCCGCACCCACAACGGCCTCACGCCGTCTCAAAATGGCCATCTAAGTCTCTCCCAAATGCCTCTCGTACCAATCCAGGTACCAAGTGGTCAAGAACACAGGTCTCAGACGCCTGAGGATAACCCGAGGAGGAAAGACGTCATACCTCCATACTCGGAAAAGAAATGGAAACACCGAAGGATCATCCATAGAAGCGGAAGCCACCACCCTGGTGGCTATATCATCAAAATCCTCCAAAGGAACCTGCTCCAGGCCGAACTGTCTCAGAACTAAAGCCGGAATGTAGAAGCTGGGTGAAAGCCCGGAAGCATGACCACATGAGACCCGTCTGAAGTACTCTGCGAGTCTCCACCCGCCAACAAGGCACCGACCATCGATATCTTACGTGCGGCGACCAGCCATCCAACGCTCCCATGAGCCCTGATCATCAAAATCTACAGCAACCCCTCTCCTGGCGAATGTCCAAGGCTTGATCATATCCGATGTTTCCCGAAGAACCCCAGGCGCTCCATCAGCCACAGGGTCAAGAGGAATGGGTTGCCCCCATGCATATACCGTTTCCCGATAGCCAGCCTGTCGAGAGCATGAAAAGTCTCTCCCAAGATCAAAGGTACAACGTCTCTGCCCAAGCGACAGTAAACAACAACATCCAGCAGAGACCGATGACAGATCCCAAATGAATAAACCATGAACAAGGTCCCGAACATGCAAAGTGCAAAGGCATCCCAATAGGCATCGTCAAGCAAGCCTAAGCCCCTAAATCTATCAGGGAGACCAGAAATGTTAAAATGGTCGGGACCACAGATCATACCTTGTGCTTCCTCCGGGGAAAGATGAAGAAGGTTGCACAGCTTGTCAACAAAAGGGGCCCCTCCGGGCAAAGGAATTGCAATCTCCTCCACCTCGGGACCACCAAGCAAGGCCCGAAATTCTTCGACAGTTGGGACCATTTCATTGTAAGAAAGGCAAAAGACATGCCTTCTAGTATCCCAAAATGATGAAGAAGCTCTCAAGAGGTCGTAGTCCGGAACCAATTCTTTGAGGGACCATAAGCACTTCACCTTGTACCTTTCTTCAAAGAATGACCTCCTCTCATGCATAATCTCCCGAGACCACTCTTTAAACTTGGTGAAGAATTGCATTTGAGAATTTTGGGACAATTTGGGTGGATTTTGCATACTCACATTTCTCTCCATGGTTTTTCTCTCCTTCTCCCCGAAAATGGCTGTTTGAACTGGTGGTTGAAGAAGGTATTTGAATTTGAAATAAAGGGAGACCAGATCTGAAGCAAAATTAAAGGACAATGTCAGATGCAGGTCCTGTCCGCGCGGATATGTTCGCCACCCAGAAAAAAAATCTTTGCAACAGTCCAAACTGCTGCACCAAAGGAATATTTTGTCCCAGCCAAAGCCTGTCCAAACCAGTCCATACACCAAACATCTACACCCTTGCCAAAAAACCGAGGCTCATGCAACATTGCATTCATACAGCATTGCATTCAAAAAAAAACATAATGAAATAACAACAATCCTAGATTATTACATTCCAAAAAAAAAGGGAAAAAAAAAAAAGAAGCAAAAAAAATGTGCATAAAAATAAACTGTATCTGTCTAAATACAATCTCAGTCTCAGAAATCAATCTCAAAATATCAGTCTCGAAGGATCGTCAGTCAGAGTCCTCGGTGGCTGGACCTTTCCCCCGGTCCCTCTTGCGGCTCGGGCTCGCCTCCTCGGTAGCCATGAATGTCTCGGGCTCAGAATCATCGTCCTCGTCCCCGGAAGAAGGCTCGTCAGGACCAACCGGCACGCTCTGATAGGGCAAGCCAAGATCTGCAAAAAAGTCATATCCAAAGGTGAATGCGTCAGACTCCTGGACATGTGAAGAAGACCCACCATGCTGCCATACGTGTCCCTGCCCGTAAGGATCTCCGAGAATGACGTGATCCGAAGGTAGTACCACGCGGGGATCAAGGAGAGGAGAAAGAGGAGTCTCGGAGGAAGTCTCTGAAGGGATAGGGGAAGCCTCCCGCCTGACAGGCGCCGGCTGTGGTCGCCTCGCTCTAGCCCGAGGGGCTCCATAAGCCACCATCCTCCTGATGAATCTCTTAGCCCCGATCACCTGCTTCGTCAGCTTCTCCACGACCACCTCCGGAAACTGCACGAAAGCAAAAGTGTCAGAAACAGTTGAAGCGAAAAATGATGAGAGGAAAGAAAAGAAAAGACAGAAGCAAAAAAAAAAGAGGTGGGAAGGAGAAGCCATACCTTCATACCCGGACGAGGCCGGAAAGCTCGTGGAAGCCGCTCAGGCTGAGGGATCTGCACCCTCAATCGGACCCCATCCTGGACATATGAAAAGTCCGTCCGAGGGTACCGCGGGACCCCTAACCCCTCTCTATCAAGAACCTGGGGCGTCCTCAGCCTCCTCAAGACAAATACTGGATACGGCTCAATCGCCACAAATGCCGAGAAGTGCTGGCCGCCCCGGTAATCATCCCAGGTCACAGATCTCTCACTAGGGTGCATCATGTCAGCAGGAGGCTCCATCGGTGTCAACAAAGGCAAATTCACGCCATGCTGGCGCGTCACCCTCTCCCCCAGATAATAGACGTCGCAAGTCAAGCCCCTCAAAATCCTCCTCTGCACGGTCCATACCTCAGCGCCCCTCAGCTGCGCCACATCGAAACGATCCCAGGGATAGAATATCATCCCCTCATCTGTCTCAGCCCAGTCAAGGCGGGCGGTCCACGTATCGAGGGTCGTGCGCCCTCTGGAACCCTTCTTCTCCCGGGCAAACTTGGACCGAGGAACGCATGGTGGATACGCCCGACGTACTCCGCCGTCTGTCGCCACATCGTGACGTGAAAGAACTCCAACGCCCATACCTGCGAAAGGTAAAAATCAAATCAATTAAGTGCGAAAAAAGATATGTGCTTAAATAAAAGAGGGAAAGCGAAAGGAAAGCTTATACCTCCAGAGGGAACTCGAAGCATGTCAAGGAACTGACAGCCTTCCGGCTATACCGATCTAGAGCAAAATAGAGCTCTGCCAGCCCTGCCTCTCCCCAAGATATCTCTCCAGCCATCCCCATGTCCTCCAAGGACCTCAGCAAAGCAAAGACAGCCGTCCCCTCGGCATGTCCAAAAAGAGTGCTCGAAAAAGCAAACCATAAAAAGGCCCTGGCAATTTGCTCGGCGCCTATTCTCTCATCCCCAGCCTCATAGCTCCCAATGATCTCCACAATCTTTCCCTCGACCACAGCGTACTCCATACCCATCCCCTTTTTGGGAATAGGGGAAAATCCTAGCAGGACCTGCAGATCCTGATCTCTGTAGCCGTCTCTCCACTCAATGCTGCGTCCATTAAAGGAAAAGCCCGTGATCGCAGCATAGTCGGAAGGCGTAACCGTCGCCTCGCCCCAGAAGAAGTGGAATGTGTGGGTCACGTCCCACCAGTGCTGTGCCAAAGCGAAGACCAGACCCTTACTCTTGGGAAACTTGACCAACCCCCTCAAGCACTCAATGAACTCGTACAAGCCAGTCTCAATGACGATCTGTCTAGGACTCATCATCGCTCCTCTGCCCATATCTGGAAGCCGGTCTCATAGACCAATAACAGACTCCACTGATCCTCGAGTCTTCATCTTGTTCAGCTGCTGCGTCACAAAGCGATCTCCACCCTGCAATTGAAAAAAAAAAGAAAGAGTCAAAAAAAATTTTGCATTCAAAAAAAATTGCATTAAAAAAAAAAGAGCATGCACATGCATCATAGACATAAAATTTTGAAGAAAATTCGGCAGCATAACAGCATACAATGGACCTAACCCCATTTTTTTTCTCGCACAAAAGAAAGCAGTTTTCACCAAATCCCAATCAACATTCATGCATACAAAAAAAAATTCATACAAGGAGTCAACGGAAGCAAAAACTCCGCCCCATTTTCATAAAATAACATGCATACATTCATTCAACGGAAGCAAAAACTCCGTCCCATTTTTCATGAAATAGCATACATAAACAATTTTTTCAAATCATTCATTCAATCAATGGGAACGAAAAACGCGTCCCACTTTTCATAGAAAATCACATTCTCAAAAAAAAAATGCATCCATATCATATCATTCATCATTCCAAAAAAAAAATCCTACAAGAGTGCATACATGCATACATTCATGTCCGTCCCAAATTCGGACGAATTCCTTATCATTTCATATTTCAAAAAAAAATAAAAAAAATTTGGCAAAAATGCCCATTCTTTTCAAACAAAATGCAACATGCATATCATCAAAATCAAGATTCAAAGTCAAAAACACAAATTTTTTCAAATTTAATTTCAAATTTCGGACAAAAAAAAATTTGGCAAAAATGCCCATTCTTTTTTCAAACAAAATTGCACATTTGGGTTACCCAAAAACTCATTACAACATGCAAAGCATCAAAATCAAAATCCAAGGCCAAGAACATCAACTATTCGAAATTTTCAAAAAAAAAATCACCAAAAATCAATTCCAAGCAAGAAATCAACAAAGGGATCGAAAAGATTCCAAGTATACCGTTCGGAGACTCGGATCAGTGGCCCAATGTTGCCACGCATCGGGGTAGGGCTCCTCCGCAATCGATTGCGAAAGAATATAGTGCCTCCTCATTCGGACAAGCTCCAATCGCCTCTCCGCTACCGGACCGCGTCCTTGACCATGGATAGCAGCTTCCCCGTGTTCCATTGCTCGAAAAATCGAAGAAATCGGACGAATTTTGGAGTTCCTAGGCTATCAATGGCGGCTCTTCTCTCTCTCTCCCTCGTCTGCGTTTAAACTGGTGAAGAAGAAGAAGAAAGGGCGTTGGCCCTCATTTAAAACCTGTCCAGATTGCATTCCCCTCCGCGCGGATGGTTCTGAAGGGTCAAAATGACCCTTTTGCCCTTTAAAATTTCAGGACTCTGCAGTTTAGTCCTCAACTTAACAAAGTTAACCAAAATCAACCCCCTCTTCAAAAGAGCTCAACGGCAGTCAAACGTAAGTCCGATCTCCCCGAGAAAGATAACGAGATCCCGTATCTTTCATCAAAATCATTCAACGGCAGTCAAACGTAAGTCCGATTTCCCCGAGAAAGTTAACGGAATCCCGTTTCTTTCATCAAAATCATCCACCGGCAGTCAAACGTAAGTCCGATCTCCCCGAGAAAGATAACGAGATCCCGTATCTTTCATCAAAATCATCAAACGACAGTCAAACGTAAGTCCGATCTCCCCGAGGAAGATAACGAGATCCCGTATCTTTCATCAAAATCATTCGACGGCAGTAAAACGTAAGTCCGATCTCCCCGAGAAAGAAACGGGATCCCGTATCTTTCATCAAAATTATTCCCCGGCAGTAAAACGTAAGTCCGATCTCCCCGAGAAAGATAACGAGATCCCGTATCTTTCATCAAAATCATTCGACGGCAGTCAAACGTAAGTCCGATCTCCCCGAGAAAGATAACGAGATCCCGTATCTTTCATCAAAATCATTCCCCGGCAGTAAAACGTAAGACCGATCTCTCCGACAAATACGTCTGATTTTCCCCCAGCAAAGGCTAACAAAATCCCCAGTAAAGTTAACGGAATCCCAAAAGCCAACGGAATCTCGAATAAATCTCGAACTACGAAAGGGCTTGATTCCCACTAGGGATACGTAGGTAGCCTATCATTAGGTCCAGCCCCCCGACCAAAACGGTCACCCCCTCCTTCGGCAGCAGACAAAGTCCACCGAAAAGCCATTTCAAATCAAGGTTCGAGGCACCTAAAACGCCATCATCAAGGTTCGAGGCACCTAAAACGCCATCATCAAGGTTCGAGGCACCTAAAACGCCATCATCAAGGTTCGAGGCACCTAAAACGCCATCATCAAGGTTAGAGGCACCTAAAACGCCATCATCAAGGTTCGAGGCACCTAAAACGCCATCATCAAGGTTCGAGGCACCTAAAATGCCATCATCAAGGTTCGAGGCACCTAAAACGCCATCTTCAAGGTTTGAGGCACCTAAAACGCCATCATCAAGGTTCGAGGCACCTAAAACGCCATCATCAAGGTTCGAGGCACCTAAAACGCCATCATCAAGGTTCGAGGCACCTAAAATTCCATCATCGAGGTTCGAGGCACCTAAAATGCCATCATCTCCAGGGTCGAAGACCCGAACTACGACTGGCTTGATTCCTCTTAAGGATACGTAGGTAGCCTATCATTAGGTTCAGCCATCCGACCGAAAATGGTCATTCCTATCCCCAGCAGAGCGGATAGCCATCCGACCGAAAGTGGTCATTCCTATCCCCAGCAGAGCGGATAGCCACCCGATCGAAAATGGTCATTCCTATCCCCAGCTGAGCGGATAGCCATCCGACCGAAAATGGCCATTCCTATCTCCAGCAGAGCGGATAGCCATCAGACCGAAAATGGTCATTCCATCCCCAGCAGAGCGGATATACAATTTCAGCCATCCGACCGAAAATGGTCATCTCTTATCTCCGGCAGAGTTTCTTTCCAGCAACCGACTGCAGAACTCGCTCATCAGGTTCGAGGCACCTAAAACGCCATCATCTCCAGGGTCAAAGATCCGAACTACGGTCGGCTTGATTTCCACTAGGGATACGTAGGTAGCCTATTAAATAGGTTCAGCCACTCGATCACTTGATCATCCTGCCAAATATGGAGCCTTACTCTTATCGACGACCCCGCTTCCTTCGAAAGCCCCGTCGCCGAGGGGCTACTGTAAGTGCTCCAATTTGAGCTTGTTAGAATTTTCGTTAGAAAATTAACGAAAGTTATAACATTCCTAACAATTCCTAACATTCCTAACATTTCTAACAAAGCAAGGGCAAAGTGGGCATTGTTATTTAAGGATAAACCAAGAAAAGGAATCAAAAAAGCAAAAGAAATTGGAAAAATCCGAATTGGGCAAGTTGAAAAACATAAACTGCTGGTTTTTTAAATTTTATTCTTCCTGTCCAAAGCCTGAAGCTGTAATTAATGAACAGTGCACGCTAACAATCTCATCCGCGCGGACATCATTGTAATTTCAGAGGGCTATAAATTGAGGCCTTCAGTCTCAGAAAAAAAAAAGAGAAAAAAACACAATTTGCAACTGCACCTTGGCGAAAATAGTGAGAAAACAGTGAGAATTCTCTAGAATTGTCACCTTTTTCTCAACTATTCACCCAAAATCACACTCACTCAAACTCTCTCATATTCAAGCCTCAAACACTCTTACATTCAAGCCAAAAACTCCAAAAACACAAAGAAGATAGGTATAACCTCCCTCTTCTTACCCTAAATCTCTCATCCATGCATGCATTTTCAAGCTACAAAATGTAGTTTGTTCATCATCTTGTCTTAGATCCAAGAAGATCACCATGGAAGTTCATCTCCATGGATGATCTTCTACAAGGATCAACATTATTTTTAAAGCATTCTTACTTACTTGCAAAGGAAACACATTCTCAAAACCCTAAAACTCATTTTCATACATCAAATCTCATTTTCAAAGGATAAAATTCCCCTTCCCAAGCAAATGAAGTGCTTAGTCCTAATGTACCCCAAGGATGGTTTGATATAGTTGATTCACCACTAAAATGTAAAGTGATCACTAATCAAAACCTAGGGAAATGGGGACAAGCATGGATGCCAAATCCCCTTTAAAATCATGTTTTTCTTCAAGAAGAAGTTGCTGTCCAGTAGCAATTTTCTAAGACCCCAGTCCATGGTCTAATTTTTTGGACACAGATAAACTTGGAATTTGGTGTTGACTACAAAACACCTTTTGTATCCAACATCCAGAGATTTCCAGAAATATTTTTATTTTATTTTTTGTGTGAGTAAAACTCCATTTTCCAAATTTTCTTTTGAAGGTCAGATCACCAGTCTCTGGGAGTCCAGATCTCATATCTGAGATTTCCAGAAGATTTTGGGTCCTCAAATCTTCTCAAAAATGAAAGAATCTTTCACAAAAATCTTATTTGAGGTGTCTGGAACAACTTTCATTCTCTGAGTTTTCTCAGATTATGAAGTTTTAAAGCCCTTAAATCCATTTCAAAATCAAGTGTCCACTGCCTTTTTCATTCTGGCAGAAGTGGTTTCCAACTTCCAAAAATCTTTTGAGTACCAAAACTCAACCCAAAAATCACACCAAAAATCATGGGATCTGTCCAAAGTCTAATAAAGAATTCCCAATTTTTACTTCCCTCAGTTTCAACTTTTTTTGGCCAAAGTAACACACACACACACACACACACAAATGATTTTTAGCTTGGAAGACTCGTTTTACGAGGCATTCCGGGTGCACACTAACGTCCTTCCCGGCATGTAACGTGACCTCCGAACCCAAATCTCTAATCTCGGGCATTTTTCAAAGTTTTGGCCCTTAAAACAAAAATGGCGTGGCGACTCCGGTCTTTTTTCGATTGGTTTTTTCAAAGAAACGAAAAATTTCAAAGTTAAAACCCTTTCGGGAAAATTTTGGCGGGCACATCATCACACCTAGGTAAAAAATAGGGTCGCACTTCTCTCGTCCCTCTCTCTACCAACCCCTTCTAAAAAAAAAAACAAATTCAGAGGGTCGAACTACGGAGACCTGAGCCCCTTAGTCCACTTGTAAGAGGGGAACGTAGGCAGCAGGAAACGGTTCGGTCTAAAACATAAATAAACATCAAATTTTGTCATCAACACAATGATCACATCACATCTGCGTCTCGAAAAACTCTAATGCAATTCACCTACTCATGACAGTTAAAAACTTCTTGATGAGTTCAAGCCCGGTCTAATCTTAAACTCACAACTGAGCTAAAAGAAAAGACATAAAAAATACATAACTAAAAACTAATGTGCCTGCAAGGGCGATCAATGGATACTCAAGGGTCTAGCCACTAGTGCCAACATCTCCCTCTGTCCTCCTCCGTCTCCTCCCTCCATGCCTTGTGTTCTTCATAGGCACGGGAATGATGTTCGTCCTCCTCCTCCCTAGCTCCGGCATGGGGGCTGGGTCCGTCAAGCCTGCCTCTATCAAAGTTCTGGTTGCCTGGGCTTCGTCTCTAATCTCCTGCCTCCTGGGTAGCGTCATAGGAACCCTGTCTCTCTGACGTTCCACTCTCATCTCATAAACATATCATCTCCACTCCTATCATATGGGCTAGCCCTCACCTCAGCTCTCCTCAATATTGACACGGGGACATCTTCTGGTCCCACCATGGCCTCACGCCTCCTCATCAGAGTCACCTGAGTCTCCCCCATGTGTCCCTCATACCAATCCAAGTACCAAGTGGACAGATAAATGCGCTCCGGACGCCTGAGAAGGACCATAGGAGGAAAAGCATGATACCTCCATACTCAGGATAAGAGGGAAAATGCAGATGGGTCATCCATAGAAACAGACATCACCACCCGGGTGGCAATATCATCGCAGCCCTCCAAAGGTACCTGCTCCATCTCGAACTGCCTGAGAACCAAAGCTGGAATGTAGAAGGTAGACCAACTGAGCCCCGAAAGCATGACTACCTGAGATCTCTCCTGAAGCGTCCTCCTAGTCTCTATCTGCCAGTGCGGAATCCACCATCGGAGGTCCTGGGTACGACGTTGAGCCATCCAGCGCTCCCACGAGGCCTGATCCTCGATCTCAACTGTAACTCCCCTCCTGGCAAAAGTCCATGGCCTGAATGGAAGTGGAGCCTCCCGCAGGACCCCCAGCCTCTCCATCAGCCACATCGACAACAGAAACGGGCTTCTCCCATGCATGTACCGCTTCCCGGTAGCCAAGCGGTCAATAGCGTGAAGGGTCTCTCCCAAGATCAAGGGAACTACATCCCGGCCCGACCGGCAGTGCACAACGACATCTAGAAGAGACCGGTGGCACATCCCAAAGGAACAAACCATGAACAGGGACCCAATTGCACAAAGAGCAAAGGCATCCCAATAACAATCACCAACAACACCCAAGCTCCTAAACCTATCCGGGAGACCAGAAATGTCAAAATAATCGGGTCCTCGAATCATACCTCGGGCTTCCTCCGGAGAGATTTGAAGGAGGCCAGACAATTTGTTGGCAAAGGACATCCCTCCGGGCAAGGGAAGTGCAACCTCTTCCACCTCGGGTCCTCCAAGTACCGCCCTGAAATATTCAATGGTGGGAACCACCTCGTTGTAGGAGAAGCAAAAGACATGCCTCCGAGTGTCCCAGAACGCGGCAGAAGCCCTCATCAAGTCATAATCCGGAACAAGCTCCTTAAGAGACCATAGAGACTTGATCTTGTATCTCTCTTCAAAGAAAGCCATATTCCCATGCATGACCTCCCGGGACCATTCCTTGAACTTGCCAAAGAAGATCATTTGCAACTCTTTTAGCAATTTAAGAGAATTCTTCATGTTTTCCATGGCCTTCTATGGTTTTGGGTCGTGACTTCAGAAAGAACAGAGAAGAAGATGAAGTTGAGTGATGAAAACAGGTCTGAGGTGAAATTTAAATAACCCTGCCAGGTGCTGCCCTTGTCCGCGCGGATGAGGTTGCAGCCTCAATCTCATCCACGCAGATAAGATTGTTTCCCAGTCCAAAAACTTTTTTGACAACAATAAAAACTGCTGGCCCAAATGAGGAAATCCTTCCCCAAATGGCCAAACATGAAAATATGCCCATTCCCCATGATTTTCATTCAAAATCCCAACAAAGATCCCTCTTTTGTCCCCATAAAACACAAAACCGGGTTCATGCAACTTGCATTCAGTACAGAATTAACAAAACCAAAAAAATACAAAAATACTTAGTGAAATAAAATGTAGTCATTACATTCCAAACATAAAAAAAGAAACATAATGTGCATACATATTGTCTCTCGGGTACACTCAGCCGAAATCACTATCCGAATCAGGAGCGGGATCCTCCTCTCTGGCAACCTCCTTGCCGCGCCTCCGCACATTTCGTTGAGCCGTGCTCGGCCCCTCCGCCGCTGCCTCCGGGAAAGCCATCCCCGGCTCTATATCGTCCTCCTCAGCATCAGAGTATCGGTCCTCAGGATCAGCCGGTACGCCCCGGTGCGGCACCCCAATGTCGGCGAAGAAGTCGTACCCGAAGGAGAAGGCATCAGAACTCTGGCCGTATGTGCCCTGGGTCTGTAAGGGAGTCCCATAATCTCCCTGCGGCTCAAAAGCGCCGTAACCACCGCCGTGTGAAGAGGAGCCCTCGCCGGTCCTGCCCTGTACGAAGCCCGGTCCCTCCATGCCTCCGAAGATGATATGATCCCGGGAGAGCTTCTCGCTCCTGTCCATATAGCCAGAAGGAGAAGCATCCGTCGACCCCCTAGGCTGAGTGCGAGGAGTCTCCATAGACCTCCTGCCTGGCATAGTCTCGCTGGCAGGAATGGGGGACCTCTCCCGCATAGAGGCGCTAGATCCCAGCCGCGCCGCCCTCTCCGAGCCCCGAGCATTCCCTCACGTCACGAGGTTGTGAAATAAACCTCTTTGCCCCGATAACCTGGTGCAAAAGTCGATCCACAACCTGGGACGAGTACTGCAAAAGAAGAAACATAAGCATTAAAAAACAGTCGAAGAAATGATGAAAGAAGTACAAAGCCTAAATAACCAGGACGCGATCAGCACATACCTGAGCATTCGGTCGAGGCCGAAAAGCTCGCGGTGTCACCGCTGGGAGGGGTATCTGCGCCCTCATCCTGACCCCATCCTGGGTATACGAAAAGTCAGCCCGAGGGATCCTCACTATCGAATTACCCTCCCTCGCCAGCACCTGAGGCGTCCTCAGCCTGTGCACCAAGAATGCCTGATAGGGCTCCTGAGTAACGTACTCCAGGGCAGGCCGCCCACCTCTAAACCAGTCCCAATTTGCTGACCCTTACCGGGGAAACAGCATGTCAGCCGGAGGCTCAGCCGGCGCCAAAGCAGCCAGCCCTAGACCATGCTGCATCATCACCCTCTCCCCCAAATAGTAAACATCGTAGGTGAGTCCCCGCAGGATCCACCTCTGGCTCGTCCAGCGCTCAGCGCCACCCAGCTGATCCACCTCGAACCGGCTCCAAGGGTAAAAATTAACCCTATCGCTAGTCTCCGCCTTCAAAAATGGCACCACGTCATTGTACCGCATCTTTATCCTAGTCCGGATAGTCCTCTTCACCTGGGCGTCCTTCGTCCACTAAAGCATCGCCGGGTATACAAAAGCCTCCCCCTGGACATGGTCCCATAAGGCGCAGCCAAAAATCTCCAAGGTCCAAACCTGCATCCAACAAAAGAAACCCGTAAAAAAAAAAAAACCAAAAGTGCATACACAATATGTACAAGGGATAAAGGAAAAGAAAGAGAGTGTACCTCTAATGGGAACTCGAAGCAGGTCAGGGAGGTGAACGCCTTCCTGCTGTATCTGTCCAAAGCAAAGTATAACTCTGCCAAGCCTGCCTCTCCCCAGGCATACTCATCTATCCTGTCTATGTCCACCAAAGACCCCAGCAAAGCGAACATAGTCGTACCCTCAGCGTGCCCAAACAGAGTGCTGGAAAGGGTGAACCATAAGAAGCATCGAGCGATCTGCTCAGCTGTGATGGTCTGGTCCCCTCTCTTGTACCTAGCTATGCTCTCAACCAACTTCGCCTCGATCATGGCGTACTCCATGCCCATCCCCTTCCGCGGCACGATGACAATCCCCAGCAGATTAATCAGCTCCGCGTCCATATACCCATTGTGCCACTCCAAGCTGAGCCCCTTAAAAGACAGGCCAGTGATAGCGGCATAATCAGTAGGGGTCACAGTAGCCTCCCCCCAGAAGAAGTGAAAAGTGTGGGTAACATCCCACCAGTACTCGACCAGCGCCAAAAGGAGCCCCTTGCTCTTATGTAATCCAGCCACCCCTCTCAGGCCCTCAATGAAGTCGTAAAGCTTAGAAGCCACCACGAGCTGGCAAGGACTCCAATAACCCCCCTATCAGCTGTGGGCAGAGCATCCCAAAGCCTGACAACTGCCTCCGCGGACCCCCGCGTTTTCAGCTTATCCAACTTGCGTTGGATAATATCACCTCTCTCCTGAAAGTAGACACAACACAAATATGTCATCAAAATTGCCAATATGATATGAACAACAAAAGAACAGGAAAGAAAGAAAATAAACTCCGTCCCATTTTCGGATACATTTTCCCACACACATTCTTTTCTCACACTCAGTTATCATCAAACGTTCATTCACAAAATGCATTTTTTCATCAAAATCTCTTATACAAGAGTCCGTTTCAAATTCGGCAAATTTGTGTTCATTTTACAAAATGCAATTTTCATCAAAAATCTCTTATACAAGAGTCCGTTCCAAATTCGGAAAATTTGTGTTCATTTTGCAAAACATAGCATGCATCTTTTCTCACATTCGTGCATCATGTTATCAAGCATGCATTCACAAAAGCAAATTTTCACCACAAAAATCTCTTATGCAAGAGTCCGTCCCAAATTCGGCAAATTTGTACCCACTTTGTTTTTACATTATGCAAACTACCAATGTTTTTCATAAACAAATTGCATATTCTTTCTAACCATAACTTCAATTAAACACATGCATCACCAATTTCAATTTTCCATGGCAAAATAAACAAAAGCCCCAATTTTGACAATTCAAGCCCTAAGTCTAACATATACCAATTTTGACAAAAAATCAACAAAATAGCCAAAATTGAGTATCATACCATGCGGAGATCCTCGTCGGTGGCCCAATGTTGCCACATATCCGGATAAAACTCATCATTCATCGATTGCGAGAGCGTGTAATGGCGGTGCATTCTCACCAACTCAAGCCTCCTCTCCGCCGCCTCCCGACTCACCCGACCTCGACGGACTCCATGAGCTCCTCCCCTTTGATCCATAGCCTTGATTTTGAAGGATTTTGCGAAGAAATCGGACAACAATGGAGGTTTTCTACCTCTTTATCTCTCGTTTTCTCTCTCTCTCTCTTCTCGGCTGACTGTTTGAAAGAATGAAGAAGAACACGCATGTCTGTCTTTTTGAACCAGGCGCCCTGCTGGTCTGATCCGCGCGGACAAGATTGCAGGGCAAAATTCCTGTTTTGCCCCTTTAATTTTTGGTCCTCTGCATCCAGACCCCCAGTTTAACGAAAACCTAACGGAAGCCCATTCCCTTCCTTGTTTTCAACCCCGGCCGTCATCGTAAGCCCGTTCATTTAACGAAAACCTAACGGAAGTCCATTCCCTTCCTAGTTTTCAACCCCGACCGTCATCGTAAGCCCGTTCATTTAACGAAAACCTAACGGAAGTCCATTCCCATCCTAGTTTTCAACCCCGACCATCATCGTAAGCCCGTTCATTTAACGAAAACCTAACAGAAGTCCATTCCCTTCCTAGTTTTCAACCCCGGTCGTCATCGTAAGCCCGTCCTTTAACGAAAACCTAATGGAAGTCCATTCCCTTCCTAGTTTTCAACCCTGGCCATCATTGTAAGCCCATCCTTTAACGAAAACCTAACGGAAGTCCATTCCCTTCCTAGTTTTCAACCCCGGCCGTCATCGTAAGCCCGTCCTTTAACGAAAACCTAACGGAAGTCCATTCCCTTCCTAGTTTTCAACCCCGGCCATCATCGTAAGCCCATCCTTTAACGAAAACCTAATGGAAGTCCATTCCCTTCCTCGTTTTCAACCCTAGCCGTCATCATAAGCCCGTCCTTTAACGAAAACCTAACGGAAGTCCATTCCCTTCCTAGTTTTCAACCCCGGCCGTCATCGTAAGCCCGTCCTTTAATGAAAACCTAACGGAAGACCATTCCCTTCCTCATTTTCAACCCCGACCGTCATCGTAAGCCCGTTCATTTAATGAAAACCTAACGAAAGCCCATTCCCTTCCTCATTTTCAAACCCGACCATCATTGTAAGCCCAAGAACGCATATCCCCAGCGCATTAACCCCGGCAATTATCGTAAGACCGAATCTTCTCCAGCGAGAACGCCTTCAAAAGTCTCCCTCAGGTTCAAAGCCCAATTTAGGTTCATACTCCTGAACCGAACCTCGGCTTAAGTTCATACTCCTGAACTAAGTCCCAATCTAGGTTCATATTCCTGAACCGAGCCTTGACTTAGGATCATACTCCTGAACTAAGTCTCAATCTAGGTAAAGATGCCTCCGTTAGTCGAATATTCTCCGGCAACGCTTCCGCTAAGTCGAGTCAGTCTTCGGTAACGCCTCCGCTAAGTCGAGTTAGTCTTCGGCAATGCCTCCGCAAAGTCGAGACTATCTTCGGCAACGCCTCCGCTAAGTCGAGTTAGTCTTCGGCAACGCCTCTGCTAAGTTGAGTCAGTCTTCGGCAACGCCTCCGCTAGGTCGAGTCTGTCTTCGGCAATGCTTCCGCTAAATCGAGTCAGTCTTCGGTAACGCTTTCGCTAGGTCGAGTCTGTCTTCGGTGATGCCACTGCTAAGTCGAGACTATCTTCGGCAATGCCTCCGCTAATTCGAGACTATCTTCGACAACGCCTTCGCTAGGTCGAGTCCGTCTTCGGCAATGCCTCCGCTAGGTCGAGTCTGTCTTCGGCAACGCTTCCGCTAAGTCGAGTCTGTCTTAGGCAACGCTTCCGCTAAGTCGAGTCAGTCTTCGGCAACGCCTCCGCTAGGTCGAGTCAGTCTTCGGCAACGCCTTCGTTAGTCGAGTCTACCTTCGACAACGAAAATGCAGTGGGAGGTCCATTCGTTTGACCGCTCCTTTCCCCCGCAAGACCTGAACTACGAACGGCTTGATTCCCACTTGGGATACGTACGAATCCTATCGTTAAGGGTAAGGTCCAGCCATCCGACCGCCTCGGTCACCTCCTCGCCCATCTAGGTAAAATTTTGCCAGATTGGGATCCTCACTTTGTCGACGACCCCACTTCCCCTGGAAGTACCGTCACCGAGGGGCTACTGTAAGTACCTAAATCTGGGTCGCTAATGTTCCGTCAGCCCAAATTAATGATTTATGATCATTTAGGGGCATTTTGGATATTATTTTGATAATTTGAATGAGGAAGGACCTATTAGGAATAAAATAATGAACAAATACCTCGCTGAAAACTTGTCATTTCCAATAAAAGGTAATATTGACCAAGAGCAAAATGCCAAAAATGCTTTTCTGCACAGATCAGGCACGCTGCTGAGGTCATCCGCGCGGACAAGATTGCACCTACAATCTTGTCCACGTGGATAAGATTGTCATCCAGACAACCTATAAATACAGCACTTCTCCCTCAGTTTAACAAGAGAGAAAAAACCCAAAAAATACGAAAACATACTGTTATACTGTCAAAATCCATTCCCAAATAACCATTTACACCTTCAAAATTTAAAATCCAACACCAAATCCAACCTCAAATCCATCTCGAACTACTCTTAAGCCTTGAAATCTCTCAAACCCTAAACAACAAACCAAGAAACAATTGGTAAACCCTCACCCCCCCCCCTTACTCAAATCTCCTTCATCCATGCATACATTTCATATACAAATGATGTAGCCTTGTTTATTTACTTACTTGCTCATCCCCTTCCCCTCTTGTCCCAAGGATCCAAGAGGATCTCCATGAAATCCATTTCCATGGATGATCTTCTAAGATTATCCACATTTTCCTCTATTTTCATGTCATTCCCCATTCCCCTTTTTACATTATTTGGTACTTGCTTGCTTGACCTAGAAGATGGTCATCTTGGAGTTTATCTCCATGGATGACCACTTCAAATGGTCCATACTTCCTAATTTCATGCCTCTTTACATTTCTAGTCTTTACTTGCTTCCTTGACCTAAACATGGTCATCTTGGAGTCAATCTCCATAGATGATCATTTCAAATGGTCCACATCATTTACTTCCTTGCAAATCCCCCTCCCTAGTCTAAGATGCTCACCTTGGAACACTTTCCTTGGATGAAAATCATCTAGACTTATAAAATAGGTCACACAAGATGTAGGAGATACACTTGAGTATAGATCTCAAGGATGGTCATCTTATGACCACCTTAGAGATCTTCCTCTAAAGTTGATACATCTTGACCTATCCCTTGTTCAAATTTACTTTCATGTCAAATTCCCCTTTCCCCCTAGCAAATGAAATGCTCACAAAGTCCTAACGTACCCCGAGATGACTTGATTAAGTGGTTTCATCACTTATGACCACTAATCCTAGTCTAGGGAAAGAGAGGACAAGCATGGATGCCAAAATCCAAACATCCCCTTTACTTTCTGTCTTTTCAGTTACAATTCCAGTTAAGTCCTGTAAATCCAGTTAACTTTCTGGAAATTACAGTGACTAAACTTGAAAATGTAAAAATATTGACACTACAGGGCTATCCGCGCGGATGAGATTGCACTGCAGTCTTGTCCACGCGGATGACATTGTCATCTGCAAACAGTCCCTCAGTTTTCTGTTATTTTCAGTTCAATCACTGTTTTCAAACTGTTTTTCAGTTCAGTCCCTAAAATTTCAATTATTTTTAGAAAAGTCCTTTCAAATACACACACAAACAAAAGGTTTCCAGTGAGGAAGACTCGTCGTACGAGGCATTTCGGGTGAACGCCAAACGTTCTTCCCGGAGTGTAACGTGACCTCCGAACTCATTTTCTCTAATATTGGGTATTTTTCAAAGTTTTGGCCCTTAAACTAAAAACGGTGTGGCGACTCCGAAATGATTTTTCAAAGTCCGATAAAGATTTTTCAAAACTTCCAAAAAACAAAAAGTTTTGTCGGGCCCCAAAAGAGGAAAAATCGGATACACATCATCACAGGGTGGCAGAGGTGTCATCATCTTCTTCGTCCTTCTTCCCCATCTCCATATCATTAATTCTATTTTTCAAGAGTTGCAATTCTTGAGCATCAATCCCCCTTTCAGTGTTGGAATGAGTGCTTCGGTGGGAACTCCGCTGGGAACTATGATGGGACCTTTCTCTTGGGTGACCATTCACCCTACTGTGTTCCTCATCATCTCGGTGATTCTCCCCTCGTCTAGAGGGTGTTTTATCTTTCCTCATCTCTCCCTCATAGCCGCCGAGGACCATTCTATATGGTTGAGGACTCCTCAGCCTTGCAAAGTGTCGTGGACGAGGTGAATCACGTCGAGGACGATGGCTATGACGAGGTGATACATGCCGAGGGTGATGGTTATGACGAGGGGTTATGCTGAGATGAGGATGGGATAAACGCCTAGCCAGAGTGAGCCTCGCTCGTAAGTCTTTTGAGTTTACCTCCTGGTCCTTTGAACTTAAGTGGCTTCTTAGGTCCACCACCTCCTTATCGTTTTCATGATTGTTAGGCCGAGGACGAGGAGCATCTCAGAGGTTCTGCTTTGGTGGTACAACAGGCTCATGGGGAGGGGGATCTTGGCCATGAGGAGGGCTCCTCTGGCTACCTCGTCTCTCACCCTGAGTTTCCCTTCCACGAAAGTTTCCTGACCTCGAAGGCCTGATGAACTCCGCCATTGAGTTTTCTGGGTCCAATTGAAACAAAGCATTCTGAGTCTCATAGATACGTTGCAATGTCTCCATCTGATAGTGCAACAAGGTACGTCGGCCAACGGGCTGGGCGTTCTCAGCTCGTCCGACGTCGGTGTTCCTCGTTGTCTTCTTGCTCGGAGCTCGCTTCCCTCCTGGACGATGAGGACAGGAAGATTTGCACCTGTCCCCTCGGCAGCTGGCTGATTCCGAGAAGATCGGAGAGCCATGCTGAGGGGAGGTGGTCCCTCGATCTGAGGTGGAGGAGGAAGTACGTCGATGTTTGGAGGGATCTCGTCTACGTGAGTTCGCTCCTCGTCATTAGTAACACTTGCAAAATTTCCGTCCTCCATTGGAATCCAAGAATTGCGATTCAAGTAAAGTTTCTAACAAAAATCAATCAGAGTGGTACAGGCCCCAAAATTACCAAACGAACAAACTTTTCAGTTCAAAAACCACAAATTTCCGGGCAAAACAACAACTTTCCGGCCAACAAGATGTTCCAGGCGAACAGTTTATCGAGCTTTTCAGGCAAATTTTGCAGAATACGGCCGAAAACTGAACAGAAACAAAAAACGGACGATGATTTTCTAGCCAAAACAAGAAATTTCCGGCCAAAAATAAGGCTCAGGCGAGCAGATTTTCAGGCTAAATAATGGGCATTTGAATTGATTCCCGGCAATGGAACCAAACTGATGTTGCCAAAAAGATCGAATCAGCCCAAATCCAGCGGTCGGTTGTACTCCGGCGATTGAATAGCCTGAAAATAAGACAAGAAACGTAGACTAAGCTAGGGCTTCTCCGGCGAAGGCCCTCCGACGTGAGATTAAGTTCATGTTTTGTATAGAGAGAAATCAAATTGACAGAGCTTCGAGTCAAAGAGATAACGTACCAAAATATGGAAATAATGGCTTGTATTTATAGGGATGGATATGTAGAATCCATGTTGAACTTGGACTGTAAAGAGATAAGATATAATCCTAGGAAGATTATATATGTTGGAGAGTCCTTATTTGACTTCAATTGATATAAGAGGTAGTTATAATCCTAATAAGATTATAACTGCTTAGTGTCCTTGTTGGGATAGGACTGCATAAGCTGCACTATGCCGGAATGCGAGATGCTCCCTTCCTCATCATACATGGTCATCTCGGCCACGATGAGTCGAGGAAGGGATGATAGATAAGTGAGCCCGTCGTGATGACGTCATGGCCGAGGAAGCCTCCTCGTCCTCAAGGGAGATAATCTCGGCCTACGAGGGAGGTCTCCTCGGCACTCTGAGTTGGGCCTTTGTTATGCTTGTCTGCTGAACCCAGATCCGCCTTACGACTGACGAGATATATAGACAAGGAAGCCTAGATCTTCCCTCGTAGCTGAGACTTGATGGATTATGTTTAGGGCCCAATCCAGTTGGGCCTTACCCGGACAAGCCCATGTTCGTATCTCGGTTTATACTGTTCAGTGGCCCCCGACTTTCTAGCTCGGCTGTGACGAGGAGAAAGTGATCTCGTCCTCGGCTATGAGAATACGAACAGGCGTCACGTGGAAATGTCGCTTCAAATGTGTGTCGTTCCATTATCCACCGGTTACTAGTACAATGATGGGTGTGGTCCACGATGTCTGACACGCGTCTTGGAACCCACCACTCCATTTAATGTTGGGGGTGTCATACCCGTGCGACCCATTTTGCTGTGGGTTTGACCCGTAGGTTTGAGTATAAAAACAAAGCTTCCCTTCAATACCAAACTTTATCAATCCAGGCATTGAGAGCGAAACCTCAAGATTCAAAAACCCTTCGTGTTCTTGAGCTTGATTTGCCCAGAATCGCCAGAAACGGTTGAACCCGTTACATTTATAATTTTGTAAACAAATGTAATGATTTCATTGGTGTTTTTAATTAGGGTGTAACGGGTTCATTATCGATATAAACAATAAAATATCGCCTCATTTTGTGAACAAGATTTTATAACTTTCTTTTTTGCCCCAAGCATCGATCTAAATAGAAATTATATAAAGTCAAATTAATATTTCATTTATCCCACTTGAAAATGAATAAAATTGATTTTGCACGAAAAGTAAAGAGATCGCATAAAGAAACAAGTATTGTAAGAATGAAAGTGAAGTAAGAGAGATAACGTGTGATAGAAAATAATAAGCGAATATTTATTGTGAGTATAACTAGTAGGTCAAATAAATAAATAAAAGTATTTAAAAAAATCAATTTAAAAATATGCTTTTTTAAGTGAAACATTTAAAATGAAAATTTTTGTTTATTTTCAAATGGAGCAAAGCCAACAGGGTATTAATTATTAATCAAAAATTTAAAATTATGACACAAATTGGACACACTAGCAGTATCAAATTGATATACCTTGCCATGTACCGATTGGTTACAAACAACGGTACACACATGCAAAGTACAAAATCAACAGAGAATCAGAAAAGCCATGATTAATCAGAAGGTACATTTCATAAGACCTGCCCCCAAAATCTACATAATAATTCCCCCTCTCTCTCACACACAACTTCCTTTCCTTAACCATAACCAAATTCAGTACTGTCCCTTTTCCCAATCCCTAACAAACCCATGTGGGAATTTTTATTTTTCTGTTTTTGATATGCAAACTACAAATTCAAACGCAGTAGAAGACGAGATTAGCAATTTGTTTGTGGGAATCATGGAAGGTTACACAGACTCTGTAATTCCTCCATTGTCTGAGCTTTATCAAGCACAAGTCCGCCATAGACAAACTTACTGTATCAACGAGAAAGGCGGCTTGCCTTGCTCGAAAATCAATCCTAGGAAAAGAGATTCATCTGGTCTTCATCATGAAACGGAAAGGAACAGGAGAGAGAAAATGGCTGAAATGTATTCCGTTCTTCAGTCCATGGTCGTCCCCAATCATAACGCCAAGGTATTACCTCTTCACTCTCGGTGATTTACACAGACAATCAGTTGATTTATTCACGATTAGTTTCAGTTGTCCGTCAAAATCAAATTCCGCTACTGTAAATTGATTTATGTATGTGTGCTTATAGTTCAAAATTTGATTTGAATTCGTGCATGTATTTGTGTTATTGTGCGTATAATTAATCATTTAATCTATATATTGATTGAATTACAGTTATAATTATTGATTTATGTGTGTGTTAATGTGTGTGTCCGAGTGCAACGTTGAAATTTCTATTTCAATGTGTGTGTTTTTGTGTGTGTGTTCATATGTGTGTTTGATTGATTAAGAGTTGAAATTATGAAATGGTGTGATTGGTGTTTCCAGATTACAAGAGAAACAATTGTGAACAGAACGATTGAGCATATACAGCGGCTGGAGAAAGAGATTGCCAGACTGGAAGATCTCAAGCTGAAGAAGAACTTAAACATGGTGTTGCCGAAAACAATGGAAGCGAAGCCGATTATATCACGTTGTACCAACCGGAGTTCCTCCGCGGAGGTAAGCGTCTATGGTGGTTTAACGTTTTTCGGCATTCAATTGCCAGCTCGTCGTGGTTCGGTGACGGAGATGTTCAGGGTTTTTGAGAGGCATCAGGCGGAGGTTTTGGGGGCAAATGTGGCGGCGGCAGTTGACAGGCGGCAGTTGACGGTGACAGTGACGGCGGTGATTGGAGGTAACAGAGTTGAAGGAACCATTGAGAAAATAAAGAGAGAAATTTTAGTTATATAAATAAATAAATTAGAAAAAAAAAAAAAATAGAAACAAAGTTTTGCTGGGGATCTAATTAAAGGAGATGTTTGGATTTTTGATTTTTAATTGTTTAGAAAAAGGAAGGTAGAGAAATAGGATTGGAAATGTAAACAAATTGATGTGAGGAATGGTCTTTTGTTTATCCATTAATGAATGAGTATAATTCAATTTAGCGTTTTATTTTATTCGTTTGTCTATATGAAGTAGACATTGATTTTGGAACGAAGTGGTATAATATTGATTTTAACCTGTTATTAGTTTTGACCGTTTATTCATCAGTCAATAGCAGGTAGTGTGATAAAATTTCGTGCATTGGATGTAAATAGGGTTGTAAACGAGTTGTGTAAAGCTGAATCGAGTTTACATGTTTGAGCTCGAGTTCATTGAAATTATTGAACTCGAGCTAGAGTTCGAGCTAACTTGGTTGTCTGCATTCGAGTCTAATCGAATTTCGAGTGGTTCGAGTCATTATCAAAATTTAAGCCGAGCTCTTAATGAACCTATGACGAGTTCAAGCCTATTGCTAAAAAAAAAAAAAAACTGAAAGAAGAGTTTATATAGCAATTAAGCTTACCGAGTCCAATTCGCGTTTGAGCAAACAATGAAATATTAAAATTTTAACGAGTTTCTCAAGTCGAGATCTAAAAGAGTCGAGCTCAAGAGTTTCGTCGAATAAATTAGTCGAGCACGGATCAAATTGATAATAAATCGAGTGAGCTCGACTCAAGCTCACTAAAAATCAAATTTTCTGGTAATGAGCACGAGATAAATAACAGCCTAGCTCTAACTATAGTGAAACAACAATTCCACCACTGCATTTATTATTATTAATAATAATAATAATAATAATAATAATAATAATAATAATAATAATAATAATAATAATAATAATAATAATAATAATAATAATAATAACAATAATAACAATAATAATAACAATAATAATAATAATAATAATAATAATAATAACAATAATAACAATAATAATAACAATAATAACAATAATAACAATAATAATAATAATAATAATAATAATAATAATAATAATAATAATAATAATAATAATAATAATAATAATAATTATTATTATTATTATTATTATTATTATTATTATTATTATTATTATTATTATTATTATTATTATTATTATTATTATTATTATTATTATTATTATTATTATTATTATTATTATTATTATTATCTTGTACCCCAAACTTCACAGAACTAGTGAAATCCTTTTTACTGCGATAGTAATTTGTCCCCCAAACTTCTCTAGAAGACTTTGTAAAATCAAAAGTACTCGAGTATTGGAGCAAAAAATCAAAATATTACTTTTTAAATAATTATTTATCAAAATAACATCAAAAAAAAACTTATATACCAAAATAACACTTTTTTTGAAAACCGGCACTCCATTTTCCGGATTTAAACAAAATCCGGAACTCCTAATTCCGGTTTTAAAAATCTTTTTTTTTTTTGGTAAATCCGGAACTTCTAATTCCGGTTTTAAAAATCAATTTTTTTTTTTGGGGTAAATCCGGCAATACATGTTCCGGTTTTAAAAAATGAATTTTTTTTTTTTTGGCTTGGTCGAATATTGCAGAGAGAGGTAATTATTTTTTTTTTATTTTTGTAATCCGGAAGTTGTACTTCCGTTTTTAAAAATTGTAAATCCGGCATCTCAAGTGCCGGTTTTATAAAAAATATTTTTTTTTCCAATCAGAGAGAGAGAGTGTGAAATTAATTTTTTGTTTTTTAAATGTGTAATCCGGCATTAGAGATGCCGGATTTAAAAGTAATTTTTTGTTTACATTAATTGCTTTGACTGAAACACTGGAAAAAAAAAACTGAAAAAGTTGAAAAAAGTGGCTATATATGTACCATTACTTACACACGCAGAAGAAATAAAGAAAGACCTCCATAGAAGAAGATAGAAAGAAAGAGAGAGAGAGAATTCGTTGTGTTAGAGAGAAAGAAAGAGAGAAAGAAAAAGGCAGTGAAGAAAGAAAGAGAAGAAGAAGGAGGAGGAAAAAAGAAGAAGGAAGAGAAGATTAAGAAACATTTGTAAGGTTAGTTTTTTTTTTTTTTTTGGTTTAATTGGTTGTTAAATCTATTATGATTTGTTTGATTAATTATGGCTTTTAAAAGAATTATTTAAATAATTATAATGCAATTTTAACAAAATTGTTAAAATTAATTTGATAAACTTGTTGTAATGTATATTTAATTATTGATTTTTAAGTTTTGATTTTTAAAATTAAATTATATATAGTGCTTGTTAACTTAGGATTTTGACACATTTTTTTTTATTTTTTTAGGAAAAAATATGAATGGAGTTTCACTTGTTTTCATGTGCTATTGGGGAGGAAATGATGAAAATCCGTTTGAAGTTGAGAATTTTGAAAAGGCTCCAAAATGTGCACTTATGGCTAAAACTCGCTGGAGTTATAGGAAGTTGATTAAGAAGTTATGTAAGAAAATTGGGGTAGATCGAGCCAATATTCAGTTCGAAGTTACTTGTAGATATCCTCATCTTGTCTCCCATGGGGTTTCAAACTACATTCCATTTGTAATCGAGAATGATATGGGTATGAAACTCATGTTTGATGTTTCTGCTCAGTTTGGGGGGTTGAGTTGCTTACAATTGTGTGTTAAGATGAATTAAGTTGATAATGTGAATGTTGAGGAGCCATTCCAAAATGAGTATGTTAATGACATGGATACCTTACAGATGAATTCTTTAAGCTACTACAATGAAAGGGGAGCTGGAACAAGTACAGGAACATATGTGGAAGAGGGAGAGGAAAAGGGACAGGGAGAGGAGGAGGAGGAGGAAGAGGGAGAGGAAGAGGAGGGGGAGGAAGAGAGAGATGGGGAATGGTATGATGATTCAGATAATGATCCAAATTATGAAGAAAATATTGGGGCCCTTATAAATTATGATCGTGATGATGGATACGATGATTGTAGTAGTGCTACCGATGTTAGCGAGAATGAGGGTGATGATGGGGTGAGGGAAGATTTGGGGGTACATTTTGTTGGTTACGAACAGCCGCAAGATAACGTGTATGAGAGAGCAACCTATCAATTTTATGGTGATATTGGGGAGGGATCACAAATTTATGATAATAACGAATGTAACTTTGAGGCTTGGAATGGAGAATTTGATGATATTGCCAAAGGTATGCGCTTTTCTCAGAAGTTTGAGGTGCAACATAAAATGAATATATTTCATATTAACAAAAATTTGCGCTTCAAGGTTAAAAGAAGCACAACCCGAAAGTGGACGATTGAATGTTTGGTGAAAGATTTTACATGCAATTTTTATGTGAATGTGAGTTTGAAGAAGAGTGGTTATTGGGAAATAACCAAGTACACGGGTCCTCATTCTTGCTTGGAGTACGAAATTGCCGAAGATCATCCAAACTTGGATGCTAAGTTCATAGGACGAGAAGTTTTGGAACTTGTTAAGGCTGATCCCGAGGTGAAGATTTCAGTTGTGAAGGCAACAATAAAAACTAATCATGGGAAGAATGTTTCATATAGAAAAGCATGGTGTGGTAAACAAAAAGCCATTGCAGAGGCATATGGAGACTGGGAAGGATCATACATAAGGTTGCCACGTTTGTTAGCAGCTATCCAAAAGTGAAACCCTGGAACAATTGTGGAGTATTCTGATCCTCCTCCTCCTGGTGCTTTAGGTATGTTTGATCGTGTATTTTGGGCATTTGGCACTTGTTTAGAAGAGTTCTCTTATTGTCGTCTGTTATTTACATTGATGGCACATTCATGCATGGAAGATATAAAGGGGTTATTCTTATTGCCGTAGGTGTTGATGCGAATGATTGTATACTTCCTCTCGCATTTGCTATTGTTGAAAAGGAGGACTACCGCAATTGGTGTTGGTTTCTACATCTTCTTTGCAAACATGTTATTAAGGGTCGTAGTATTTGCTTGATATCGATCGACATGGTGGCATCCTTCAACAGCTTGATTGGAGACAACGGTTCACGGCCTCGAAATGTTGTTCACGAGATGGTGCATGTTGCATTTGCGAGCTAATTTTCTTAAAGCTCACAAGGGTGTTGGATTAAAAGATCTTTTACGGAGAGTTTGCTAGCACCACCCAAGACAAAAAGTTGAAATGTTATTTGAGGCGATTCGTATAATCAACCACGAGGCGGTTAAATGGTTTGACTACTTGGATGCTCATAAGTGGACAATGGCTCATGATGGTGGATATAGGTACGGCATTAGGACTACCAATTTGTGCGAAGTTTTTAATGGTGTAATGAAAGGAGCTCGGGGGATGCTGTTTCGAGCAATTGTTGAGACCTCCTTCTACGGGTGTGTGTCATACTTTCAAGATAGACTCGGTAAAGCAATCCGGGCTTTAGGGGGAGATCCTAGTATCCCAGCGAGGTAAATGCCACCTTACAATTCGGTCGGAGGGTCGATAATAGATACCGGTATAACTTGAGAAAGTGGGTTTCATCAAGTTAGAAGGTTTAACGACACGCCGGTGTGTTTATCAAGTGACAACTAGAGCACGAGGTGACAAAGGTGGACACATTCAAGTTGTGGAATTGGGTCTTTGGAAAATGCACTTGTGGCAAATGGACCCAATTTCATTACCCATGTTCGCATGTTCTTGCGTGTTTCAAAATGCAAAACGTTGATGGTTTGAAATATATTGATTATTTTTACAGCCTTGACTCGTACTACAAGACGTGGAGCTGTTCCTTTCATCCAATCCATGATGAGGCCTATTGGAATGTGGATCACATTGTCCCACGTTTTTATCCTAACCCGAACCACCGCCGTGATAAGCAAGGAAGACCCAAGTCAAGGAGAATGAAAAACTCTATGGATTGGCAAGTTTCTAAGAAGAAGAATCGTTGTGGGATTTGCAAGGTAGAAGGTCACACTCGAACGAGGTGTCCAACTCTTAGGGAGCAGAATTGATTGTGATTTGCATTTTTAGTTCTTCAGTTTACTACTTTGAACAATTAAGTATCGTAATTTTATTTGAAGTTGTAATATATTCAAGTATGAATGTTGTTATGTTATTTACCAAGGAGTGAATGTTGTGTTATTTACCAAACTTTATGCCATAATGCCATGCAACCATTTTCATGGAACAATATTTAAACCCCTCCATAGGATAGAAAACATACAAGTTCCATACCCCTACCAACATTACATTAGGACTTTAAAAAACTTAAATAACATTAAAATAACTAGTTCAAATTAGTGATCACATCCCGATCACATAGGATAGAAAATACAAGTTCAACAACTATTACATTAATCAAACAAAATATTAAGTAACGACTTCCAGGTGACATGAAAAACCCCTTCATGGAAAATCAGATGGGATGAAATCCTTATGGAATACCTGCAACACAAATAAACTAATGTTATTTGTTGAACAATCACCCACTCACAGTCTGTACCTAACAATTTTACCTTGAATACATTGGGGAGTGTGATGTTGAGATAATGTGATTTACGTGAGGGGGAGAAAACAACAACCTAAAAATTACAAAACAACATGATTAGATGGCAATATTAATAATAGGTTCAGTTTGTTGCATTTTTAATACATCATACCTGATGAAGTATCAGAACAGAACCAACAACTATGTCATTTCCAAACTCACTCTCAGTAAACACCTTATGATGAATTGAAGCACCTATTGTTCCCGTTGGATCCTATCAATTTTACCTTAATTAGTAAGATAAGACACATACTAATCATGCTAGAAAACATACAAAACTCATATGCTAACCTTCAAAGTCACCATAGCGTCACCAAATTCATTTCGTGTGATGGTCTTGACAACACCAACGGCAACATTAATCCTATCAAATCCATTAGGAAATCCGCCCTTGACGGTATTCAAAGGGTAGCGGGAATCATACCATCGCCATTGAGCGGTTCAAGTGCGGAGAGCCGAGGCTGCGTTCGAAATCTTTATCCTCCTTGGGATCTTCAATCGCTCTCCTCACATACTCTTGGAGTCGGAATCAAAGGTTCTGAGAGGATCCCCCTCTCGACGATCGAGGTTTCTACGGCGCATAGCCAGCTGCACGTCACCGGCGGGACCGGGAATCGAGACGCTACGAAGAGGGTTGAGGCAGATTTATTTGAGAGAGGTGAGAGGGTTGAGGGTTAGATGTTTGGCCTTCAAAATGAGGACGGAGATCAGAATGGCGTTTGAGTCTACGATCCATATTTGAGTTTTGTATGAAGCTATGAACGAGGTTATAATGAAACTGGTCGTTCCTTTTAAAAGGGAAATTAAGATAAATCCGGCATTGGCAGTGCCGTGTTTGTCAGTTAAGATAAAACCGGCATTGGCGATCTTTGGATTTGTCAGTTAAGATAAAACCGGCATTGGCATTGCCGGATTTGTCAGTTAAGATAAAACCGGCATTGGCAGTGCCGGATTTGAATGTATATATATGAACAAGTTAGTGTAAAGTAATTAGCCTAAAGTAACCAAGTGGGTTTTTGTCATTTATTGAATTCAATATTTAACAACGAGGATCACGAATTGTTTTCACAATAGCCTTACACTTTCAGAAAAGATAAAGTAACAATAAAAGAAATAATATGAATTAAGATACAAGAAATTCTATAATAATCAATCCAAACATTTAGTGACCACATCCCGGTCACATAGAAAATCCGTCACTGATAGTCAGATGGGGTGAAAGGATTACGAGGATTGCGATTCCTTGACCCTCTTCGAAGCATGAGATCTAAGAAGCTTGTACTTTTCCTAGATGAAGATGGCCGATGAGGGTCTATAGATGAAGATGGCCGATGAGGGTCTATGGATGGTTCATCAGGAAATGTGGTAGGAGACAAACTAAAACTAGGCATAAAACTAGGCGTAAAATTAGGATCTTGTGAAAATTGTGAAAACCCAAGTACCTGAGATGGAGTCCGAGTATAATCTGTTTGAGTGATACCGCTCTGCCCTTCTGGTCCAGTCGAATGTACCTGATTAAGCATCCCCGTAAATGACCCAAATTGACTTGCGTCTAACATGTCCATATCTCTTCTCCTCTCCGCATTCTCCCTAACACCCTCATCCTCGTCATCCTCCGCCTCCTCTTCATCCTCCGCCTCCTCCTCATCCTCCGCCTCCTCCTCATCTTGCAACCCCATCTCTTGCTCCTCATGCACGTGTCAGGCATGTCCACGAACCTGATTTTGTCTACGTGGCACCCTCGAACACGATCTACCGGTGATGGGGAGCTTGTTGTGCATCCAATCGTTGCTTTGCTTGCCTAATAGGCCGCCAACGATTGTTGGATAATACTACGGTCTAGAAGTTTCTCTTGTGAGACCATCTTGCATTGCTCCATTTCGTTGGATATGGCGGTGCAGTTGGATATGTACAGGCGTTGAAGGTTTTGAATCTGTTAAACAAAATTAAGAAAAATAATTACTACAAATATAATGGTTAAAAAAATGGTAAAATCATTATATTGAGTATAAAGCTTACCAAACCCTCAAAACAAGTAGCATGTCCCTGTACCCACGATCCTCTACGGTGGACGGATTACGTATCAACGTCCGAGTAATAGATGCATGCCATATCATATATATGTGGGTATAGTCCACCTCCTCCACACCAAAGTTTCCATCAATAACCATATCATCTCGTCTGTCCCACAGATCTATGTAATCCCGGTGTAAGATCATCAAGTTCGCCTTTGATCGACCTCGACGGTCAATTCGATGTAGTTCTTCATTAGTGTCACAAACGGGAGGGATCCGTTGCAACATCCCGAACTGCCTCATAACACGATCGGAAGGTGCCACTCAATCCTATCAAGCGAGATAAGGGCGTCTTCGCCCTCCATATATTACGGACACTGATAGCAATAATATGGACCTCGACACACTGAATACGGCTGCCAAACAACTGATCCTCGGTCAAAAGCGAAAGCTGATCTCGATAGCCACGATGGTTGTGGGCGGTAATAGTTGAACATGAAAGGGGACCCTTCCACCTACATACGGAGCAATTGACATAAAAATAGTGACTAAAAAATGAATAAATAAAAAACATTTTTTAAGAAAAATGAAGTAATATAAGTATACACGCAACCCAATGGCAACGATCCATCCTGTGAAGTATGTCTACTTGACGCCTAATAGGTTGTGTACACAACAACCTCTCCCGTACCCCAAAGCTATATATAAAAAAAAGCCATGTAAGAAAGATGTTTAGTCTACTAGTATCATGCAATCAAATACAATTTACATACCTGGACAATAGTTAAGAAATCAGCGCAAGTTTTTGAACTGGGTTTCGTTGCTACACACAACCCCCTGTATAGAAAGGACAATCTTGCACTACCCCAACTATAATCTCCAATCTTACGAACGTCCCTCGGCGGTGGCGGGTATATTTGCTTCAATTTGTTGTCACTAGAATGCGCCGTGAGACTAGCCCCCAAGCATAGAAAAATATATGCTCGGGTGTACCGATCAATCATCCACCGCTCCGCCCTTGGGGGAAGCTCACCAAAGTACGGAAAGGCTTGTAGAACTCTTGTAACATTCAATGAACAAACTTTCAGTTCACTTTCAGATGGTGTAATTCCAAGTAACTCTTCACATAATTCAATCCATTCCCCCTTTTTCTTAAAAGTTTCTCCACTAATCACAGCATGTCCGTCTATAGGAAGGCCACACAGCATACCAATATCCTCCATTGTAATAGTCATCTCTCCTACGGGTAAATGAAAGGTGTGGGTCTCCGGACGCCATCTCTCAACTAAAGCCTCTATTAAATGCCAATCTATTTTGAAATGACCCAAACTATACACCCCGTAAAATCCAGCTTGTTTGAGACTTTCAACTATCCTCCAATCCAATATATTAGGCAGCCCTGTTGAACCCCTAATTCTAAGTTTTTCAACTGGTTGTCCAGCCCAAATATATTTTGACCGATGGTTAGCCTGTGAAGTCAATACAGAATCATCTATCGGCCCTGGATCAACAAAAGACTGCACTGCAAATTGATCCATCTGAAACACACAAATATCATAGTCAGGGGATATATTATATGTAAACTTACTTAGTATTAATTTAACAAAAAATAATATAAATTTACATAATTAACAATAAAAGAATATTAAACAGTTATATATATAATGAGCAGAAACATAAATAATTGATATAATACTAACTTAGTATTAATTTTTGATAAACCTCCTCTACCGAAGTTCTTCTTCTTCTCTTTCTTTCCTAAGGCTTCTTCTTCTCTTTCCTTTCTTCCTGCAATTCTTTTCTTTTCTTTCTTCAATACATTGACAATGCATCACGGTTGGTTATAAAGAAACTGCAAAGGAATACTGGCAAAAATGTTTTGAATCAAACAACCACCCGTGAAATCAAAATGCAAAAAACAAAAAAACTTTTTCAAATCAAACAAACTCCCGTGACCAAAAAAAAAATGTTTTTTTTAAAACCGGCACTAGAGATGCCGGATTTGACAACTTTTTAAAAACGGAAGTACAACTTCCGGATTACAAAAATAAAAAAAAAATTAATTACCTCTCTCTGCAATATTCGACCAAGCCAAAAAAAAAATCATTTTTTAAAATCGGAACATGTATTGCCAGATTTACCCAAAAAAAAAAATTGATTTTTAAAACCGGAATTAGAAGTTCCGGATTTACCAAAAAAAAAAAAAGATTTTTAAAACCGGAATTAGGAGTTCCGGATTTTGTTTAAATCCGAAAAATGGAGTGCCGGGTTTCAAAAAAAGTGTTATTTTGGTATATAAGTTTTTTTTTATGTTATTTTGGTAAATAATTATTTAAAAAGTAATATTTTGGTTTTTGCTCCGAGTATTGCCAAAAAACAATTGTGTTTGTTAAGTAATAAGTGCACTAGGGTATGCTCTTTTTCGTTATTTTTTCATTCTTCTTTCTAAGTCACTTTTTTTCTACCCAAGTAAACTAAGACTTCGTTTGTTTTGAAAAAATGTATTTCAAAAAAGATTTTCTATAAAATGAAAATATTTTCGGTAAATAACATTTCAATGTTTGATAAATCTCAAAAAAATATTTTTCAAAAAATATTTTCATGTATTTAATAAATCTAAAAATAATATTTTCTAATGAAAACACAAAATTGGATAGGTGGATGGGTGGATAGGGGTAGGGTAGGTGGTAGGGAGAGGGTGAGGTAAGGGTTAGAATTATGATATGGTAGAGTAGTGGAAATGAGGTGGGTAGGTAGGGTGAAGATAGGGGGTTGGGGTGTGATGATGAGTGAGTGAGGGGTGGATAGGATAGGGTGTGAAGAGTTAAAGGAGTTGTTAAAAAATAATTTTAATATGAGAAAAAAATTGACTGATGATGAGTGATTGAGGGGTGGATAGGATAGGGTGTGAAGGGGTAAAGGAGTTGTTAAAAAATAATTTTAATATGAGAAAAAAATTGACAGGATGGTGGGGACATAGGAGGGACGTAGGAGGGGCGTTTAGGAAAGTTAAAAAATAGTTTGTAATTGTTTGTACAATAGTGAAAATGTACTAAAATTTTTATATTTTTATTTGTATAATATAGCAATATTTATTTTGAGAAAGGTGAAAAAGAAAATTATGATAGATCAGTTCGAAGAAAATACAATGAAATAAAAAATCACCTTGTTATAGGTGAAGAATTGCAAATAAAAAAAAAGTACGATTCGGCGTTGCACAAAAATAAAAGATATACTAAAGCAATTCGATTAATTTCCAAACTCAACATTCCTCAAGTCACACAATTCATCTCACAAAGTCTTCTAATCTCTTGTGCCACAACATTAGGTGCCTCCTCCCCTTCCTTCCTCAATTTCTCACTAACTTCTTTAACTTTCCTCCTCAACACCACCCCACTCTCCACCACCACCTCTTTTATCACTCGGGCCACCTCCGCCCGCTTATACTTTCCGTCCCCGTCCCTCAAAACCTCCACGCCGACACGAACCTCCTCCACAAGCCGACCGATAATCGGGTGCTCAAGTTGCATAGGCATTGCCACAATTGGTACACCAAAGTACATACCCTCCAAGGTAGACCCCCACCCACAATGACTAACATACCCTCCAACACTTTTATGGGCCAATATTTGGGTTTGTGGGGCCCAACCATCAACAATGAAGCCCTTCTCCCCTACTCTTTCAAGAAACCCATTGGGCAAAGCCTCTTCAATACTTAGTTTCTTCCCTCTTGGAAATCTCACAACCCATACAAAATTCACATTGCTAAGCTCCAACCCATATGCCAACTCCTCCAAATCTTCCTTACCCAAATAAAACTCACTCCCAAAAGAAACAAATATTGTTGAAAATGGCTTCTTTTTGTCAAGCCATTGCAAAATCTTGACTTGCTCCATATCATCTTGATTGAAAGTAGGGTTTGGGTCAAGAAGTGGGCCCAATGTAACAACCCTTTTCCCAGTCAACTCAGACAAATACTCAATGTATTTCTCCTCAATAACCCTACATGCTTTGACCAAGATTATACCACAAGACAAGTCAAACCAACTCAAGAAAGACTTAAAACTCAAAACACTTTCATCTCTTGAAACATCCATATCAGGATTGAGTTTCCCAACATAACAATCCCTCATATAAATGTCAGGGAACGGAAATTCTTCGCTGTGGCGTTTGGCTTGGTGGATGAAGAAAGAAGCACTGGTGGCGCCGGTGACAACCATGAAAACCGCCGGAATGTTGAGGGTGGCAGCCAATGGTGGGACCCAATGGCCACACATGTCATACAAGACCATGTTTGGCTTGAGATCATGGAGGAGGATGGAGAGAGATGGTCCACATGATTGGAAGGCTTTCATGAGGGTGGGTCCGAGAGAAGGAGGGAGGCCGGTGGTGGTGTGGAGGTGGGGCGGCAGGAGGTGGTCAGCGGGAGGAAGGTGGAGGTCAACGAGCTCGATCGAATCGTTGATTTTGTGTTTGATGGAGTTGAGAATAATGGGTGTTGAGCAAAAGTAGATATGGAAGTTTCTTTTTGAGAGTTCTTTGGCTAGCTCTATGAATGGGGAGACATGGCCATGAGCAAGCCATGGTAGCATGAGAACTTTGAGCTTAGTTTGCTTTGCAATATCCATTTCCATGGCCATGGATTTCTCTAGCTCTGGTTTTCTATTGATAGAATATATGGATTCAAGGTGAGGGAAAGGGGGGTTTATTAAATGAAATGCTAAGCATTGAAGTCTGCAATTTTGGATTTTTATGTATGGGATAAATAAATTTATTAAACATTGGGACTTCAAACTCATTAAAACACATCCTTCCAAACACATACTTCCAAGATTTCTGTCTTATTAATATTAGTCACATTTCTTTCTTTTTCCGTCCATTTAATTTTATTTGTCACTTACCGAACACAATACTCCCTCTGTTCCTGTCGAGTGGATACTTATTTTTTTTTTGATTTGTCTAAAGAATTAATGGAGACAGCCCAAAATAGAAAGAAATTTTTACTATTTTTCTCACTCATTCTCTCTCCTATTTTACTTTTACACTCACAACACCAATCAAATCACTATTCCTCCCACTCAGTCTCTCTCCTATTTAATATTTCATACTCACAACATTTTCTTCCATTTTTTATCTCTCTTACTTTTCCTTAATCTGTGTGTCCAAATTTTTGATATTCGTTCAACTGGGACGGAGGGAGTACATGTTAATGATTCAATTTTTCATTACATTTCTACTTATTTTTTTTATTGTTTTGAAAGCTACATTTTTACTTCATTAAAAAATTACAATCTTTTAATTTCACACATTAGATAATTAAAGTATATATATATATACTCCCTCCGTCCCAAACTAACATACTCATTTTGCCATTTAGGGTGCCCCATAATATCATACCCCTAAAATGGCAAAAAATATTTACTATTCCCTTCACTCATTCTCTTTCCTATTTTACTTTTATACTCACAACACTTTCTCCATTACCCACTTTCCTTAATTTTCTCGTCGAACAGTAGTAAACAGGTATATTAGTTTGAAACGGATGGAGTATATATATATGTATATATATATATATATATAATACAATAAATTAAACAAACTTTATACTCTCCATTCCACAATACTTATTGCTTAAGGAACTAAAAATATTCCAAATATTTGTCATTTTACTAATACCTAAAAAAATTATCATCTTTGTCGTTGCTTACCAACTATACGTCTATACCTTTATTTATGATTATTGACTTGTCATTTTAAAATATTTAATTATATTGAAATAGTAATTTAGTCTATTTTATTTGTCTTAATTACATTTTTTAATATGTGTATGAAAATATATAAAATAACAAATATTTTGGAAAAGAGAGTATTATACATTGTTAATCCTAAAGATATGTCTAATGGAAAAAAGAAAACGGGACAAAGGGAGTAGCTCATAAGCTAACTCCAAATTTATTTTATTTATTTTTCCACTAGACAAAACAAAAGATATTTGTTTGAGGACTCGCAAGTAGCAAAAATATGTTATGCTTAAAATGGAGAGTATGCCAATATAAATGAGATAAAAATCACTTGAGTGCATTCTTATTATTATGGGTGTAATTTAAACTGCAATTTGATATTGAATCGAATTAAATCACTTAAATCACGTTGTTTGATTCGATTTTTAATCACAAATGATTGGTTCAGTCTAAATAATTGGCAAATCACATGATTCGGTTTGGCATATGGTCTGGCCCTTTCAAATCAAATCAAATCGAAATAAACCAAACAAAATCGCAATTTGCGACCGCCAGAGCAAACTGTCAAATCAAAATGTCAAACCAAACTATCAGACCAAACTACATACCATATGATCAATTCACTAGATCGACCCATCACAATGCATATATTAATCATATATTTGTATGTTGAATAATATTTACTGTTAGAGATCAATAAAAAAAACTTATATTACAGCAGACTAATCCTAACCTCTCGTTTTACATTTTATTCAATATTAATTTTAGCATTTTTTTTAGCTTTATTGCGATACATAACAAAACAAGTTCTCTCCGGTATCGACATTGTATAGTGTGTTTTCTTCTTTCATCTCTCTCTTACTCTAGTCTCTCAATTCCTTTGACTTTCCTATTCATCTCCCGCATCCCTCACTCTTCCTTGGTGATCACGAAAATTTTTAATAACATTTTACAATGAGTCGTAGTGTGAAGCGTGGTCTGAACCACAATTAGAATCATGGTTTGCAATGTAGTCTAAATCATGGTCTGAACTACGGTCTGAATCATGATCGGATCGCGGTCTAAATCATAGAATTGATGAACCGCGGTTTGAATCAAATCGAACCAAATATGGCAATTCGGTTCAGTTAGTTTTGAACTTTTTCATGGTTCGTTTCGACCTGAAATTTTTTCAAACCGATGCCTAGAGGTTCAGTGTATAAATTGGTCCAAACCGAATCATTTACGTCCCTATATTTACAATATGAGGACTTGTGAAGAGATCTGAAACCGCTTATACATACAGGAGCCTGCTTGTTGTGTTCTTGTGAACATTTTCAATTCTTTCACATACTATCCTTTTTCAATCGATGACTATTTTTTATTTTTTGTGAGACGACTTTCACCGAATTAATTCAGACTGTCCTCGCCCTATATCATCAGGAGTATAGATCAGTATCGAATCGGTCCGCACGAGGACAGTGGAGAACTCTCTGCAGTAGCAGTGCCAAATCCAAAATGAATTTTTTTTAATATTTGATGCTGTCCAATAATAACGGTTGGGCTTGGCCCAAATCTATTAGCGAGAGAGTAACCAGTGGGCCCAAAAGTGGGATACGACCCAAGAAGGAGATGAGATTACAGGCGACACAAAGAGGATCATAGGAATGCGAGACAGGAAATATCCCGCTAATATCATTAAGAAGGGGGAAAACTAAGATAGTAAATAGCGACATATTATGAGGAAAGCCGGCGATAAAGACTAAAGGCAAGACATGATGGCGAGGCGAGACATGATAGTAAGTGACCCTATCCGGCGAGAGAGGGATCCCAGTTGATGTTCACCAGAGGCGGCATATAAATATCTACCAAGTGGGACCCATTAGACGGTTATGCATTGGGATTGATGATCACGTGTTGAGGGTTTACTTTATAAAGGACCAATGATGTGGTGACGCGTGGCAGGAGGCATGAAATGTGAGGATGTCACATGCAAGGCACGAGGATAAAGGGTATAAATAAGAGATGAAGGCTTGAAAAAAAGGTACGTCCATTGATACACATACAGCCACCTTCAATATTGTTTACCCTTTTATCAAGCAAACACTTATCCTCACGCCGGAGGGGCTTACGCCGGAGCCGCCCCCGGCTTAGTTAACGTTTGATTGTGTGCAGATCAGTCGGAGAAGAAGGAGCCGGAGATATCGAGGTTAGACTACAACGGTGAAGTTGCTGTTGAGGAAGGTCCTGGCAACATCAATTGGTTCCGTTGCCGGGACTGTTTTCTCTTCAAGGATTGAAGTTTCGTCGGCGGTGGCTTGAGATCGAGGGAGCTCTGTTCTGAGATTGTGAAGGTGGGTCGTGTTGTGGACGATTCAAGCGGCATATTGAATTTACCGGTTGAATTGACGTTATTGGCAATTGGTAAGAGGAATTTTGTTGTTCTTATTGTTGGTGGAAGCGACTGGCGTTTGTTTTGTTGTTAGAATCAATTGGTGTTTTTGGTTTGAATAGTTGGAGAGGGTAATTTTGTTTAACTGGGTTGGCGTAGATTCCTGTTTTCTAGAGTATTTGTAGGAGTTGCGTTGAATTCAAAATTGTTTGGGTTTGGTTGTGGAGGTTTGAAGTTGGAATTTGTGAATTTGTTTTGTTTCGAATAGCTTTGATTTGGGTGTTTTTGGTGGTAAGGTGTAGTTGAAGTCTTTGTTGAAGATTTTTGGAAAGTTTTGGTGTTGAAGAAAGGTTTTATTATTGGGTTTTTTATTGTTTGTTTACGGTTTTGAGCAAGATCTTCAAATCTTCATAAGATTTGCGAGATTTTCGTGGTTGAAGTTCATAAGTTTGATTACGTAGGTGGAAAGAATGTCAACACCGAGAGAAGAATATGGTAGTGGGCGAGAGGCGTAGCGGGAAGGAACATTGTCACTTCAATTTAAGGTTTGGGAATATAGGTATGGGTGGAGCGAGAGATACTTCTTCCTCGCAGCAAGTAATCCCGGAAGAGATGGAGCGAGATACTGGCGACGAGAGAGAGAGAAATGTGATGCCGCCACCACAAGAGGAGGAAGTAGAGAATGAGGAAGAAAGTTTGAGGATCCATAATACTTTGATCTTGCAATTGATTGAAAACAACAAGCGGCTAAGGGCGATGAAGAAGAAGCCTACTCCAATCCCGCAGGGATTTTAACGACGGCAGTAGAGGGAGATAAGGGAGCAAATAAGGAGGTAATTGTAGTGAATGATGAGCAAGAAAAGGAAGTAGAGCCTGAGAAGCCAAAAGAAGCAGAAGCGAGAATAGAAGGGTCGCAAAAGCGAATAGAAGGGTCACAAAAAAGAAAGGCGGGAGAGTACATGGAAAATGGAAGAAAGATTAAAGTTTATCATTGGCCACACACTTCCCAAATGTCGTCCCTCTATTGTGAAGAAGAAGAGGGTGATACTGCGTCGAATGATGCAGAAGATGGCGAGAAAGAGGTGAGAAGTTTCAAAGATTTCGAGAAACCCAAGGCGGTAGAAAAAGGGAAGGGTATAGGAGTTAGTCGTTTTAGAGAAGAAGACGTTTTCAAGAAGCAGATGGCCGAGATGGCAAGAAGATTGGCAGAGCTGGAAAGAGGTGGTGTAGTTGATAATGAGAAGGACTCCTTTGTCGCTCCGTTTGCTAGATATATCCGGGAAGTGAGCCGGCTCAGTTTTCGTTTGCCCGCTCTATCCAAATATGCGAGTCACCACCGCGAACTCATGTAGCGGGATTTGAGGTCACAATGGCGATTTTGACTAAGGATGATGCTTTATTATGTAAGACTTTTGCTAGCACCTTGGAACTTCAGGCTTTGGATTGGTTTGTGCAGCAGCCTGTTAATTCCATATTGGGGTACCAAGACTTCAAGAGAAAGTTTTTGGCGAGATTTGGATCAGTGGGAGCTCAACCAGTAGTCTTTGCGGGAGTTGATTAGGATTAAACGAGAGAAGCGGGAGAAGGCCTTGTTACTTACACGGCAGATTTTTGCTAATTGCCAATCAAATTGCTGAGATTGATCCCAAATATGTTATAATGATGTATATGTCGGAGTCTGCTATCCGAATCATTCGGGAGGGAGTTAAGGATGAGATTACTGCGACTTTGAAGCGAGTTACATGAGAGGGTCAAAGCGTATTGTGGTGGCGAGGATATTGATGAAGGAGCTTCTAACATTTGGAAAGAAAAGTGTTAAGGATAGGATTGAGTATGTAAAGGAAGGGAATGCCGCTCAGCAAGGGGGTCGAGAATCCCGCCGGCGGTAGAGGGGAGGTCGCGTTGGAGGTCGCAATGGAGGGCAAAATGGAGGTCGTGGAGTTAGGAGGATTGTAAGGTTTACAAGGTTATTGCTACACCAAGTGAAATTCTGCGAGTGTTGATTTGCCACCACCTTTTGAAATGAATGATCTTGGGAGGATTAACATGAATCAATATTGTAATTATCATCGGGACGGGGGTCATGAGGCGACAATTGTTATAATTTGAAAAGAGTAATTCAAAAGAAGGTTGAAAGGGGTGAGCTGCAAGAGTATGTATGGCAAGAGCCAAATGGGGCGGCTCAAGGAGGAAACGGTAACAGGAATGAAATTTTGGTGATTCACGAGCCCACAAGCATTACTTGCTTAAGTAATCAGATTATGTCGCTATCCCATACTTGTCACATTCCCGCCTATCCACCCAGTGAAGAAAGGATGATCGGTTTTCAAGGCGAGAGTTGGCTTTAACGCCAAGTCATGGATGCCAACCGATTGTAATCTCAATCGCCGAGGAACAGTATTTTGCATCGGGTTTTAGTAGATTACGGAGCAAGCCGAAATATTCTCTATTATGATGCTTTTAAAAAGATGCGATATACGAGAGGCCAATTTGGTGCCGTATAAAGGTTTTGGAAGGATTTACAAACCACCTTGTGCGGGTTAAGGGGACGATTTCTTTGGCGGTAGAGATAGGAGAAGATGAGAAGGTGAGAACTCGCACCGTGGAGTTTATGGTTATTGACTTGGTGTCACCTTATAATGCTATTGTGGGTATTCCCTTTATGCAAAGCTTTGAGATGGTGGTATCTATCCCGCATCAGCGGGTCAAGTTTCCTACGGCAAAGGGGATAGCATGTTTGAAAAGTGAGGTGAAGGAAGTTATTCAGAAGAAGATTGAAATGCAAACAGCGGCTAGAGCAAGTACAAGTTCACTTTATACGCCTTGGCGTGCGGGATGCGAGAATAAATATGATCACCGACTTAGGGGATGTGAGAGTTGGGAGGAGACAGAAAGTATGAAAAATAAGTCGGCAATCATAATTATTGAGGAAAGAAGCGAGGGATGAAGTTATGCGGGAAAGAAGTGATGAGCGAGATGTAGAGACAGAAATGATGCAAGAAAAGTCGAAAAGAATTTGATGGCTTTGATGGTGATCAAGCGAGAGATGGCTTTGGTCTAGATCCACGAGAATTTGTCAAAATGAAAGAGCCCCGTATTGAAGAGATAGTGGATTCGGATAGTGAAGAATGTGATGAAGAGATCATGATGGACACCCACGAGAGCATGTCGCTTGCCGGAGAGAAAAGGGGAAAGTAGCGGTAAGAGGATAAAGAAATGTGTCGATCGGAGGAAGGCGGTGAAATTGAAATAGATACATTGCAAATACGGGATGAGCGATATTCGGGCGGCGAGAAGAATTGGAAGAAGTGATTGTGAATGGCGAATACCCGGAAGCGAAAGTTAAAATTGGGAAACAATTGAAAAAGGATGAGCGAGATATCTTGATTGATTTTTGCGAGATAACATTGATGTATTTGCTTGGAAACACGAAGATATGTGCGGAGTTGATGAGAAGGTCGCCTTACCTTGTTTAAATGCGATCCAAATGTAGAGCCTTTTAAGCGAAGGTGAGATACATCGGCGGAAAAGGAGAAAGCGGTGATTGGAGAAGTGGAGAAGTTATTAAAGGCGGGAATCATTGAAGAGATCACTTATCGATCTGGCTAGCTTGCCCGATCATGGTGTTGAAGGCAAACAAGAAGTGGAGGATGTGCATAGACTTCACAGATTTGAATACGGCATGTCCCAAGGATTGTTATCCTTTGCCAAAGATTGATAGATTGGTGGACTCTATTGCGGGACACAAGGTGTTTAGTTTTATTGATGCTTACTCAGGGTATCATCAGATCAAGATGCTTGAAGAAGACAAGGCTAAAACGGCTTTGAGAACTCCCTTGGAAATTTTTGCTATAGAATGATGCCTTTTGGCTTGAAGAATCTTTGGGCGACATACGAAAGGATGGTTAACAAGATTTTTAAATCGCAGATTGGAAGGAATGTCGAAGCTTATATTGACGATATGGTAATCAAAACCAAGGGGGAGGATCATTTGGCGGATCGGCGAGACTTTTGAGAATTTGAGAAGGAATTCCATGAAGCTTAATCCAAGTAAGTGCACCTTTAGAGTAACGGCGGGAAAGTTTTGGGATTTCTAGTAAATCGCCGCGGGATAGAGGCAAATCCGGAGAAGATCAGGGCGTTAATTGATATGAAGTCGCCCAAGACCATTCAAGAAATTGAGGTTAAATGGTAGGGTGATAGCTGCAGGACGATTTGTGTCGCGGTCGGGCGAGAAATGTTTGCCGTTCTTCAAAGTATTGAAAGGAGATCAAAAGTTTTCTTGGGATGCAAAGTGTGAAGAAGCGTTTCAAAAGGTAAAGGAGTATTTGGGAAAGCCGTCCATCTTATGTAGCCCAGAAGAAGGAGACCATTTATATGTCTATTTGGCGGCTTATGATTTAGCAGTGGCAGCGGTATTGATAAAGGAGGATGGTGGCATGCAAAAGCCGGTGTATTATGTTTCCAAGGCATTAAGTGAAGTAGAGGCGAGATACTTTAATCTTTGAAAAGTTGGCTTATGCTTTGGTGATTGCGACGCGGAAGTTAAGGGCCTATTTCTTATCTCATCACATTCTTGTGTTGACCAATGCGCCCTTGAGGAAGATTTTACAACAACCTGATTCAGCGGGAAGGCTTTTAAAATGGTCGATTGAATTAACGGAGTTTGATATCCAGTTTGAGGCAAGAAAGGCGATTAAGGCTCAGGCTTTGGCGGACTTTATTCTCGAAACTTCATTTACGTATGAAAGGGAGGAGATAGAGACTCAGGGGGCCAAGAAAAGGAAGGCTAAGTCGCAGGACCACGAGATGGAAGAGGAGCGAGAAAGACCCGGAAGGATGTTGGGAAGCTGTTTGTTGATGGATCCTCGGCTAAAGATAAAGGAGGAGGCTGGGATTTCATTAAGTTCGCCGAAAAGGATTGCATGTACGAGAAGGCCACGAGGTTTAAGTTTAATATGACAAACAACCGGGCGAGAATATGAGGCGTTGGTGGCGGGATTGGAGTTATGCCGAGATATTGGAGTAAAGCAAATAGTTGCTCATTCGATTCTCGGTTGATTGTCAACCAAGTAAAGGGTAGTTACGGGGTAGTGAGTACAATTTTGGCAAAATATTGTGAAATGGTAAGGCAATTTTGCGAGCTTTGATTATTGGGAGGCCCAGTGCGAGATTGATAGAGAAAAATGAGCGAGCCGACATGTTGAGCAAGGCCGCTTGTGACAAAATAGAGGAGTTGCCCAAGAAGGTGGTAGTGGAATTTATTGAAGAGCCGGCATTTGACGGGCGGCGATAATGGAGATTGAAGTGGGCGAAAAAAGATTGGGTATGCGAAATGAAAGACTATTTGGAAAAGGAAGAGGCTGCCTCAAGAAGAAGATAGGGCGAAGATTGTTAGAAAAATGTCGCCAAGGTTTCTTGTACAGGATGGGATCTTATACCGCAAGTCTTTTTCGCGACCGTTGATGAGATGCGTAGAGCCAGGAAAGGTGGATAATGTTTTGTTCGAAGTACATGAGGGCGTTTGCGGAGGCCATCCAGGAGCAAGAACTTTGGCTAATAAAATCATGTTCCATGGGTATTGCGCCGACATTGAAGAAAGATGCGGAGGAGTATGTGAGGAGATGTGATCAGTGCCAGCGACATGCTAACATTCCTAGGCAGCCAGCGACTGAGCAGACCCCAATTATAGCAGCTTGGCCCTTTGATATGTGGGGGATAGACCTTATAGGACCTTTCCCCAAGGCGAAGGAGGAGCGCGAGATGGTGGTGGTAGGCATTGATTATTTCACTAAATGGACGAGGCAAGAGCATTAACTTATACCACGAAGACAGATTATCAGATTTGTAACGGAGGAAATCCTATGTCGCCATGGAATGCCGCGGGCAATCATTTACGATCACGGGCCGCAATTTAGAAAAAGTTTCACGGTTTTGCGAGAATTTGAATATCAAACATTGGCGATCCGCGAGTGTATAGGCCGCAATGCAACGGACAAGTAGAGGCCGCTAACAAGCAAGTTCTGGAGATTTTGTGCAAGAACTTAGAGAAGAGAGGAGGAGCTTGGTTGGAAGAGTTGTCCACAGCTTGATGGTATGTTAGAACGACAGTGAAGGGATCAACTGGCGAGACCGCCTTCGCATTAACTTAGGGCTCAGAAGCAATGGCTCCTACTGAGATGGGTTTGCCTACCCATAGAGTAACTTATTATGACGAGATAATGAATGGCGACGAAGGTGCTTGAGCTAGACACGAGTGATGAGAAGAGGCTTAGAGCGAGAATGAGGATGATTAATTACAAGCGAGAGGATGAAGGCACAACACGACAAGCGAGTAAAGAAGAGGTCATTCGGTGTAGGAGATTGGGTGTTGAGAAGCCGTGAAGTTAAAGGCGCGCGGCCAGGATTTGCCAAGCTAGATCCAAAATGGGAAGGTCCCTTCCGGATCGCTAAGATTGTGCGAGAAGGGACTTATCACTTGAAAGAAGAAGGCGGCGAAGATGTCGAACGCATGGAGTGTTGATCATTTAAAGAAATATTACCATTGAAGTGATGAGGGTAATTTACTTATTTTATTCTTATTAAAGTCTTTTCATATTCATTTTGATGAATCTATGAACTTTTTAATCATGAAGGAAAGCCATATGTTTTATGATTCTAATAGAAGATATATACGTTGAACTTGTTTTAATACAATGAAAGCATGAAATTTTATTCCTCGTATGTGTCTTACATGGATTAAATTTTATAGTTATGTATGATTAGTCGCCAATAACATGGTAGATAAATCGCTTAAGAGTAAAGTTGCCTAAAGACAACTTCACTTTTCGATGGGAGTATATGTGTATGGTGATATCTCGCTAAAGGTAAGAAGGCAAAGAGTTTTTGATGAATTATCAAAACAATATTTGATGAATTATTGAAACAAATGTATAAATGTTGAAAGTCGACGGACTATAAATGTTGAAAGTCGACGGACTATAAATGTTGAAAGTCGACGGACTATAAATGTTGAAAGTCGACGGACTATAAATGTTGAAAGTCGACGGACTATAAATGTTGAAAGTCGACGGACTATAAATGTTGCGAGTCAATGTAAGTCGTGATAAATGATGCGAGTCAATTTATGGATGATGAAAAATGTAAGAGTCTATGGATTATAAAAATGAAAGTCTCTGAACTATGAATGAGGAAAAGGTTTATCTCGCATTAAGGGCATGAACATAAGTCGCTATGAAAGATATCATTCTCTCATTTGGAATAACAAAGGAAAGATGAGGCAGAAAGAAGGAAATTATTTTAAGTATGAAGCAAAAGAAGATCAAGAAAGGGTTAGAGCCAGCGACAAGATGAGTCGCACAATATGCTTATAAGTAAAGTCGCCTAAAGACGACTTCACTTTTTCGATGGGAGTATATGTGTATGGTACCTGTCGTGCAAAAGAGATTTTTGATAAACTATCAAAACAATGAGTGACGAGACAAGTAAAGCATAAAAGTAAAGGGGGCAAGCACAAAATTTGCAAATGTACAATGTTCAAAAGGCACGCAGGCCCCAAAAAAGAAAAGAGAATAAATTGTTTAGCCATCAAGGCAAGTTACAAAAATTGTTCAAAATAAGTTGAGTATCAAGGAAGAAATAGATCAGACATTGGGCTCAGTTGGCGGAATGACTTGACTAGAGCTTGAAGTCGCTAAGGCACGAGCTTTGGCATCATCTAGTTGTTTATGTTTATGTTCGAGAAGATTATCCCACAAAGCAACGGCATTGGGAACTTGAACAGGGGGAGGTCTCCATGGCGACTTACCCAGCAATGCATCTTCGTCGGCAAGATCTTTGAGTTCTTCAGGAGTATAAGGAACCACAAAATGACCGCGGCGACATACCTCGCTGAAAATTGGCTCTGAGCCCGGTGTGCAAGTTTTTCGATTGTGATAGCAGGAATGTCGTTGATATCAGCCGCTGCGGCTCTCATAACTTGAAGGGAAGTCTGGTTCCCAATGTCAGCAATGTCATCAGTTAGTTGAGCCACATCAGCATTCAGAGCAGTAATCTCGGCATTCTTCCCAGTCAGTTCCTCTTTCAGCCTAGTAATCTCGTCTTGTAGAGATCGAGTGTCAGCCGCATGAGTTTCCTTCAAAGATTCATTCTCGCTTCTCAGCTTGGCGGCATTCTCTTTAGCGGAATCAAGTTCAGTGGTAGCCGCGGCGAGATTAGAAGTAGCGGCGTTGAGATCAGAGAGAGTGTGATCGAGCTGATTTTGGGAAGTTGTCAGATCAGTTTTCAACTTGTCGCGCTCTTTTTCCAAGTTCTTGATCGTAACATCTCGCCTCGTAAGCCTACCCTTCAGGACATCCTTGTCGCGTTTCAATCTGGCCGACTCATTTTCTAGGCGAGTGTTTGCCTCACTAATGCCTGTGATAGAAGATCCTAACTGGGAAAAGGTAACAATTAAAAGTTAAAAGGCAGTTGAGAATAAGGTTAAGATAAGATAAGGAAGGAAAGAAGAACTAACCAATGAAAAATAGAAACCAGCCTGGCAGGCGGCATGAGCGGGATCCATTTGGGCGACATTTTGAACTTGTATTTGGTCACTAGCTCTAATTAAGGCCGAGCTACCCAGCAGATACTCTTCCGCGCTCCTAGTTTCTTCAATCAACCCCTTTATGCGGGGGACTTTGGCGATTTCTTTGCTAAGCTCGTAAAGCCCAACAAAATCGAGGGCTTAGAGAAATTTTCTTGCAACCGGCTTGGAGAAGGAAGAGCGGAAGAAGTGCTAGGGGCGGGAGGAGTTGAAGAGCTGGAAATAATTGTTAAATCGCAAATTTACGTCTCGCGAGAAGGAGAAATTTCGGTTTGTTGAGGCTCAGTAAGGTTAACCTCCAAAGAAGAAGTATTGGATGGAACAGGATCAGAGGTGATGATTTCAGTATTTTCAGTCGCTGGGGCGACATTTGTTGGCGGGACAACATCGGGTGAAAGCAGTGATCTCGGTAGTTGGTAAAATAGAAGTTGGGGAGATCGGTTTACGTAGAGGAGGATTTGAATCGGTGACGGGGTTTGGCGGGATATTTACCCGAGAAAATTTGGAGCGACATTGGTTATTCTGAGAGGCGACTCTTTTTGTCGCTTGGCTCGTGCGGCTTGGTTAGTGGGCACAGCTCTGTTTTTAGCCGTGTTTTGGGCTCTTTCCAAAGCGATCTCTTGACATCTTTTCCATCGCGAGAAATTGGCAAAGGAAGATTTTCAGTAAGAAGAGCAAGGGCGACGCCGCGAGCATTGGTCGATTGTTTCCGTCTTTTGTCGGTCTCAGTTGGCGGCTTGACGGTATCCATTGATTTAGCTCGATGATGCGAAATCAAATAAAGGAAGTCAAGAGGAAGTCAAGAGTTAAAGCAATTCAAGTGTGAGTCAAAGTAAAGAAAAGATAAGGTTAAAAGGAAACATACAAGAAGCAGTGTTCATGGCGGTACAATGACGCGAACCACTTGCGGGATTGGCATTCATGGGCATAATTGTTGCCAGAGTGTCGCTCCCATCCGTCAAAGTAGACATGGCTTATTGGTACTCGGGGCGGGACTCTAGGCAAGTTGTCCGCAAGACCAACTTGATCTAATAATTCCCTATCTCGCAGAATACCTCTCCAAGAAATAAGAGGTTGGGGAGTATCAGCAACAGAGTTCTCAGGTAAGACAAGCAAAGAACGAATGTCGTCACAAAGGGCAGTGTCGCCAACAGTAGAAGCTTCTTTGGATTCAATTTGGGGATTGATAGGATGAAGGTCAGCGGGATGAGACCATCCGACGCGAGAAACAACGAAGAGAGGGTCATCCATCCAATCATGAACTTTGGTAGGCAGTGGAGTAAGGATCTTGGGACCCCTATGGTATTGGAGAGAAAGGCGGGTTTCCATTATGTCGTTGGGGAGTTGGTTGGTTTGTTTGTACCCAGTAAACAAAGAAATCAGAGCAGTGACTGTGGGTTCTTTTCGCAGAGAGCGACAAATGGTGATGAAGGAAGTTATTATTCTTATGGCATTTGGATGAATTTCTGTTATCATGGCTTGGGCCTTGTATAGGAATTCACAAAGAAAAGGATCAAAGGGGATCCTAAGGCCGGCTTTAAGTTGAGAAGGAAAGATTACTATGCCCTCCCTCATTTCTCTTAAGTAGGCGAGGGAGAGATCTCCCTGATAGTCAGAAATGCGATATATTGAGCTATCAATATGGTATGTTCTATGCCAGTCGGTAATAGGGTTGGGAATCAGGGAGTCCGTGTCTGGTGCGAGGGAAGATCCCGCTTCAGCATGCGCGGGATTAGTAAAGAATGTACCTTCTTGAAGAGCGAGATTTTGAACCCCGGTGGGAGGGGGATTGTTGGAAGCCGCTGCGGGAGAAGAAGTTGCTTGACCAGCCATGTCGCAGGATTCACTGGAAGAAGAAGAAGAAAGGATTGATTTATAATGTGTTCTACGTTTGGAAAAAGGATCAGCGATACAGCGGGATTCAGATGAGTCGCTTAAAGGGGGATTATATTTGTCTTTGATAAATCGAACCAATTGATTGCTAGAAGGAAAAATGTGCGACATAGGGGCTGAAAGAGGAAGGAAAAAATGGCCTTGGAATTCAAGGGAGTCAATCAGTGAAGGATCCACCCAGTGTTCAACTAAAAACCTAACTATGTCAACCTTGGGCAATCTCGCCCAAGTAGTTATGACGTCTATAAAAGCCGCCGAAACTGACAATGACCGTATCTAACTACCTTGACACAGTTCTTGTATCTCGCCATGAAAGGCAGTTTGGGGAAAATTGTTTTTAAGGAATAAAAGGAAATGCAAAATTCAAATAGACGGGCAAAAAGGGGATATCAAAATGTGAAGGTTAAAGAATGCGAAGGGTTTTTGGAAAAGTTACCCGATGAAAATGTAATCTTGGTCGGAAAAGATGAAGAGTCACCGGAAAAGATGAACAGACGCCGGAGACAATGGTCGAATCTTGGGATTGAGGAATAATGCACCAAATCACTTCTAAAATAGGTAAAAATGAAAGGAATAAAGGTCAAGAAACAAGTTTGGGCAAGAAATCAGTGATTGGACGGTGAAAGATGAAGAAGAACAGTCGGAATCAATACTGGGTTCGCCGGAGTTTGAGAAGGCTCTAGCAAGGTTGAAGAAGGGAAGAAAGAGGAATGAGGGTTGTGATTTGGGTATTTATAGGAGAGAGGGTTTTAAGGAAATGATTGATGTGACATTTGGGAAAAAACTTTCAAATTTTCCCTCACAAATCTGGCACGATTCCCAAATGACGGCCCGTTCAAATCTTGAGGGACACGTGTATGGAGGGGGATTTACAATGGTAACTTCTTGAAGAAGGATGTATGTGTCGCAGAATAAGGAGGCAGTAAACATAAAATTTTTGGCGAGACCATAAATGAATCTCGCCATAAACTTAGGGGCTTCTGATGCTGTCCAATAATAACGGTTGGGCTTGGCCCAAATCTATTAGCGAGAGAGTAACCAGTGGGCCCAAAAGTGGGATACGACCCAAGAAGGAGATGAGATTACAGGCGACCCAAAGAGGATCATAGGAATGCGAGACAGGAAATATCCCGCTAATATCATTAAGAAGGGGGAAAACTAAGATAGTAAATAGCGACATATTATGAGGAAAGTCGGCGATTAAGACTAAAGGCAAGACATGATGGCGAGGCGAGACATGATAGTAAGTGACCCTATCCGGCGAGAGAGGGATCCCAGTTGATGTTCACCAGAGGCGGCATATAAATATCTATCAAGTGGGACCCATTAGACGGTTATGCATTGGGATTGATGATCACGTGTTGAGGGTTTACTTTATAAAGGACCAATGATGTGGTGACGCGTGGCAGGAGGCATGAAATGTGAGGATGTCACATGCAAGGCACGAGGATAAAGGGTATAAATAAGAGATGAAGGCTTGAAAAAAAGGTACGTCCATTGATACACATACAGCCACCTTCAATATTGTTTACCCTTTTATCAAGCAAACACTTATCCTCACGCCGGAGGGGCTTACGCCGGAGCCGCCCCCGGCTTAGTTAACGTTTGATTGTGTGCAGATCAGTCGGAGAAGAAGAAGCCGGAGATATCGAGGTTAGACTACAACGGTGAAGTTGCTGTTGAGGAAGGTCCTGGCAACATCAAATGCAAATTTTTTTTAATATTCATTTTTCTAATGCAAATTTGAATTTTTTTTAATCAAATGCAAATTTGAAATTTTTTTAATATTCATTTTTCTAAACGTTTCGAGACGGGGCGGAGAGAAAATCAAATACAAAGCAGCGAAAGTATCAAGCAAACATTTATAATTCTTCAACCTTGGTTATCATACTTGTGGCAAAGTTTTTGCAACTCCTCAACCAAAGATTCAATATCTCCATCTCCTTCCATTCTCATTCTCTCTCCAACCTCTTTAGCTTTCCTCCTTACATCTTCCCCACCTTCCTCCACCACCACTTCTCTTATCACCTTCGCAACCTCTTCTCCCTTAAACTCTCCACTCTCATCTCGCAAAACCTCCTTACCAACACCAATCTCCGCCACCAATCTCGCATTTAATGGCTGATCATTTTGTAGCGGCATTGCTATAATAGGCACCCCGAAGTTCAAACTTTCCATTACAGAACTCCATCCACAATGACTCACAAACCCACCAATACTAGGGTGCTTCAAAATCCTTGCTTGTGGGGCCCACCCTTCCACAATTTTTCCCCTTTCTTTTACCCTTTCAAGAAACCCTTCGGATAAAATATCTTCAATCTTGATGAGATTCTTCTCTCTGGGACTTGGAGGAGGAACCCTAATGACCCATATGAAATTTACATTACTGCCCTCCAACCCATGAGCTAGCTCTTCTATCTCCTCTTTGGATAAGAAACTTTCACTGCCAAAGGACACGAACACAGTTGATGATTCCTTCTTTTCGCTTAACCATTCGAGGATCTCCGAGTGCTCGTTATTATTGTTGTTCGAGTCCTCAACTAGTAGTGGGCCCACAGAAACCACCTTCTTCTTGGATAAATCAGAAAGAAAATCCATGTATTTCCCCACCATTTCTTTAAAGCATTTAACCAGTATTATGTCGTGAGATCCATCAAGGCTATTAAAGATAAGATCTTTCTCACTGTAGCCACTAGCCGGAGGAGACGGAGTGGCAGGACGTGCCGCTATCTTCTTCATCTCCGACTCCCGGAAGACAATTACCGGGAAAGGGTTAGTAACCTCCGGATGTCTACAAATCCGGTACACAAACGACACAGCTGCAACTCCAGAAGTTTGAAAATGAACAGCCGGGATACAAAGTTCAGAAGCTATAGAAGGAAGCCATGGCTGCATGATATCATATATAATCAAGTCAGGCTTGATGGTTTCCAGAATGGTTGTGATGCAATCAGGGCCGTTCATTTGAAAAGCCTGCACGAGTATCGGCATGAGATGAGGGGGAAGGCCATTTGTTGTGTGGTAGTGAGGAGGCAGCTCAGGCAAGGATGGAAGGTGTAGTTCGACCAAGTGTATTGAGGGGTAATTGTTATCGGAAAGTTTTGGCCGGACAGAAATGAGGTTGATCGGAGTGGAGCAAAAATAGATGGAGAAGTTTCGGTGGGAAAGTTTCTTTGCTAGCTCCAAGTATGGTGATATGTGACCGTGAGCCAACCATGGGACCATGACTACTTTTAGACTAAAGGTTTCCTTGGAATCCATTGAAATAAGATTCACTTGCACGAATCTAGAAGATGATGATTATGGGAGAATATAAAGAGTAATATAAAGGTCGTAAAGTAAGAAGAGAAAACTGAAATCTAAACGAGATGAGGAGGTTTATAGTGAACTGGCCTCATTGCTGACGGGAAATGCAAAATGCAGAGGTGAGCAATGACATCTTACCCTACAGGCACTAGAGATATTGACACTAAGAAAAGAACATTATTAGAAGAAAAGGCCATTCCAGTCAACATCAAGAAAGAGCAAAAAATCAGACCCGTGTGGTCAGAAATCTTCCACCACTAGTCCATAATCAAAAACCCATGGACAACCTTATAGATATACTCCGTCCCGCTCGAATTAGTACATCATTTTGAGTGTCCCACTCGAAATAGAACAACCCCAAAATGGAAATGTTTTATTTAATGGGACCCACTTTTACAATCACAACAATTTTCCACTCATTACTCTCTACCCCACTTTCTCTCTCCTAACCCACTTTTCATACTCACAACACCTACTATACACACACATATATATCCACATTATCACCCACAAATGCCGAAACCAATCCAGTCTTTTTTACCAAAATGATACCCAAGTTCATGATGCGAATACTGTTAAATAAGAAATGACAAGATAATGTATCGAACAGGTTTAAAATAATATGGATAAGATAATCTGGATAAATAAAGCAAGATGTAAAAATTGGCTGATTTTCGTTATTGTAACAGTGGATGGGGATTAAAATAGCCAAATTTAACTTACTTTGGCTACATTTTCCAAGACAGAAGACCCTATACGCAGAGACTTGCTCATCAACATTCGTACGTGAACACCCAAAACTGAATAGACCATTTAGCCATGGAATGGATTACCGTCTTCTATAGCAGCAGTTGAGGCCTGACAAAGAATAAAGAAATCAAAATTAGCTGTTCAAACTTATAGCTGGAAGGGACAAGTGCAGAAATACGTACTCAATTTCCATCAAGATTTATTCCAATCTTTTTGGGACTATTTAATGGTCAATTTGCCAAAAAATAAAGTAAAAGGAATATAAATCCATCAAGTACTTCCACGACCTAATTGAATGTAGTAACCAAGAATGATAACATAGTAGTTGTATCAACAAACGATGTTTATAGTATTTGCAATCCAACATCAACAACATCACTAATTTTCTATCACAAATATGCATAAGAATGAAAAAACGGTAACTGAAAACAACTTCTATTCCAACATCCCATTTTCTTCAACCAATTTTATTTACAACCTCAATCCTCCTGAAGGCTTAGAATTAATCTCATAAAGCCTTCTGGCCTCATGTGCAACACTATTAGGAGCCTCCCCTCCTTCCTTTTTCAATTTCTCACTAACCTCTCTAGAATTCTTCCTCAACCCCTCAACACTTTCCTCCATTACAACTTCTTTTATCACTCTTACCATCCCCCCCCCACCAATACTCGCCATCCCCACCCCTCAAAACCTCCGCCACAACACCAAACTCCTCCACAAGCCAACCAGTAATGGGGTGCTCAAGTTGCATAGCCACTGCTATAATCGGAACCCCAACATACGAGCCCTCCACTGTAGACCCCCACCCACAATGACTCGCATACCCTCCAATATTTCCATGAGCCAAAATCCTTGCTTGTGGGTCCCACCATCCACAACATATACTTTCTCTCCCACTCTTCCAAGAAACCCACTTGGCATTGCCTCTTCAACGCTTAGTTCCTGCCCTGCCGGAAATCTAACAACTCATGAAATTGACATTACTGAGCTCCAACCCTAGTGCCAGTTCTTCCATATTTTCTTTACCCAAGTAAAACTCACTCCCAAAAAATACAAACACAGTGGAAGATGTTTTCTTCTTGTCCAGAGACTGCAAAATCTTGATTTGCTCCATATCATCCTCCTTGAGAATGGGGTTTGGAAGAAGCAGTGGGCCCAGGGGAATAATCTTGTTCATGTCAACTAAGAAAAGTAATTGATGTATTCTTTCTCGAACACTCTACACCCTTTGATCAAAATATTAGTAGAGGACAATTCAAAGCAACTGATAAGATATGAAACTGAAAGCATTTACACTTTCGGTTTATTTTCTACAGTGAGTGAGTTTATCACATAGCAATCCCTTGGGAAAATATCAAGAAAATGAAGCTTTTTCTCATGCTGTTCGGCTAGTTGGATAAAGGAGGAGGTATTGGTGCCACCAGTGACAAGCAAATTGACTGCAGAGATATTGAGGCTGCCAGCGAGGAGTAGATTCCAAGGGCCACACCTGTCATACAAGACCAAGTCTGTGTGAAGTTTATGAAGGAGGGAAGAGAAGTTGGGGCCACTTGGTAGAAAGGATTTCATGAGCACGGGGTTGGGATTAGGTGGGAGGCTCTAATGGTGTGAACGTGTGGACGAAGGTGGAGCTCAATCATCTCAATTGAGCCATTGGAAGAAGTGATTTGTCCTTGATAGATTTGAGAATTACAGGGGCTGAGCAAAAGTAGCTGAGATGTTTCTTTCTGAGAGTTATTTGGCTAGTTCAATGAAAGAGGAGACATGCCATAAGCTAGCCATGGCCATTAGAACTCGGAGAGCATAGATTGGCTTGTGTCCATGGAATCTAAATTGCTCGCAATCCCCTGTGTTTCTTTATAGGATGAATTTGAAGTGTCTCAAATGTTGAGAACAACATCCGAATCATAGTAATGTGTATCATTTATGAAAGAAACCAATTTCATTTACAATGGAAGTCCCACTCGCCTAAAAGCACCAGGCCAAATTACAGCTCGTTCTTGATTGATACTCTCTTAAATTGAGTGATATGTCGCCACAAGTAGAGGAACAATGATATTATATTTTTATAACATACTAACATGTAAAACTTATTAATTAATAAACTAAAGTCGCATACATAATTTTTCCATGTATAATTCATTTATAGTATGCACTAAAATGTTTTAAGTGGATTTCGTAGATAATGTTGAGTACATACTACAGGGAGAGCTCCTGGTTACCATATATGGATTGTTTTAACATAAAATCTCAACATCTAATATAATGCAGCATTAACGCCTAAAGGCTTGCCTCACTTGACAAGCAAAGGGCCACTAGGCCAATATAATTGCAGAATCATGGTCCATAAACCAAATAAAGATCTCTGTACTGTTAAAATGTGTCTTAACAAACACTCGAATGATTACAATACCACATTTAAAAATAAAAATAAAAATGCTTAAAAACTACTTAAAAGAACATTACTTAAATAAGCTGAATCAAAAACAAAGCACACTGCTTTTCTATATTGCAATGAAAAGAGTAAGAAGGCCTTTTGAATCCAACTTACAGGGCTCCATTTTCAAGATTGAAGACCAGCTTTAGTTAAGTCCTCCATATCCACATTCACCTTCACGCCCGAACTCAGCAGACCATTAACCATGGCAGGGATATCCTGTTGTAAAGCAGCAGCCAAAGCCTGTACCAGAAAGAAGATAACAAGATACGCTGAAAGAACGTTTCTTACAAGAAGATTAGACATGCATATCCTTTACTTTTAACTATATCCCATATGTGCACCCAGTATCTTGTAATCATACCCCTACTTTTTAGGTTTCAACGGACTTCTACGGATGCATGAGTTATGAGAAGCGCACTACGGAAATGTAATACCTTTTTCACCATTGCAGGGTCTCAAATTTCAAAACATTTAGAAGGCCAGGAACAATGCTTTCAGTTCATTAAACAAGAATGACTAATGCAATAATTAGAATGTTTCACTAGGAAAATAGTATATACTCCATGAGATAAAAACATTACTAGATCCATTTCAGTAGGATGAAACCAGATAACCATGAATTACCCACGTCTACCACGAGTAACATTATTGTAAGGTGTTGGCAGCGAGGAAAACATCAAAAGTTTTCAACCATTCATAACGAATGCCTTTTTTTACAAATCCAAACAAGAAATACAGTCAAAAATACTTTATTTCTCACGGAAAAAGCGGCCAATATATGTTCAAAAGCTTTACCTTCCTCTCATCCTCTTTCCGACACTTTACAACCTCCAAAGGCCACTCACTAACAAGCTTCTGAAGTTCAACCATCATATTTGGCCTCTGTGCATCATGTAATATCTGGTACACATATTAGAATTGTCAAATCGTGACAAAGCACGTGAGCATGACAGTAGCAATCAAAAAATTGCATGCAAGTAGTAACCAAGATAAACAGTTGATTTCAACACGCTGAAATTGAAGACAATGGAATGAAATAATTACTGACAGAAAAGTTCAAAAAAACAGAACATATGAATGATAGATTTACGTGGCTGGTCAAAATAACAAATTTTCTCAGATCAGCGCCCTCACTTTCACTGATTTAACCATTGAAGAGTCTCGATTTGGAACTTATGCTTGTGAACTCCATGCCATTTCAACTTACCCCTCATATATGAAATAAACAAGTTGGACAGTGCAAAAAACTTTTTAACCATGGTTACTTATGTTCGTGATCTCCGCATCATAGTAACTTGCCGCTAGTTTGTAAAATAAACTTGGAAAATACGAATTTCTTTGTTAATGTGGTTATTCAAGTAGTAATATTTGACCTTCCAAATGGAGACTCTCTGAGTTGAAAAAGGAGAGTAACATTTTACTCCCTCCGTCCCTAAATGAATGTCCAAATTCAAGAAATTTTTGTCCCAAAATCAGTGTCTTTTTTTGCAAAAAACTTTGTCCCTAAATGCTTTTTTACCAACAAAAAAAATCACTATTTATTTTATTATTGTAAACTAAATGTTTAGAAAGTGGATAAAAATAATATTTATGGATCTTGACATTAAAATGTATGAAAAAGCACACATGTTCAAAGTGTCCCTTGAAATGAAATTTGGACATTCAATTAGGGTAAGAGAGAGTAGCAATTATATGAAGTATGGCCATGGATATATGTATGGGGCAAGTTAGAGAGTATTTCTTTCTGAAAAATATGTTTTTTTCCTGACTTGCTTCAGAGATTTGATTGAAGGAGGAGGGCTGTAAATAACAGCTACCTGGTTAAGACCTTGAATGACTGCAGCAGCATTATCAGGATTACGCTCTAGTAGAAACCCCTGCACACAGACGGAAAATGGTAAACACACCCCTTCCCATAATTGCGCACTCAAGTCAGACTGAGAGGAGCAAAGAGAGTATGGGGAAAATAATGCTCGATTGGATAACAGTGATCAGATAATTGAACTGGGATATTTCAGTCTCTTCCAAGTACATAGTAATTAGGGAAATACTCCTTTCTTTGCTATTAAAATTCAACTAACTTGTGATGTTTATGAAAAAAACATACAAGTCCAAAATAAACTGTGCAAATTAAATAGAAATGTTTAATCAAAATCAACCATTAAGAAGCGCAGACCCTGTCTACACTAACAAGCCTTCTGACAAGAGGCGGATATTACCAATTCTTTTAAATGCGAACTGGCTGCTAGTAAATATACATATGTGTATATTATACACCCACTAACATTAGTGTAGGATGTAAAATGTAATAGATTCGATCTTACAGAGAAGAAACAATTTCAAAGCTAAAAAATGTGTAACACTGATCAAGTCAAACGCATTCAAGTAAGAATTTTTTTTCCATTGTTATACAAGTCATAAATCCATTAATTAGGGAGTTGAACTTGTAATTGTGAGTCTCTCTTTGAAATGAAATGGCATTACGGATCTATGGTGGTTACAACGGGTCTAACATAGCAGGCTTTGAAAGAAATGATAAGATATTACACTTTGGACCATATTTGGCACGTGTCTAGAGGTGCAGGAGATAGTTGGTATCCAACAATTTTCCGTAAGTGCACATACAAAAGTTTAATAGCAACAGAAGAGCCATTGGAGAGAGGCAGACTGGCAGTGCTTTATAGATTAACCATCTGAATGCCTTCTGAGAAGTTACTAGGCAATTTCTATGAGGAGATTGTAGCTCAGAACTCAAAAGCCAGAGAGTTATTGCTTCTCTCAACTGAGAATAATCTCTGTTGTCTGAAGCCAGTCAACAAGTATGATGGGTTCAGAACTACAAGACCAAAAATAAATTCCCAAGATCATTTTGTAAATCCTAACAAAATTTTGTACCAAATCATAACATTTGGAAAAGGAAACATTACCTTAGCACATGATAGCGCACTTGTAATGGTATGTGCTTTCATTGACTCTGATCTAAGCTTCTCAGTCTTCCATAAATTATCAACGTCTCCTACAAATTGAAGCAATATATAGAAAGAATAAGATCAATACGCCTTTTCACACAGGAAGTGATCCTACACATGTGCTCTTCATTGGAAACATTTAATGAGTGTCCCTCCGTTTACTTTTTTGTTTCTCCTTTTTTCTTTTGTTACCCCCTCACCACTATCAAATGACTAAACGTGACTACTCCCTCCGTCCCACTTCAAAGTGCCCATGGTAATATTTCACGGTTTTTAAGAAAATTTTTAAAAAATGAATTAAGAATTGAAAGTGGGTAGAAGATTAGAGGAGAGAGAATGTAAAAGTTAAAAACATTTAATAGGAGAGAGAATGAGTGGGAGGAATAGTAAGTTAATGAATGGTTTTTTTTGTAAATATGTTAACATTATAAGGGTATAATGAATGGTTTTTTTGTAAATATATAAACATTATGAGGGTATAAATGTCTGAAACACTGTTCACATATTTCCATTTATGGAATGGGCTCTTTGAAGTGGGACGTCCCAAAAAGGAAAGTGGGCTCTTTGAAGTGGGACGGAGGGAGTATTATTTATTTATTTTCATTAAGGAAAGACATTTGATCAGCTATATGACCTATTTTCATCAATGTATCGAGCCCAATGGCGGATGGACTAACTTGACTCATTCCTAAAAGTTATAATTAAAGGTGTGAAAAACAATACTCCCTCCGTCCCAATATAAAGGATGCTAATTTCCTTTTTGGGCATCCCATTATAAAGGATGCTTACCCAAAATAGACAATAGGACTAGGGATGGCAATTTCTATGGACCCGACCCGTTTTCGAGACTTTTCGACCCGTGAGGGACGGGTTTGGTAACGAAATTTAAAAACCCCGACGGATCGGGTTCGGTAGCACATCTCACCCCGACCCGACATATATTGTGTGAATTGTTGCATACAGAGTATGCAACATACGTATTTGCTAAAATGTCCCTTGATTCTCTACTAATTATATTTTCATCCCCTAATGTATTTAAGGTTCTAGGGCTTTTTCTTTTACAGACCCACATTGGTGAAATTGGCCCACTACGCTTTCAACTCTCGTTTTCTCTCTCTCTTTCTATATCTCTCACACTCACACTAGAATTCAGCCGGACCCAATTCACAATCCCTAAACTTCCAATCTAAGCCGTCTCCCTTCGAACCCAAATTGAGACGATGGTGATGCTCCTCACACCTCCTTCTCCTCCCCCAAGATCTTCATCCCCGATTTCACATGTGGCCTCCCAATCTCCTTTATCCATCTCTCCTTATCTTCCTCGTCCCCATTTAAATAGCAAGATGCAATCGAATGTTCACACCTGCTCTCTCCCTCTCTTTCTCATATTTTTGATCTTTCTGGGTTTTGAATATTGAATTTTGGGTTAGAAACTATGGATGTGTTTTACGCGTTGCGTGAGAGGGGAAACCACTGGTCGGGGCGGGGCGGATACGGGTTTCTGTATTTACGGGCCGGGCGGGTTTGAATCAGTGATTTGTGTGTGCGCGGGTCGGGTTCGTCATTGGCTAAACCCGGCCCGTACCTGACCCGTTGCCATCCCTAAATAGGACTCACTCGTCATGCTCACAACAAAAACTCTCTACCTCACTTTCTCTCTCCTACTTTACTTTTTATACTCACAACACTTACTTTTTCTTTAATCTCCACGCATTCACAATTGGTATCCTTTATATTGGGATGGAGGGAGTATGTTGAAGGACAAAACAGATCCTCCCCCCACATAATTCAAAAAAAAATTGCAATTAGGTCGGAATGTAAAAGAAGATAATTAACTTATGTAAGGTAGTACAAGCCAAAAGGTTTAGAATAGATTCAAAATACCCACCCACACACCACTAGCATACCCACAAAAATAAACTTTGGAATGACATTGAAAGGGACGTTTGTGCGTACCTTGTTTTGCAGCAAAAGTCATCCATGTATCGAAGGAAGTACGTCGCATTGTTACTCCAGACTTGACAAACCTTTTTGCATACTTAGAAATCAAATCCCACTTATCCGTATTGTAACAAATGCTGCAACAAGTTAAACCCATATTTTAAACTAAAAAGAAGCAACTTAAGTGTAACAAGCCAAAGAATTTTGATCGACGTTTTGTGTAGGTGGCTACTTAGGTGGCAACCATAAAGCCTACCTCCCATTAGATCAACATTCACGAGTGTACATTATGGCTACTTAGACTGTGAAAACAAATCCATTTTTAATCAGATTAGAAAGATAGTTTATACCTAAAAACTAAATCTGCAGTACCAGGTTGTAGAGGTAAATCATTCGCCTTCAAGAGCTTCATCACATCTACCATGAGGTCAGCATCATTTTTTTGTTTAGCATGCAACTGCAGGCACAAGGATAAATTAATATTACGCAACTACATGAATGAGAACAATCGACCTCTAACAATATTAAAACCATTATACCAGCAAAACGTTAGCAGATGCAACACTTGGAGTCAATCCATACACATTGTGCTTGCACAATGCCTTCTTACCTGCATAAAAATCGAACCAACTAGTTCATACATAGTTTTCAGCAAAAAGAAAAAAAAAAAGAAAACATAATTGTTCTAAGCACTCAGGATTGGTGGCTGCAGAACCACAACACCGGGATGGAGTAGCAGCAAACCAAATTAAGTCTACACTTCCATGGATGTAAATAACATCAAACTTGAATCTACAGTTAATTGGAAAATCTTACACTACATGAGATAGCCCCCGACGAAACATCTTAAGCTTGTACGAACTAACTTATATCAAAAATCCTGCCATCATTTTAACCCATCATACTTTAGGTCGACTTCCACTTTTAGCATTGCAATTCTTTATACTTTTCTTTTCTTTACTTTAACCAACCAACCAACCAATCTTTCTCTTTCTTTTGTAGCCGCAAAACTGAACACGGTTAAGTTTTCTAAATGATGGGGTGATTTGGCACGCCACATCATGGAAATGAAAAAAAAAAAAAAACATTGATTTATTGTGGCTTCTTCACAAGTAAGGGCCATTCGACTTCAGAGTCGTTCACTTTTCACATGTAATTAGAAGGTTTCGATAACGCATGGATAGTGTGGCTAAACATTGAGGAGGAGGTAGTGGCGACCATAAATTTGGACATGATCTAGAAATATTGCAGTTAAAATAGCTAATTGACACCTACAAGTGAGAATGCTTCCTAAAAGCGCTCCAGAATAATACTTCACATAATGAGCGTCATTTTCAGCTTTGTATGGATAGAAGACAACATATCAAAATTTATAAATCAATTTACTTAGTCTACTTACATGGAAGGGACTAATCGGTAAGAATGGCATGAAAGGAAACCTTAGCAAATTTAGCAATGTTAATGGGTAACTTTGGGGTGGGGTGGGAGTGGGAGTGGGGGTAGGAGAAACAGAATTAACGAAATGACATTCATTTAGCGAAGGATGGAGAATATAATTAGGGTATACTGCCTCTTTTTCGAAAGATACCTGCCAAAAACAACTGTTAAAATACGAGAAGGTCTGAAGTTAAAAACAGGGAACGACATACATAAATCATACCAAAGTCAATAGCCCCTACTCGTACACATGCCTTGGTAACTTCGAAGCAAAGGTTGCAATTGAAATTATCATGAATTCGAAGATTCGACAGCCTCTGCAACCAGAAAACTTCTATTATCACTACCCAGTTCACCAGATTATGAAAACACTAACCTAATCATTAAGGTACAAAAAGCACATATACTTAGGAAGTCACAGTCAAAAAGCTGTAGGTTTATAACTAACAAATCTGCGGACATGCTGCAAAATATCAAAAAGAAGCTTAATGTCTTCGCGATTTTCACACTTGTTGATGAGCGACCACATCCAGGCATTTGGAGGCGCAGTCCTTTGTTCAACCACAGATTTGTGCATTCTATCGTAAACTTCCTTAACGTCAACTGTAGTTCAAGCAAAAGAGACCCCGAATCATATAATGGAAAGCTTCAACCAATATACAAAAAATAAAATAAAAATGCATCAATTACCAGTAGCAGCGCCTTCAATAGCACTAGTCTCGGAGGAAAACATTGCCTTTGACATTATCGAGCACATTGGACCCCACAAAATGCCAGGCAGTTTGTTGCACGCCAATGTTTTCACTGTTTTACATCATGTAAATCAAACATTCAATCATTGCATCGCAATAAAACTCTTCGTTCTCAATGAATGTTCTAGTATTTCCAGTAAATTTATAATCTTCCATTTCTTCAAATTACTTTCAGTCCTGATCGTTTTCCAATCATTATTCACCGTGGAATGAGGTAATTCAATCACTAACCAATAAATCATACATAATTTTCTTCATAGCAAAAATTAAGTCAAAATCACGAATGCCTAAAGTTTTCAGCTTTCATCAATGTTTGTGATTTCCGGCAATTAATCAAACGAGAGAAGAGTGAGAGAATTTTTCATAAAATTACCAGAAGAGTATAATGTTGTTGAGCTGAAGGTACGGAGATTAGCGCCGCATTGATTAGGGCTCCGAGCGACGGCGACAGCCTCTGTATTGATCGACTGAACTCGCGCTGAGCCGAGAAGAGTCGGCGGTTGACTCAGTACGGCAGCAAGCCGGCGAGATTTTGAGGCGACGTGCAGCATTTTGTGTGTGTGTTAGAGTGTGTGAAAGCTGATTTCCGCAGGTGTGGAGCTGCCAGGGTTTTAGGGGGAGAAGAAGACGATGAATTATTAGGTGTGTTGGCGGAGCAGAGACTGTACTATGGGGTCATGAAATTGTTGCTTACGTGTTCTGAATCTATTGGATACCATTTGGCCCACAATTCACACCCCTTTAAAAAAAAAAAAAACAGAAAAGAAATTTAATTTAATCAATAATTTATATTATTATAATTATTTGAGTTAAAGTATAAGTATAATTAATACTCCCCCCGTCCCGCCGACTTAGGACTTTTTGCCATTTTGGGCGTCCCACTCGACTTAGGACGGCCCAAAATGGAAACCTTAAATCACTATTCTCTCCACTCATTCTCTCTCCTACATTATTTTAATACTCACAACACCATTATAATTTACTATTCCCTCCACTCATTCTCTCTCCTATTTTTAAATTACACTCACAACATTTACCTTTTCCATAATCCCCGTGCCATTTCAAAAAATCCTAAGTCGGCCGGAACGGAGGGAGGGAGTAGAAATTTTCTAATGAGAATGATGTATCAATAAATATTTTATAATTTCAATGAGATAATTATTTTGTTGAATCTTTGTTTAAAATTTAATCACGATAATTATTTTTAATTGAAGTGGTCTATCTTTCAAGGGATAATATTTTAAATATATACTCCCTCCGTTTCAGCCGAGTGTACACTTATTTTCCTTTTGGTCCGTTCCAGCCGAGTGTGAACTATCAAAAATGAAAAATGTTTTAATATTTTATATTCTCCATACCTCACCCATTCATTAACTCCACTCATTCTCCACCATACAATTTATTCAACCAACCTACTATTAACTCCACTCATTCTCTCTCTTCATTTTCTATCACACATTTTTATTATCTTAATAGTATCTCTTAGGCTATGTCCAATAGGTCAACTATCAAAAAACATTCAACTACCCTAATATTACGACACCTCATCTTCTCTCTCCATCCACTTAATCATTCAACTACTTTCTCAACTACACCCCCCACAATAAGCTAGTTTAGTTTAAAATTCAACTCCTCCCAACTCATCATTCTATACCCCACCACTTTTTATTTTATTTACATAAATTAATTTTATAATTAAAATTATAATAATAATTTATTATTAAACAATAAATTATTAATATTTTTATTTATAAATTCGAATTTTTTTTTTAATTTTTTTAATTCGAGATTTTATTTAATTTTTTTAATTCGAGATTTTTTTAATTCACACTTAATTAATTTTTTCGAAGCAATTAAATAAATACGAGAATATTTTAATTTTAATAAAAATAAGAAAAGTTACAATAAACTTAGCTCGTTCCACAAACGATGAAAAAAAAGCATACGATACATAGACTCGACTCACGGTACAATAAAATTTAAAAATCACTGATTTGCGAACTTTGCCCATATGTGTTTGACTAGATCGTTACGCAATTGTTTATGAGCCCTTTGATCACGCAAATCCGATCTAGTACGTACATGATTTTCAAACGCTGGTAATACCTCAGTTGAGAATGGTTGTTGTGTACTAGACCCACTTGCCTCGGACTGATCCTGAAAGTGAAGCCAATTTTGAGAATACGTATCACGTTCATCCTCAACGATCATATTATGTAATATAATGCATGCTCTCATGATCATAGCCAAGTCCTCTATCTGCCACATTGTTTGGATCTCGAATGATTTTAAATCGAGCTTGGAGCACTCCAAATGCCCGTTATATATCCTTCCGATATGCCTCCTGGTATTTTGCAAATAACTTGTCTTCTTCACTTTGAGGAAGTTTAACGGATTTGACGAAGGTCGGATAAGAGGGGTAGATACCGTCAGCAAGATAATATGTCATATTATACTGACGTTCATTCACAAAGAAATTGACTCGTGGAGTATTTCCTGCTTCAAGATCATCGAAAACCGGCGATCGGTCCCGTAACATTTATATCGTTTAATGTTCCCTGACATCCAAAAAAGGCATGCCGATCCATAAATCATGACTTGCAAATACCTTCAAGAATAACCGTAGTGGTTCCCTTTATCACCTCTAGTAAATTGACCTTCCCAACCAAGTAGGACAATTTTTCCACTCCCACCGCATGCAATCAATACTCCCGATCATCCCCGGGAACCCTCGCTTCTCACCGACCTCAAGTATTCTTTGCAGTCGCCTCGCTTTGGGGCTCTCAAGTACTCTTGCTCGTATAATTGAATGACCCCTTGCAGAATCTCTCGTAATGCCTCAAACGCTATAGTTTTCCCTATTTTAATGTATTCATCAATAGAATCGGGACATACCATACGCTAACAAATCGCATGGTTGCGGTACATTTGCTAATGGAGATAAGCCTTCTCTGGAACAATCGGATCGTTGTGTGAAATACTTGTCATGGCTTGAAAGATCCTCGACGATGCGGAGGAATACATGTTTCGCATCCTATATCGGCGTCGAAAATAATCTTTATACGAGCATTTTCGGAAAAGTAGTCATCAATCGGGCTCTTATCAGGCAAAGCGTGATCTCTTTTCAAATTTTTTCGAGTTTTTTCGGAGTTTTATCATCAAAAACTCGTTCATGATAAAACTCTCCTCAATTTCAAGTTGCCTTTTGTAGGCTTCGACATCGAAAGGAATAAATCCAGATGGATCCATTGATGTAGAAGGAAGGAAAAGAGAGAGTGTTTGATGTAGGAAGAAGAAAAGAAGAATGTGTTTGGTGTAGGAAAAATGAAAGAAGAGAGTGCTATTTATTAGAAAATGAGTTAGGTAAAATGAGTGGTCGTGGTATTAGAAAATGAGTTAGGTAAAATGAGTGGTCGTGGTTGACGGATTTGAAGCTTCAATTCAATAGAGTTGACGGATTTGAATTACATAGATTTAATTAAAAAGGTACCAGTACATAAAGAGAATCTTGAAATACATCGCTGTAAAATTGACATAAAGCAACCTACACACATTAATTGCCATAAAACAACAATACACACATTAATTTCCAAACAGCCTCTTCACCAACATTTCGAAAAGTTGTTGTCGATGATGATCGCGAGACTCCATTTGACTCAACTGCATCCATATTTTCCTATTTTTAGCCCGAGTCTGTTCCATGGCAATTTTGTTTGCCTTCTCTTGTCTTGAGACTAAGTCATTAAATTGTTCCAATTCTTTCTCTTTGAATTGTTTGAATTCTGACCACTTTTGTTCCTTTACCGGTGACAATACCACTTTTTTCTTCCCCGCCTTTTTCTTAGCTGCGTCCCTTCCCATAGGACGAGGAATGGATCCAACCGAGCTTGAATCCTCTCCATCACCTTCTCGTGCTCTTTTAGATCCACCGCTATCTCGATCCAAGATTTCCTCCAACTCGACTTGCGTAGCGTGGTTGGTCTCGGGTAGCTACCCACTCCTCCATCAAATTAAAAGTGCTATTGTTAGCAGTTTTATATAATTCGTGAGCTTTTTTCAAAACATCATTCTCCGACCACCCACTTTGTTGCATACGCTTTGCGTTATCGTATGCACCTACCCATTTGCCCAATTTGGCATTTATATAATTGAAACGATTTTTGCATGAAACTACGTCACGGGGAGGGTTAAATTCACAATGTTCGTTACAATAATCAGCAATCTTACCCCAAAACGATTCACTCTTCTGATTTTTTCCGACAACACTGTCGGTTCCAAACTTAATCCACCCACTGAGTAGCACTATATTGTCCTTCGTGCTCCATTTGACAATTTTTGTGAGGACCCCGACCCGGAACCTACACGTGTCCCGAGTTGGAGCGTCCTCAAACTAACCCAAAAATACTAAACTTTTAAAACTTTTGCTTTGACTTTCAAACATAAACATTAATAATATAACATTTCGAAATAACTCCACTCAACTCCACATCGGAGGAGGAGATAACTAACTTTGAAAACGATCAACTGTTTAGTTACAAAAGATATTGGGTTTTAACGTAGAAAGATAAAGTTTATAATTACAAACGCCCAAAAGGAATTATGACAAAATAATTTCTACGCCAACCTAACGTACCCCGACAATATCCCAAAATGCTCACAGCCAAACTCCTTTCCGTCCTTACTTGGGCGGTCCTCCTGTCTCGGGATCTAAAACAAGAAAGGGAGAGGGGTGAGAATAAATCTCAAGAAGCTATTATGGATGCAAAGAATATGCCAAATAAATGCAACATATAACAAGTCACACATAACACATTGGGAAAGCTATAAACACATTCCATTACCTTGGTTTACCTTTTCCCGTCTCGAACAATGAGTCGTACAACATTGGGTATAATAATACTCCAATTTACAGCCGAGCCGCTTAAGCAATACTCACGCCTTAAAAGACCCGTTTTTCAGGGAACCAAATAAGACAGTAGCAACTCTGTAAGGCTTTTGGCTCAATACAAACGCTATAACCCCAACCTCGTGGCCACAGGAGGGGGACGGTCACGTATATAACATAATCCGATCACATTAGGTCACACTTCCATAATTGATCGTATTCTGTTATACCCCCAACGTCAGCTGACTCACACATATCAAGCACATAATAGATACTTGAATAAAATCCACAAAAAGGAATAAACAATAGCCACATGGTAATATATACTCATGCCCAACAATATCAAAGTGTAACAATTTATGAATACACTAAACAATATCAACAACAATATATATAACATCAAGTAAGGAAATGAGGGATCATAAACCTACCCTACAATTTCCATATACGAGGATACAAGACCTAAATGAAGGTTCAAGTTCAATTACTAAGTGGGAGTCACCCTTTTTAAGTGGCCAAACAACTTGCCAAACGATCCTTGTTTAAATTAAGAAAAACTGGTTCAGGGTCTTGGGCGACCGCCCTTACACTTGGGCGACCGCCCAAGTGGACCTCCTAGGAAATTCAAGTTTCTGCCCCTTTGGGCGACCGCCCTTAACCACTTGGGCGACCGCCCAAGTGGATTTTCAAAAGACCATTCCCATCGCTTGCAAGGTGGGCGGCCGCTCAGCCCCCCTTGGGCGACCGCCCATGCCTCCAGCCAGCCCTCTTCAACTTTTGACCCTTTTTAACCTTAGTTCTCATTTACCTCTTCCATGGCTTCCCCCAAGGACACCAAAGAATACCTTCATCTTACCAAGTCCCAAACAACATGTAACTCAAGATCAAGTAATCCTAGATCATTTATCTACACCCGTTTTACCCATTTCAAACCCTTTTACAAGATCTTCCATGAACCCTAACTTCAATAATTCCATTTCCCAACATTCAACTCTCCTAAAATTTCCAAAGCAAGAACCAAGCATCACAAGAACAAGAAGAACATCAAGGAGAGTATGAACAATTAAAAGAAGGGAAGTCATAACAACTTACTTGGATTTTATAAGGAAAGGTTGATCTTGATGGGTTCCTCTAGGTGATTCAACTTCAATGGTGCTCTTGGACTTGAATTTGGTGAAGAAATGCTTGGCTTCAAGGTTTGGTGCTTGAGCTTCCAATGGAGTTCTCTAAGGCTTTCTCTAGTATCAATTAGGATGAATGAAGGAGAAGGAGGGGAAGGGAGTAAGAGAGGTGATGGAGGGAGGACACTTGGCAAGAGGAGGGAATGTTACTAACTTTGGCCCCCCATGGAAATTAAATCAAGGCTTTCACCCTACCCATTTAAATTAAATTACATCCTTATCCCATTAATTCATCCTACTCATTTAACCTCCCTACACTATTTATCATATTTCCATTTATTATTATTTCCCCTAGTTCTTTATTTAATGTCCAATAAATTCTCATAAGATCCTAATTTTACTTTTCACTCAATTTATCTCAATTTAAGAATTTAAAGGTATAATTGAACATATAAAGATAACATAAATATTAAAAGCATATAATTTATTATTTAAAATGAGTGCCTAGGGTTGGGGTCGTCACACTCACTCCCCCTTAAAGAAAATTCGACCCGAATTTTAAAGAAAACTTACTTGAATTTTCAAACAACCACGGGTATTTCGCCCTCATCTCCGACTCTAGCTCCCACGTCGCTTCCTCTACGGTGTGGTTCTTCCAAAGGACTTTTACTATCGGAATACTCTTAGTTCTCAACTCCTTAACTTGGAATTCTAGGACTCTTAATGGCTCTTCAACATAAGACATGTCCGCTTGGACATCATCGGGAGGAGAGCTCAAAACATGGGAGGGGTCATGACAATACTTCCTCAACATCGAAACATGGAAGACATCATGGAGTAAAGAAAAAGACGGAGGCAACGCTAACCGGTAAGCCAATTTCCCTATCTTCTAGAATCTCAAACGGACCTACAAACCCTGAGCCAACTTACCCTTATTACCGAACCTTTAATCCCCGTCCTCGGAGAGACCTTCAAGAACACAAAGTCACCAACCCGAAAAGATAAATCCCGTCTTCTATTGTCGGCGTAGCTTTTCCGTCTACTCGAGCCGTCTTCAATCTATCCCGAATCACCTTGATCTTCTCCGTAGAATCTCTAACCAGGTCCGGACCCCAAAGTCTCGCTTCACCAACCTCGTCCCAACACATCGGAGATCGACACTTCCTACCATACAACGCCTCATACTGAGCCATCTCAATACTAGATCGATAATCGTTGTTGTAAGCAAACTCGACTAACGGTAGATGATCCTCCCAAGATAATTGGAAATCCATCACACAAGCTCGTAACATATCCTCAAGTATACGAATAGTTCTCTGACCGACCAGTCGGTTTGAGGATGAAACGCGGTACTAAAACACAACTTAGAACCCAATGCTTCATGCAAAGCTCTCCAAAATCTAGATGTAAACCTCGGATCTCATCGTCAGACACAATACTAACCGGAACCCCGTGAAGCCTCACAATCTCCTTCAAATACAACCGGGCTAACTTCTCTAACGAAAACTTAGTTGACACCGGAAGAAAATGAGCCGACTTTGTCAATCTATCCACAATAACCCAAATAGCATCCATCTTCTTTGCGGTAAGAGGTAGACCCGAAACAAAATCCATCGAGATCCCTTCCCATTTCCACTCCGGAATATCCAATGGTTGAAGTAGTCCCGCCGGTCTTTGATGTTACGCCTTAACTGTTGACAAGTCAAACACTTAGATACATAATCCGCTATTTCTCTCTTCATTCCATTCCACCAATATCCACGATTCAAGTCTTGATACATTTTGGTACTTCCTGGATGAATCGCCAACTTGGACTTATGGCCATCCTCTAAAACACGCTTCTTGATTTCCGGCGATGACGGAACGCAAATTCTCCCTTGGAAAGTTAAAATCCCATCTCTATTCAAAGCAAACTCCCCGGTTTTCCCATCTCGCACTTGATCTAAAATCTTCTTCAACTCCGGATCACCTTGTTGAGCTTCCTTCAAATCCCCATACAAAGTCGGAACGGCTCTAACATTCGCAATAATTACTTCACTCTTCAATTCCCGAGAACTCAAAGCTGTCATATACGCCTTTCGGCTAATCGCATCGGCCACCACATCGGCCTTCCCTGATGATAAGAAATTATACAATCGAAATCTTTCAAAACTCAAGCCATCTCCTTTGTCGGTTGTTCAACTCCTTTTGGGTGAATAAGTACTTCAAACTCTTATGATCGGTGAAAATCTCAAACTTCGCCCCATAAAGGTAGTGCTTCCACTTATGCAACGCAAATACAATCGCCGCCAATTCCATATCATGAGTAGGGTAATTCTGTTCCGCCGGTGATAACTTCCTAGAGGCATACACAATAACCTTTCCATTTTGCATCAACACACATCCCAAACCCGCCTTCGAGGCATCACTATAGATCACAAAATTCTCACAACCATCCGGAAGGGTAAGAATAGGAGCCGTTGTCAATCTCTTCTTCAATTCATCAAAGCTTGCTTCACACTTGGAATCCCATACAAACGATACATCTTTCCGAGTCAACCTAGTCAACGCGAGTCGCAATCCGAGAAAACCCTCAATGAACCTCCGATAATACCCCGCCAAACCAAGAAAACTACGGACCTCGGTCACGCCGAAGGTTGCTTCCAATTAACCACGGCCTCAATCTTTGAAGGATCAACGGAAATTCCCGAACTCGACACAACATGCCCCAAGAAAGAAATGCTCAAGCCAAAACTCGCACTTACCGAACTTAGCATACAACCAAGCTTCTCACGAAGAACGGACAAGACAATCCTCAAATGATTCTCATGCTCTTCCCGGACTTAGAATACACAAGAATATCATCAATAAAGACCACCACAAAACTATCAAGATAAGGCTTGAAAACACGGTTCATCATATCCATAAATACGGCTGGAGCATTAGTTAACCCAAACGGCATCACAACAAACTCATAATGACCATATCTAGTTCGAAAAGCCGTCTTAGCAACATCATCCGGCCTAATCTTTCAATCGATGGTATCCGCTTCTCAAATCAAGCTTTGAGTAGATAACGGAACCTTGGAGTTGGTCAAACAAATCATCTATATGCGGAAGAGGATATTTATTCTTAATGGTGGCTTGGTTCAACAAACGATAGTCAATGCACAATCGTAAGGTACCATCCTTCTTCCCGACAAACAAGACCGGTGCTCCCCACGGAGACACACTAGGATCGAATAAAACCTCGGTCTAACAATTCTTGCAATTGGACCTTCAACTCTTTTAACTCAGCCGGAGCCATTCTATAGGGTGCTTTAGAGATAGGTGCGGCACGGCACTAAGTCAATACAAAACTCTATCTCACGATCCTGAGGCATAGAGTACTCGCTAGAAAACACATCACTAAATTCATTAACAATCGGAACATGAGCTAACTCGGGAGACTTCTTATTGGAATCTACCACATAAGCCAAGTAACCCGTACACCCTTAGATAGCATCTTCCTAGCCTTTAAAGCGTAGATAATATGTAAACCGAACATAGATCTATCCGCATCAAATACAAAAGTAGGCATATCAGGCATAGCAAATGAGACTCGCTTTCTACGACAGTCTACCATAGCATGACACTGACTCAACCAATCCATCCCAAGGATCACATCAAAATCACGGATTGGTAACTCGACCAAATCCACCGGCAATACATGCCCACATATAGTCACATCACAACCACGATATATCAAAGAAGATTCAAGGCTCTCTCCCATAGGAGTAGAGACCTCCAACACATAAGGCATAGATTCAAGCAAGATATGTAATGAGAATGCAAAATGCGATGCCACAAATGAATGGGAAGACCCGGGATCTATAAGAATGCGGGCCTTAACTCCTGAGACAGAACTATACCTCTAATGACGGCATTAGGATCGACCTCTCCTCGACCCAAAGCAAACACACGACCTTGGACTCTATCCTTAGGTTTCCCATCAACATCTCTCTTCACACCACTACCTTGTCCTCCAAATCCGGTACCCGAAGCTTCGCTTATTCGTAACTGGGGCAATTCCTCCTAAAATGGCCTGCCGACCCACACTCCAAACACTTTCCTTGTTTGCTCCAACACTTGTCCTCCGAATGCCCTAGTTTCTTGCAAAACCCACATGTTGTCCCAAACTGATCGGAAGTCGCACGATTTGCCTGAGCCGCCACATGACCTCCTCGATTCGCTCCCGGAGTAAATGTCCTCGCCGCACCCTATTCTCGTCCCGAACCTTGACCTTGGAACCTATTTCTCGTTTCCACCTTCATTTCTACCACGATGCTCCTCTATGTCATTCTCAATCCGATACGCCATATTCACCGCCGCTTGGAAGTTGGCGAAGCATGCGCCAACAATCGCTTCCGAACTCAACCCTTAAACCTTTCTACAAACCTGGTAGACTCGCCTCTCCTCATCCGGCACCAAATGAGGACAATATCGGGCCAATTTCGTGAACTTTGCCGAATACCGCGCTATCGTCATGGTCCCTTGCTCTAGTTTGAAACTCGCCTTCCTTCTTGTCTCTAGTAACCATCGGTACAAAGTGATCCGGAACTTGCGTGTGAAGTTCTCCCATGTCTCGTGGTGTCAAATCCCGGTCCCAACCATCCTTCACTACTCCGCCACGGTGCTCGGGTCCTTCCAACTTGAAAACGGCACATCTCACCTTCTCCGCATCCGAACTCTCCATAGCCGCGAAAATCTTATTCATAGCCTCAAGCCACCTCTCAGCCTTCGTCGGATCCGGATCTCCGTTGAAGCTAGGAGGAGACATCTTCACGAACTTCTCTAGACCATGCTGCCCTTGTCTGCCTTCTTGCTGTTGCCTACCCTGATTCAAATTCTGAGTTGCCATATCTTTGAAGAAACCCTCTGAACATATCCATCATCTCGGCATTCGGATTACCAACACCACCCAAACCTGCATTCTCGATCACCATCATTTCCCCGCCATAACAACAAACTCCCGCATTAAACACTCGACGTCGCTTATCGCACACTCTCACTCAGCTAGACTCTACCCGAGAATTCTAACCGAGCTCTGATACCAACTGTGAGGACCCCGACCCGGAACCTACACGTGTCCCGAGTTGGAGCGTCCTCAAACTAACCCAAAAATACTAAACTTTTAAAACTTTTGCTTTGACTTTCAAACATAAACATTAATAATATAACATTTCGAAATAACTCCACTCAACTCCACATCGGAGGAGGAGATAACTAACTTTGAAAACGATCAACTGTTTAGTTACAAAAGATATTGGGTTTTAACGTAGAAAGATAAAGTTTATAATTACAAACGCCCAAAAGGAATTATGACAAAATAATTTCTACGCCAACCTAACGTACCCCGACAATATCCCAAAATGCTCACAGCCAAACTCCTTTCCGTCCTTACTTGGGCGGTCCTCCTGTCTCGGGATCTAAAACAGTAAAGGGAGAGGGGTGAGAATAAATCTCAGCAAGCTATTATGGATGCAGCAATATGCCAAATAAATGCAACATATAACAAGTCACACATAACACATTGGGAAAGCTATAAACACATTCCATTACCTTGGTTTACCTTTTCCCGTCCGAACAATAGTCGTACAACATTGGGTATAATAATACTCCAATTTACAAATGAGCCGCTTAAGCAATACTCACGTCTTAAAAGACCCGTTTTTCGTGGAACCAAATAAGACAAGTAGCAACTCGTAAGGCTTTTGGCTCAATACAAACGCTATAACCCCAACCTGTGGCCACAGGAGGGGACGGCCACGAATATAACATAATCCGATCACATTAGGTCACACTTCCATAATTGATCGTATTCTCGTTATACCCCAACGTCACCGACTCACACATATCAAGCACATAATAGATACTTGAATAAAATCCACAAAAAGGGATAAACAATAGCCACATGGTAATATATACTCATGCCCAACAATATCAAAGTGTAACAATTTATGAATACACTAAACAATATCAACAACAATATATATAACATCAAGTAAGGAAATGAGGGATCATAAACCTACCCTACAATTTCCATATACGAGGATACAAGACCTAAATGAAGGTTCAAGTTCAATTACTAAGTGGGAGTCACCCTTTTTAAGTGGCCAAACAACTTGCCAAACGATCCTTGTTTAAATTAAGAAAAGCGGTTCAGTGGTCTTGGGCGACCGCTCTACACTCGGGGCGACCGCCCAAGTGGACCTCTAGGAAATTCAAGTTTACGCCTTTGGGCGATCGCCCTTAACCACTTGGGCGACCGCCCAAGTGGATTTTCAAAAGACCATTCCCTATCGCTAAGGTGGGCGGGCGGCCGTCACCCCTCGGGCGACCGCCTACGCCTCCAAACCTCTTCAACTTTTGACCCTTTTTAACCTTAGTTCTCATTTACCTCTTCCATGGCTTCCCCCAAGGACACCAAAGAATACCTTCATCTTACCAAGTCCCAAACAACATGTAACTCAAGATCAAGTAATCCTAGATCATTTATCTACACCCATTTTACCCATTTCAAACCCTTTTACAAGATCTTCCATGAACCCTAACTTCAATAATTCCATTTCCCAACATTCAACTCTCCTAAAATTTCCAAAGCAAGAACCAAGCATCACAAGAAAAAGAAGAACATCAAGGAGAGTATGAACAATTAAAAGAAGGCAAGTCATAACAACTTACTTGGATTTTATAAGGAAAGGTTGATCTTGATGGGTTCCTCTAGGTGATTCAACTTCAATGGTGCTCTTGGACTTGAATTTGGTGAAGAAATGCTTGGCTTCAAGGTTTGGTGCTTGGAGCTTCCATGGGAGTTCTCTAAGGCTTTCTCTAGTATCAATTAGGATGAATGAAGGAGAAGGAGGGGAAGGGAGTAAGAGAGGTGATGGAGGGAGGACACTTGGCAAGAGGAGGGAATGTTACTAACTTTGGCCCCCCATGGAAATTAAATCAAGGCTTTCACCCTACCCATTTAAATTAAATTACATCCTTATCCCATTAATTCATCCTACTCATTTAACCTCCCTACACTATTTATCATATTTCCATTTATTATTATTTCCCCTAGTTCTTTATTTAATGTCCAATAAATTCTCATAAGATCCTAATTTTACTTTTCACTCAATTTATCTCAATTTAAGAATTTAAAGGTATAATTGAACATATAAAGATAACATAAATATTAAAAGCATATAATTTATTATTTAAAATGAGTGCCTAGGGTTGGGGTCGTCACAATTTTTCTCCGACTAGTGCTTGAACCTCCTACATCTTCTGGAGTTGGAGTAGCTTCATCAGCACCGCTATTGCTACCCAGAACCATTTGTGTTGAATATTCGGGATATTCAGATTCTTGAGGGGGTAGTGGTGGTTGTGGAGGTCGTAGAAATTGCATACCGTAATATGGATTCCAGGTGGGTACAGCTGAAGGCATGACATTTGAGACATTTGGTGGATAATAAAATTGATTTGGGGATTGAAAATCATTAGGATTGGAGTAATTTGATGGAAAATTACTTGACTTCTGAGTGTTGAAATAAGGATTATTGGGATTGTTGGGATCCATTTAGAAAATAAGATGGGTAATGTTGAGAGAAAAGAGAGGTTTTTTTTTGTTGGTGTATAAAATATATGAAAGTTATGTCATTTTATAGAAAAAAATTTCCATTTTTGGTAAAAAAAAAAAAAAATTTATTTCGTCAAATAATTGAGCTCAAAAACGGGGTAGAAAGATAAAATCAAAAATCTCCAAAGCAACCAATCACACATTGACACATGGCTTATCCGGATTTTTCAAAAAAAAAAAAAAAAAAAAAAAACGCACAGGGACGCGCCTTGTCGGGCCGTGCAAGCCACGCGCCTCAGGCGGTCCAGTTACCAGCCGACGCGTGTCCAAAGGCGGGACCCACCCCCATTTCTCCAACCCGGTTGAACAACTCCAACTCCCTCAACTCAACTCCCCCAATTCAACCACCTTATTGGACCAACTAAACCCTCCACCTCACCCTCAATCCCCAATTCAACCACCTTATTGGAAATAGCCTTAGTTTGCGTATCCAAAATCTTGGTACACACTTGAGTGGGAAGGAGGGAGTACATATTAGTGTATTGAGAGAATTTTTCTAAACAACTGATGTCCAATCATTATATTGAGCGTTGGCTAATTCGATTTGAGCTAGATTGAAATATAAGGGCTGCAAATGCTCTTCCTATCAAATTTTAATGTTGAGGCTTAAACTCAAAATCTTTGGTTAAGCTAGAGTATCCTTCTATTATAGATGATTAACCGATTATACTCGAAATTTTTGGTTAAGTTAGAACATCCTCGTTTTATAAATGATTAAACGCTTGGTTTTATAGATGATTAAACGCTTGGTGGTACGTACTTAAAGGCATAAACATATATAACTAGGAGGTTTATCTTTCAAATTTATAAGGTGAACTCTTAATGTATTTAGGTGAAATTTTTTTCAAAAATCATTTTTTGAAAGTCATTTTACACGAAAGATACGTACTCTTTCTGAAAGTCCTTTTACGCGAAACAAACAAACCTTCTCATTTTCTTCAGTCGCTTACGAAGTTGAAAATAAAAATTGCACATTTTAACAATTTTAGTAGCACATGTATCCAAGTTCCTTTCTCACAAATGTACACTAAAAATGTGATTTACAATCACATTTCAATCAGTCAAAAGGGAGCTGAGGCATATTCCATAAACCAGAATTTTATGTAGTTTCTTACAATCAAACTATAGGTTACAATAATACTCCTATATTATACATTAACCCAGAATTTTCTTTTCTAGTCTGATCTGTTCTACAACTCCACAGAAGTGGAGGAAGAATTACACAACAGATACAGTATATTTTCAAAAAAAAAATAAGAAACAGACTTAACGGAACTGATTAAAGATGCAATAGCGATTTTTTTTTTTTTTTTTTTTTTTGAGTTTTTCTTTCTTCGGGATTCAGCAAAAAGAGTTGTCAAGTTTTTAAGCACCTGCGTAATGAGATAAAATCTGTGACTGTGAGGAACCGGGGGACATGATCATTGAGGAAGAACAGGAGGGGCAATTGTGCGGGTATTGTATGACCAGCAGTGGCTGCACTTCTGGCCGATTATGTGGAAGACTACTTCGGTGGTATCATTGCAGTCGTTGCATAGGATCCAAACCTGAAAAACCAATGAGGGTTTAGTTTTTATTTTATTTTTTAGTATATACCTTTAAGTTTTTTAATTAATTTAAAGGACAGCTTTGGTGGGGTGCAATCAGTAAAGACAATTAGTAAAAATGGGGATCCAAAAGAAGGTACCTTCTTATGTCTATAATCCTCAGGCATGACAGTAGCTTCAATCTGAGAAATACACATTATTTTTCAAGTCAACGAGAATCACTTAAAGCCTACTTGATGATAAATGGCAGGAGAGAAAGAGGACTGCACATCTATCCGACAAATCTTCCAATATGATGTAACTCGTGCTACTGTAAATGTTATCTCATGCCAATAAAATAAAACTAATGTTATTAAAAGATGTAACTGAGGTAACTCATTTACTATACAAGTCGAACTGCACAGGCCCTAGATCCAGGGTTGGTGGGTGAACAGATGCCTTAAGATAATAAAGTACTCCCTCCGTCCCTAATGAATGTCGAAAAAAGTTTCAAATTTGCTCTTGATCAAGAGCAATTTCAAAACTTTTTGATCAAGAGCAAATTTGAAACTTTTTTTGACAGTCATTTAGGGACAGGGGAGTATATCTAGCCTATCTGGCTTGTTAATCACGAGCATTGTGCAGTAACAAGCCCTCTTGGGGAAAAGATGAAATGAAGTAGATAATGCAAATACTCTCGCAAAATGTAAACTTTCTTTTCAATGGAAACGGATTAACTTGACACCAGAGTCTAGTACAAGAAGCAAGAAAATTACTCAATAAGGAGATGCTCAAACCACTCACCTCTTCATCTATTCTTTTCCAGGTTCTAGACATATCAATGGTCGATCTTGAGCATATGGGACAGCAGTATCTGCATTACACATACATTGCTTGTAAGAAAACAAATTACTTCGTAAATGAATTAATTGGAGATCGTATATTAGTGTGGAATAATGCTCACTTGTCACGCTTTATCATCTCATGGTAGCACTCACAATGCATTGTGTGCCCACACTTCATCACCGTAGTATCTTTCAACGAATCAAACAGATACTGAAAGTTCACAGAAGGCAGTTATTTGCATGTTATATCTATCTATATATATATATATATATATATATATATATATATATATATATATATAGTTTGTTAGGATACCGACCATAGGAGTATCCTAACAAGTGACCCATTATTTTAGGACAAAAATGTCCATCAATCCTTAAAACAAGCAAATGTATGATGGGGGCAAAATTGTAAACATCAAAGATAGAGAGAGATACTAACTATCTCTCTCTTATTTAATACTCTCTCTCTCTCTCTCTCTCTCTCTCTCTCTCTCTCTCTCTCTCTTATTTAATACTAACTCTCTCTCTCTCTCTCTCTCTCTCTCTTATTTAATACTAACTCCCTCTCTCTCTTTGATGATTACAATTTTGCCCCCATCATACATATGATTGCTTTGAGAAATGAGGGACATTTTTGTCCTAAAAATAATGAGTCACTTGTTAGGATACTCCTATGGTGGTTATCCTAACAAAACCCTATATATATACATGTGTACCAGTGGCGGAACCAGGAATTTTTTGAAACAGGGGCAAGATTATTTTTATTTTCGAACGCTATAAAGTAATATCTAAATTTAGTTTAAATGGGGGCACAATTATAATATAGTGCTATTTTTTCTTGATCAATAGGGAGGCAGAATACAATTATTAATAGTAAAAACAACATTTTCAAAATTTAGTAGTACTAATATGTTACAAAATCATAAGTCAATGGGGGCAATTGCACCCTTATCCTATAGTGTAGGTCCGCCAGTGGTATATACATACATATATTTATATATAAATATTTCTAAAACAAGCATAAATGTTATATGAATTATAGAGCAGACCTCGTAACATATGGGACAATGATGGCGCATGGAGTTCTCCACACAAGAATGGTTATTGCGCAAACTTACAGAATAGCAAGATCCTGTTCATTCAAGAATATCAACATCAGACAACGAATAAATTTATATATATATATATATATATATATATACATATATATGTGTGTATGTGTATACGTATAACATCAAGTTAATGCATACCACACTTCTTGCAGTGGAAGAAGTTCTCACGGCCACCAATTCTGAACAAATATAGTAATTCAGATTTTAGAACAACTCCAATTTAAAATCCAGTAGATTTCTTAAAATAAAGAACAAAAACAATCTCACACTTCATACTAACCTGCAGATACCGCAGTCTTCACAGTGGAACTGCCCTTTATCAATCTGCATATTATGGGCAAAAGGGTAGCAACATTAGAAAAAGGATACACCACTAACAAAATCAAAAGCCGTGTGAAAAGCCGTGTGAAAAGGATGATAACATTTATTTACTTTCATTTAAAAGGATTCGGGAATCAAGTGATTCTTACATCATCATCGTAGAATTTGCATATGTCACAAAAATATTCTCCCATATTGACACCACAGTTTGTGCAGAGGCGAGTTACCTAGAAAAAAAAAAGGTCAAACAATGTATTTATAAAAACCGGTGTTTTGATCAATGTAAAGCATGGAATGATTCTGCTTCAAGTCAAGAGAGCATACCGGCTGTTCTGTATCACAAACGGAACAAATAACCTGAAATATAGAAATATTCATATTTAAGTCACTGATAACTATTGACCTAAAACTCTGTCAGTATTGGAAAATAAACGAGATAAAAAGAAGTCAACTCTAATCCATGTACTCACATTCACAAAGTTGACCAAGAAGTGCAAGAAATTTAGAACAAATTGTTAACTCATTAATGAAAGTCATTTGAGTGGAAGTCATATTTAAGGAACAAGGTCCAACTTAAAATAGTACCTGCTTCACATCGTGTCGAACTAGTTCATGCCGGTCAAAAGGGCTGCTGAACATATTCTGATAAATCAAACAATAGCAACACCAAGAACACACACTCATAAGAATAATGATTTACAGGAAATGCTGATTCAAAAGAGCATAACAATAACAAGGCTGTACTAGACAGGACTCAGTATAAGAAATTTCAAAGTAAAAACACCAAGAGAGAAGTGAGATATGTTGATATACTCCCTCCGTCTAGGAAAGTTAGTCTCACTTTAATTTTGATGGTCAGCTTGATTGAACGATTTAGGAAAAGGTAAATTATCTCAATGAAATTTCGAAAACTTGTTATTGATACACCATTACAAACTTTCATTAGAATAATTAAATTGGCATAAATCAATCAAGTTGATCACCAAAATTAAATTAAAGTGAGATTATCTTTACGGAAGTAGGATCTTGAGCTAAACAAACGAGGTATAGGGGAAATGTAATATATGGTACCGTAGCTTCATTGTGACAATGGCGACAATCATAGATCTCATTACAGCAAGGAGCTCTAATCTTGCATCTTCTTCTATAGTGCTTGCATCTAACACATCCACAAAACAAATCAATTTAAAACCATTATCCCATCAATCCCACCAAAGAAATGCATAAAGAAACATGCTCAGATGAACAGATCACTAGCAATACTTCATTTCTAACATAAAATCAAACTAAACCCACCAATAAAAATAGTCACAGATTCAAACTTTAGATATACCCATCAACAAATCACAAGTCGAATACCCAATGAAATGGCTAAAGTCACACACTTTAGATAAGAACATAAATGAATCACATGTCAAAACTTCATTTTCACATCAAATCAAACTAAACCCCACAATGAAATGGTTAAAGATTCATACTTTGGATCCAAACATAAACAAATCAAATATCAAAACCGCCAATTTTTTCATCAAATCAAACTAAACCCATCAATAAAAACACACATTAAAATACAGATATACAAATATATATAGCGATGTACCCGAAACCCATCTTCCCAAAATCGAGGCGTTCATCAGAGGGGCCTTCCATTAGAAATTTGAAACGCAATCTGAGCTACCAGAAAAGGATGGAAGCTCAGAAGAGGAGGGAAGGCACAGAATTGGCTGAGATTTGGGAAGATGGGGATATCTTGTCCTCAAGCGCCTTTGGGAAAATGGAATCAAGTTAAGGGTTGCTTTATTTATGACTAGTAAAAGCCCGTGTCGTTGGAGGATATGTTTTTTTTTTTTTTTAAATTAAGTTTGTATTCAAAGACATGTTTTTATTTTTTTTTTTAAAAATTAAAGGGTAAAATGGGAAAGGAACAACTTAGTGAGGACAAAATGAGAAATTCGATACTTGATACTGTTCATAGTACTGTAGGACCCGTTCCCATTTATACTATAGATTACTTTAGGAGTAAATTACAATGTCACCCCCTAGTATATTGGCCTAAATCATGATCTGACCTTTTATTTTTTACCAGATTTCAATTATACCCTCACTCTTTTTGTGACATCCCATCCATTTATTCCGTTAACAAAAGGATAGAGGATGACAAAATCTGTGGTCTCATACACTTTGAGCCACTAATTGCTTTTTCCAATGCCTAATGCTAAAAAATAAAATCCCAAAAAAAATTGACCAAATTTCAAGGGACCACCTAATCGAAGCTGTTGAAAAGAGTGATGAGATCGTGAAAGACGCAAGGAGTACATATATAAATCTATTTATTTGGTAAAACCAAAATTATATTATGTTTTTGCAAATAATTCATTTTCGAGTCCTTTTTGGTTTCGTATTGGTCTTGAAATTGCCCTTGAATTTAAATAAGTATATTTAAATTCATTAATAGAATATCTACGTAGTCTTTCTAACAAGATTGAGGGCATAAAAGTCTAAGAGGTATTTCAAATAACTCAAGCTAACGTTTTCCATAACAACATTCAATAAAAGGGGTGTCATGGGATGGTTTCCAATACTTAGGGATGATTTCTAAAATTAAGTCAAAATACAAGGATAGCAGTGAAATTTATTCGCAAACAATGCATAAAAAAATGGATTTGGACTTGCTATAAAAGGAAACAATTAATTAGATTACTTTTAAGCCTTAAGGATTAAGTGCATCATTAAACAAGGCATTAATGGGAGAGAGGAAGAAGATAAGGTGATTACTCAATTTTTAATTGGTAGATATAATAATAAAGAGTTGGTCTTATAAAAAACCAAGGTTCTAAAAAGCGCTAGGCGGATGCTAGGCGACGGAGCCGGGCCTAGCGCCTAGACGGGGACTAGTCGGGGACTAATCGGGATTAGTCGGGATTAGTCAGGACCTAGGCGGGGCTTAGAACTAGGCGTTGGAGAGGGGCCTAGCGCCTAGGCGGGGCCTAGGCGCCCTTAGGCGGGGTCTTTTAGAACAGAGTAAAAAACTAGTTTTTTCTTAAGATAAGGAAAAACGTGTTTTCAAAATAAACGGTGGCAATTTTGTAATTACTGGCAACCATGTTCAAAATAAACGGTGGCATTTTCGTAATTAATGGTTCATCCGTTTATGCCATTGCGTGTTTAACAAGCGCCGGTGTGACAAAGTGCCGGTTCATATGTAACAAAGTGCCGGTAAAAAAGTGTCGATGCAGTTTAACAAAGTGCAGCCAGAACCGACATGCGGCACTTTGTTAAACCGACACCGACACTTTTTACACGGGCACTTTTAAATACATGAGCGGCACTCTTCACACTCGGCACTCTGTTACACTAACACCGGCACTTTGTTACACTAATATTTTCTTTGGCTCTCAAAAATACAAGCACCGGCATTCAAAAATACATGGACTGGCATTTGAAAACACATTTACTGGCACTCAAAAATGCATATACTGGCACTCAAAAACACTGATAATTATTTTTGCTGATATTCAAAAAAACATGAACTGACATTCAAAAAAATATGGACTGACATTCAAAATTACAAGAACTGCCATTCAAAAATACATTGACACTCAGTTAGACACTTACTGGCACTCTATTATACACTAACGGGCACTCAATTATACAACAACGGGCACTTGATTATACACTAACGGGCACTTGATTATACACTAACGGGCACTCAATTATACACCAACGGGCACTTGATTATACACTAACGGGCACTCTATTATACACTAACGGGCACTTGATTAATCACCAACTGGCACTTGATTAATCGTTAACAAAATCAAATTTACAACTGGAACAGAGGAATGCGGCAAATCAAATACTTATAAGCAACAAGTTCACTAAAATAATTCAAACCTTCTTGTTCAAAGTAAAGACGGAGAAGTCATTTGTCGTCGAAAATCTCATCGTCGCCGGCAATTTCAGGTGCTGCGAATCACTTTCTTCTTTCGATTAGTTAACTGCCAGGTTATAATTTTTTACTCTCTCCGAGTTTGCGAATCGCTTTCTTCTTTCGATTAGTTAACTGCCAGATTATAATTATTTTGTAGTGTTGTTGAATTTCTATGATTTCTAGTGCTGTGAACCGTAGATTATGTTTTGCAACTCGTTTAGATCTATAATTTTACCCGAATTTGTATAAATTAAGAGAATTTTATGAATCAGTGAAGAAGAGGCTTGGTTGATTGAGGGATTTGGTCCGACAATGGAGGTTGGGGTTGGAGAAGAAGAAGACGCAGGAAGGACTCCTTTGCGTATAGAGAGGATGGGTACGTGTGAAAACATGTTTTTTGTTAAGCTTAACAAAAAATGCGTTTTTTGTAAGTTTTTGGCAATAATAAATAGGTTATGATAAATAATAGTACAATAATTGCTTAACGTTCCTAAAATGAATAATTATTTTTTAAAAAAAAATTTACTCTTAATTTATTTTAAACTAAAGTACGTTTTTTATAAATTAAAAAGGTAATCTCAACTAGAGATATAACCTGAATTATTTAACCCGCAGAGGGGCTGTATTATTTGTATGTCTAGGTAGATTATTATTATTAGGAGTATATGGTATAATTATATTAAAAATTATTAATGATGATACAAAAGTTGTGCTCACCATGAATTTTCAAATTTGATGAGATAAATGGTGGTCCATGGCTTCGAATCTCCCATAATAATCTGAGAAAACAAGACACCGTTAGGAGTGGATGGTCTTTCCCCCCACAACCCTCCGGTGTGAGAATCATTAAACCATTCTTTGAGTATGTAATGTTGAACATTTTAGAGAGAGAATTTGGGATTTTGGGGGAAGAAGAGAGAGAGAGAGAGAGAGAGAGAGAGAGAGAGAGAGAGAGAGAGAGAGAGAGAGAGAGAGAGAATCTGAGATTTGTCCTTAAAATGAGAAGCTTTCCTTTTCTTTTTTTCTTTTTTATTCTCTCTCTTTTTTAAAAGAAGGGGATCAACACATTTCACCGCTCCCCCCTTGATGCACTTCACAGAGGCGTCTAGCTATGCTAGAGAGGGCAATGTCATTCCCTCTAACCACTGGTGGGGGAATCGAACCCATGACCTCCAGGTTGAAAGCCATGAACTCTAACCATCAGGCTAAGACCCCGCGTGCGAGAAGCTTTCCTTTGTATATAAAGTCTCGTGGATGGGCTTTTAACCATAAAGCCCATTTGGCCCTTTTGCCCATTTAGGCAGCCATACAGCCCATTTAGGCCGCAATATATATCACAATATTTTGGGATTCAGATAATGATCATTTTAACCCTGTAGTATTACACATTTTTTATGGTCACATCAGAAGCCCCCGACTCCTTAGCTCGATTATTTATGAGCGAGTTAAGGAGTAAGATAAGATAAGAATAAAATTTTGACCCTTTATTGAATTGATCCTCTTACTTTATAATAATAGAAGTCTTTCATAGACCAATTTTTCGTGTTTTATTTCGATCGCTGAGCAGTTCAGAATGCGAGCCCGTTAAGCAGTTCAGGGTGCTAGCCCATTAAGTATTTGGACCAATGAGATAATTGACAATAGTAATGATATTTGAGACGATTTTCTAAAGTTTTCAGATGAGATGGTATACTGCCAAGGGCAATATTGTTAGAATTCCTTCTTATCAAATTGAGTACCCATGTTAAGGTTCCTCCTGCAAGACGCTCTCGGTCTCAAGGCCGACAAATGCGGTATAAGATTCTGAGGTTGAATTAAATTGAAATATTTTAAAACTTTTAAAGTTGTTTGGGTGGTTTTGTTGAGAAATTTTCATATAATTAGTCTTTGGCGGGATGAAGCCCCCGAGTGGGAAGAAAGTGAATTGCTCCCAGTACTTCATGTAAGGGACGATGTCGTTTGGTCGAGATAACATATACGCTGGCGTGAATAATTTCCTTTCATTTGAGTTGTAGTCATGTGTTGGCGATATGAAAACTCTAGATACGTTTTGGCGAGAAGCCCCCGAGTTGAAAAATTGGTGGTTGCTCCTCGCACTTCACATGAGTGTTGGTGAAGCTTAGTCGAGATAAATATTATAAGCTTGAGATTAGCTGGGTCTCCATGAAATTTTACCATTTTAACCTTTTTGTATGATGTTTGGAGGGAATATTTTTCAATTTTTACAAGTTGACAACCAGCCATACTTTGACGAAATGAATGTGACTTGTTTCGTTTTTTGAATTTTCTTTTGCTCTTTGATGTCAGTTTGTTCAACTTGTTTTTTAAGATACCAATTTTGTTTTAGCGGGTACTAAAAACTTTAGCAAAATTGTTTTATCTTGGTTGGGTGTGTACCCCTTATTTCCCTTTCGAAGGAGTACAGCTTGTCTTTAGACAGTCTTGCTAGAAAATGTGCAAGTATTTAACCATCTTTCTTGTTTCGTTTGACTCAAAATGCGAGTTGTTTGCGAGACATCTCGCCTTATTTTTCTTTAGAAAATGTGGCATTTCGCCAAACAATTTCGTTTAAGATATGGCACTTCACCAAGAATTTTTCATTTTAGATATAGCATTTCACCTAACTTTTTTATTAAAAATATGGCATGTTGCCAATTTTTTCATTTTTAGAAATGGTATTTCGCATGGCATTTTCCATTGACTTATGGCATTTTGCCAGTTTTGTTCATTTAAAGTTTTGGCGTCTTGCCAAAAAATAAATTCATTTGGAACATGCCATTTCATCAAAAAAAATCGTTTGAGACGTAGCATTTCGCCAATTTTTCGTTTTAAATATGACGTTTCGCCAAACCTTTTTCAGTTTAAATATGACACTTCTCCAATCCTTTATTCGTTTAAATATGACATTTCGCCAACCTTTTTTCGTTAAAAATATGGCATTTCGCCAAACCTTTTTCGTTAACAATATGGCATTTCGCCAAACCTTTTTTCGTTAAAAATATGGCATTTTGCCAAACTTTTTTTCGTTAAAAATATGGCATTTCACCAAACCTTTTTTTCATTAAAAATATGGCATTTTGCCAAACCTTTTTCGTTTGGTGTGAAACTGCATTGTGCTAAACCGCGTTTTGCTAAACCGCCTTTTGCTGAACCACCTTTTGCTATATCGCATTTTTCCTTTTCACTTGGTGCCAAACCGCATAGTGCTAAACCGCATTTTGCAAATCGCATAGTGCTAAACCGCATTTTGCTAACCGCATAGTTCTAAACCGCGTTTTGCTAAACCGCGTAGTGCTAAACCGCATTTTGCTAAATCGTGTAGTGCCAAACCGCATAGTGCTAAACCGCATTTTGCTAATCGCATAGTGCTAAACCGCGTAGTGCTAAACCGCGTTTTGCTAAACCGCGTAGTGCTAAATAGCATTTTGCTAACCGCATAGTGCTAAACCGCGTTTTGCTAAACCGCATTTTGCTAAATCGCGTTTTACTAAATCGCGTAGTGCTAAACCGCATTTGCTAACCGCATAGTGCTAAACCGCATTTTGCTAACCGCATAGTTGCAAACCGCATACTCCCTCCGTCCATTTACATACTTCACACTTTCTATTTTGGGCGTCCACTTACTTATTTCACACTTTGTTTCTTTCCTAAAATGGAAACTTTATATTATTAAAATATTAACCCTACCCCACTATAATTTAATATTCCCTCCACTCATTCTCTCTCCTACATTATTTTAATACTCACAACACCATTATAATTTACTATTCCATTCACTCATTCTCTCTTCTATTTTACTTTCACACTCACAACACTTTCAATATAATACTCCCTTCTTAATAAACGTGTAAACAGTAACTGTGAACTATGTAAATGGACGGATGGAGTAGGTGCCAAAATCGGTGTCTCTCGCCTAGCATTTTGGCTTGCAGCGGCATCGCTTAGCCTTTCGGCTTGCAGCGGCATCGCCTAGCCTTTCGGTGTGCAACGGTATCTCGTTGAATCTCACGAGGGGGATGATTGAATCTCACGAGGGAGATTGTGGCTGGGCGTATTCCCAGCAATTCATTTTGGTACCTACAGGGTAGGAGAGGTAGAAATGAACACTTGGGGAAATGGGAGTGCTAGGGGAGTCTATAAGGCCAAACTGCTATTTGATCACATAAGTTTTTATTTTTTTACAATGTAATCACTTATATAATTTTTGGTTCAATATCCTTACCAAAGTACGTAATTTTTCCAATGCTCTCACTCTCGTGACAAACTCGTTAATTTTTTAACTGATTTAGGTTACGTACAGCCACGTGACTAACCCCAGTTAAAAATTTAACGAACCAAACCTAAACATTAACATAACCCTAACTTTGTTATGATAAGTTCAATAAACCCTCGTCCTCTTCTTCTACCTTTCTTCTCCGCCCCACCCCCATTACATGTCGCCCCCGCCCCTTACACCCTCCCTCACCGCTGTACTGTCCTTCGTCCCTCACCCTCCTCTTTCTCTCTCTATTATCTCTTCTTTCACTGTTCTTCTACCTTTCTATTCGCCTTTCCCTACCCAGATCTGGTCTTCATCATTCCTTGAAAATGCCTCACTTATACATCGCATATAAGGATGAAAGTGAATCAAATTAGTCGGGCTTGCTCATATCTGGGACGACTATGTCGAAGTAGACTCTTAATTTTGAATTTGACTTTCATGGGTTCTTGATTTTGAATGCTATGATTAGGAGTGACTAGTTATAATTTTGGTTTGGTTTGGTTGATTAAGTAACTAATTTCTATGGATTCTTGATTTGTAGTTGATTTGGTGTTGGTTATTGCTGGTTGTTGGTGGCAAGTGAGAGAAGAGATAATAGAGAGAGGAGGGTGAGGGACGAAGGACAGTGTGGCGGTGAGGGATGCTGTAAGGGGCGGGGGCCGCATGTAATGGGGGTGGGGTGGAGAAGAAAGATAGAAGAAGAGGAGGGTTTTTTTTTTTGTTCCTGAATGAGATATGAGAAAATTTGAAACATTTCAAAACCCTAGAAATCTTCCCCCGAATTTTTGGTTTGTTAAGTTTTTAACTGGGGTTAGTCACGTGATTGCACGTGAACTAAATCAGTTTAAAAACTAATGACTTCGTCAAGGGGGTGAGAGAATTGGAAAAATTACGTACTTGAATGTTTACATTAGATCAAAAATTATATAAGTGAGCACATTGGAAAAAAGTGACAACTTAGGGGAGGAAATGAGCAGTTTGGCCGGGAGTCTAATTAAGATATTTCATCTAGAAAAATGTTTAATTTTTATTATTAATATAAGTAAACTTTAATTAAATATTAATAGTAATTTAATTATTTTCATAATATTTTATTGTAATTGATAAATGTTGGGTTTATACCTTGAATTACTATGAAACGAAGAAAATCAAATCTGAACACGCATAAGCAGTTGTATAGTTTGTCTGTTTGATCTTTTTAGAGGTTTTGATATTTGGACGTGTTTGCAATAAAAGGGTTTGAGGTTTATGTAGTGGCACAGAGCCTATGCAATCACATCCTGCAATCGCATAGCAACGGCAATTGCAATCTTCTTTGTCTAGGGTTTGACGAAACCCTAGGATCTGATTTAGGGGGAATAAATATCATTATAAGTTATTTTGGCCACTATTCAAAACATCTGGAATTCAATAAATACTCTCATAAGACTACCCACATCGGTGATCTTTCACATTGGGTCGTAGAATAGGACAAGAAAAAAAAAGTGAAAGTCATGAAAAATCAGTAACTTGGGCGGCCAGCCAACACCAAGTTGGGTCACCAAAATGTGTACACATGTCACTCAATGATTGGGTGACATATATTTATATAAATATATATTTAAAACTAGTATATTTTATATAATTATATAAAATAAAAAAATATATCAAAATTCATAAAAAGAAAAATTAATTGTATGGGTAATTATTTTTAATAATTGTACGGATAATTTTAGAAATATTATTACTAATACATTATTTTTAAAAAAATGATAAGTATTTTAGGTAAGTTGGAGTAAAGAAAAATAAATATTTTATTAAAAGGTTAGGTTGGGTTGGGTCATTGATGGGAGTATAAATTATATAAAGTTGGAGTGGTATGAAAGTGAGAGATATTAATATTTTATTTGAGGTTGGGTTGGGTTTGGTCACTGGGGATAGTCTAAGTCACTTTGGCTAGCGTTTAGTACATCTGAAAATTAATTTTGTTTGAGATCAATTGTGTATTACGTCTGTTTGTTCTATTAATTTGTCATAAGTTAATCGACTGTATTTGTATTTTGATTCAACCATATTAATAAGATATGTTTTCCTTTTGTTATGTTCGTGAATGTAGCTAACAAAAGTGATGTGACTGTGAAAAATGAATTTGGGCCCGAACAGTAAATTAGGCCAAATATGACAAAATGGGCCAAGTGGGCTAAATACGTATAAAATATGCATTATAAGTAAACCCATGTTGATGAGGCGACTTTCGTGATTATGCGACGAGTATAGTGGCGACATGAGTAGGCAGTAGCGTGAGAATAAGACATTGTGAGAAGCATACCATGGTTACTACGGCTCCAAAATGATAATGTTATCAGACGAGAATACTGCCTGAGTGAATAAGACAATAGGCGAAATAATTGTAGTCAGAAGCGACAATGTAGTCCGGCGGGAAGCACTTATGACTAGATGTGAAAATTGGCGGCAATCTGGAGTTTGTCGTCCTCCTTTTCGTTTGTAAATTGTGACTGATGATGGTAAAAACTGTTTGATCTGACACGTGTGTACCCCACTATAACTGTCAAAATGGTAAGATGTGGCATTGTGAACAGTAATTTTCCACTAAGTTTGGGGTGGTTAGGCACCTTAGGTCGATGATTGACATGTGTCCACCATGTGCAAGGCACATGGCGCATGGGAGTATATAAACCCTAGAGAAAATATTATTTGTAAGTCTCTCACACTCTCTCACACTCTCTCACACTCTCTCTCTCTCTCTCTCTCTCTCTCTCTCTCTCTCTCTCTCTCTAAGTTTCCATTGTTACCAAGTTTGTTGCCAGTCACTTATTCTCACGCCGGAGGGGTTTTGCCGGAGCCACCCCCGGCTTAGTTCACGTTTGTGCTTGTGTGTAGGCCTTCGTTCGACCATTCAAAGAAGTGTAGTCGGAATATCCAGTTTTCCTGTTCGAAGCTCAGATCATGTGCAACCCGTTTGGCGATGTAGCATCAGTTGGTTCCGTTGCTGGGACCTTCATCTCCTTCTTTGTTTGGTCCGGCGAGGTTGTTTGTTGTTCTGGGTTTGTTTTAGCTAGCTATTGTTCGTGTTCTTGGTCAGGAGCCCAGAAAAGTTGATGTCAGTGTTTGGATAAGCTTTGTTTTAGTTGTATATCCATTGTGAACCAGAAAAGTTGATAGAATGGGTCAGGATAAAAGAATTCCGGCGAAAGCTGCCCAGAATCTGACACTGGAAACACCCAACCCGAAGGATACCCGCAAGAACAGGTCAGGGTCTGTAAGGGATGGTGAGGTGAAATCTACGGAAACTGAATCGACAATAAGGTGAGGAAGGGAGCGGGAAGCAAGGGCCCTAGCGGAAAAGGCAAAAGCGAGGGATGACGAGCCGGATCCCGCCCCCTCAAAGAATGACGATGTAAGAGCGAAGGCGGACCAGTTAAGGGCTGATAATGAGTTATTGTTGCAAGTTCTTGCAAACAACAGGAGGTTGAGGGAGATGGATCAGGAGCCTTCTCAGATCCCGTCGAATATGTTAGTGGGGTTAGCGGGAAAGACCCCAGCAAGAGAGCCAGCGGTCAGCCAGAGTGTGGCGAAGAGGGATGATAGTTGGGGGAGGGATATGTCGCCGCCTAAGGAGAAAATTAGAGAGCATAGGCAATAGCCAGCAAAGGCGAGATCAGAGGGTGATGTGATGAAGAGAAAGCATCAAGAGTTTGATGGAGGAAAAAGGAAGAAATTGTATCACAAGTCAGGAAACTCGCGAGAAGAGTCTTACTATTATGAGTATGAAAGTGATGAGGGATCAACTATTGACAAGTCATACAGGCCTAGTCGCTCAAAGTATTCTGATGACAGGACCTACATGGAGGAGAGGTCGCATCATTCGCGGCATTCAGAGATGGAGCACCGTGATGAAAGGTCGCCATGCGATAGAGATCGCAGGCGACCTGAAAGGAGGGATAAGGAAAAGGAGAAAGGTGAGAAAGCCGCAGAAGCGGTGAAGGCCGCAGAGGCTGTGAAAGTCGCGGATGTTGCTAAGGCCGCCGAGGTTGAGAAGGCTAAGAAGGGGGGATGATAAGTGGAAGGCTAAAATGGCTGAAATATGGCCAAGAAAATCAAAGAGTTGGAAGCGGGAACCAAGCCGGTGGAAGAAAAAGGTTCTTATTTGGCCCCATTTGCAAAAAGTATTCAGAGTGCCGCCCCAGATCCTAATTTCCGCATGCCTATCTTGCCGAGTTATTCTGGTAATTTCCGGGCGATGACCCATGTTGGAGGGTTTGAGGTGACTTTGTCCCTGTTGACTCAGAGTGATGCTGTCTTGTGCAGGGCACTAGCTGTAACGACCCTAACCCTAGGCACTAATTTAACATCATATTGTGTGCTTTTAATATTATCATTAATATTATGTGATCATTTTATATCTTAGATTACTTATATTAGGATGGGATAATTGAGAAAATCAAATAAAGTCTATGGAGAGAGTATAATAATTGACAATAATAAAATGGGAGTAGTTAGGCTTTAGTTTGTGTAGGGGGAAAGAAATAAAATGTGAAAGCCTAAATATTTGGGTATGGGGGGACCATACCCTTATCTCTAATTTCCCTCATACTCCCTCCTTGGACCGGCCCCCCCCTCCTCTCTTTACCAAATATGTACTCCACCTCTCTTCTTCTTCTCTTTCACTTTCTCTCTCAACCTTCCATGGATGCTTTGGAAACCCACCTCTTCTCAAGCTCCTTCCAAGATCAATCCTTCCCCATTTTTAGATCCGAGAGCACTTTTGTAATCGGGAGACCAAGAGGAGTTCTTCAAGCTCAAGAAATCCATAATCCACCTCCTATTCCAATGTGAGTTATTATGACCTCCCTTCTATGTGATGTTCATGAATTAATTAAGGTTGTTCTTGTTAATAAAATGGTTGTTGATGCTTGGAAACTCTCTTGGATGTTGAGAAATTTAGTAGTGAATTAGAATGTTGTTGTTGATTAGGAAAGTGGGTCAAGAAGGTAAGCAAATGGGTTAACTAAATTAAGAAATTTATACTTGGAAAGTGATAGTGAAATGGGTAGTGATTCAAAGGGTAAATGATATAAGATTTAATCATTTTGGGTTACATGGCTTAGTAAGTAAGTTGTTATGACTTCCCTTCTACTATTTGTTCATACTCTTCTTAAATGTCTCCTTGTTCTTATGATGCTTGATTCATGCTTTGGGAATTTTATGGGAGTTGAATGAGTAGAAAATGAAATATGATGGATTTAATGTTCTTAGGAGATAATCTAGAGGATTTGATTTGGGTGTAATGTGAAATGATCCATGATCTAGGGTTCCTTGATGTTGGGTTAGATGAGTTAGAATGAACTTTGGCAATCTAGGAAATCCTTTGGTTGTTCTTGAATTTAGAGTAGAAGGAAATTTGGAAAGGAAGAGAAAATGGTAAGAAAATGACTTAAAGAAATCTGGGAATTTTGGTCCAGGCATTTGGGCGGTCGCCCAAGGGGGCGTGAGCGGCCGCCCAAGTGTCCAGCAATTTGGTGTGTCTTAGAAAGCCTCTTGGGCGGTCGCCCAAGAGGTATGGGCGGTCGCCCAAGCCTTCAGCAATTAAACTTTGAATCTGAACCAGAATTTATTTAGCAACCTTATTTGATCACTTATAGATTGTGACTTCCACTTAGTAAATTGAACTTGAACCTTCATAGAGGCCTGGTATTATTGTATAATGACCTTGTAGGATGAATTGATTGTACTTCTTTGCCTTACATTGAGTTCATATACATTGCTATATTATGCATAGTGTGTTGATCAATTGTTGCACTATGATATGAGTTGGGCATGAGTATATTTTACCATGTTGATGTGTTGTTATCCCTTTTTGTGGATTTTATTCAAGTATCTATTATGTGCTTGAAAATGTTGAATACTTGATATAGTATTGCTATCTTCATGATATGCTATTGTGGTATGTATCCCTACTTTGGATCATACAATGTTTGGTTAAGCAAGTATGTTATTACTGTGCTTAGTTATGTAAATCCAGCTGGTATTTGTTTGTTGGGCAATGTTATGGAATTATAATGGCACCGAGCCAAGTTCATTATAATTCATACATTGGTAACCCAGTTGTCCCCCTTGTGTGGGATTAGTGGGCTAGCATCTCTTTTTGAGGTAGATGGTCTAGTTTCACTGGGGATATGACTGTGTGTCAGAATCCCGATGTTATTGTTATTTTTCATGGTTCCGGAACCGCTTCATCAAATATTGCTGCTGCTCGGATGTATATATCCTTTTGGAGTTAAAACCTTGGCTCGGTATCCTTCTAAGTGTTACTTTATCGTACTTATGTGTTGTGATATATTCATGATGAAATTTGGTCGTTGTTTCCAACCGGTATGGGACGGTTGGCGGCAGGGAGCCTCTCTGATTATGTGGATATGTCTTTTGATGTATTGCATCTTGTTTGGCATCTTGCTGCATTCATAATAGCTTGCTGAGATTTATTCTCACCCCTCTCCCTTTACTGTTTTTAGATTCTGAGACAGGTGGACCAGCCAAGTAAGGGCGGTGAGGAGTTTGGAAGTTATATTGTGGGAATTGTCGGGGTATGATTAGGTTGGTATAGAAAGTGTACGTTGGTATATTTCATTTGTGGACATGTATTTATAAATCTTTATTTTATGTTATAATCGAGGCCTTTTTGTAATTAAAACCGTTTCTTACTTTCTAAGTTAGTCAATTATTTCTCCATTGTGAAAAGGTGTAGATTTATTTTTAAATGGTTATAATAATTGTATTTAATTTTGAAAGTTAAATAAAAGTTTTAAAAGATTAGGAAAAATTGGGTTAGTTTGAGGATACTCCAGCTTGGGACACGTGTAGGTTCCGGGTCGGGGTCCTCAAACTAGCGAGTACTTTGACTGATCATGCGTTGGAATGGTTTTTGGCCCAACCTGCGGAATCAGTGACGGATTATCAAGACTTTAAGAGAAGGTTTTTGGCAAGGTTCAGTGCATCGGGGGCACAACCTGTTAGGAAGCAAGAGTTATGTGGGATCAAGCAGAAAGTTGGTGAAGGAATCGCGAGTTACACAGATAGGTTCATGAAAGTCGCCAACCAGATTTCAGACATCGAGCAGAGCCATATCATTATATTGTACAATGCAGTTTGCTGCCTGGTCCTTTTAAGCGAGAATTAGGTATGAGGTTGCCAGAGACGGCTGGCAAGTTGTATAAAAGAGTTAGAGGCTATTGTGGAGGTGATAATGACGATGTGGCGGCAACACCTACGGAAAAGAAGATTGTGAAAGAGAGGATAGATTTTGTGAAGGAAGAAGGAAGGGGAGGTAGAGGAAACCGTGGCGGGAACCAGGCAGGAGTAGGTGGTGGCCGCGACGGAGGCCGGGGTCCGCAAAAGATTATTAAGTTTGACAAATTGAATACCAATATCAGCGAGATCCTGACGAGAGTGAACTTGCCGCCGGCATATCCCATTAGGGAAGGAACAATAGGGGCAAGGGATCAAAACAGTTTTTATGAATATCACCAAGATAAGGGACATACTATTGAGAATTGTTATAATTTGAAGAGGGTGATTCAGACCAAGATTGATAATGGCGAGTTTAAGGAGTTTCTGGAAGAGAATGTGGGACGAGATGAAGGGATGAGGCATGAGAGGAATTTGGTGGACTAAAGAAAAGGTCGCAGGCGAAATGAGCTGTAGAGTGCTTGCAAAGCTGGTCATTTTGATGTGATTTGGTGAAGTTGTCGCATCTATTTTTGATTTAGCCGTTTTAATTGTCGCACTAGATAGCAAAAGTTATATAACTTTTCTTGTAAATTAAACATTATGATTGTCGCATCTAGGAAGAAAAGTTATGTAAAATTTGTCAGTCTAGAATGATGTAACTGGTATATCTTATTGTAAAGATGGCGGGAATTTTCCAGCGACATTCTTGTATCATATTCATCCATACTTGTAAAATTCTAACAAAGTTTAACTTATTGTTTCATGGACCAATGGATGGATGGACGAATGCATAAAGGTCGAGAATCAGACACGGAATGGCAGAGAGGCCAAAGCTTGAAGATGGAGGTAAGTGAAGGTTGCCGCAAAATCTTGAAGATGGAGGCAAGTGAAGATTGCCGCCAAAGCTTGAAGATGGAGGCAAGTGAAGATTGCCGCCAAAGCTTGAAGATGGAGGCAAGTGAAGGTTGCCGCCAAAGCTTGAAGGTGAAAGCAATGAAGGTTGCCGCCCAGATAAGACCTGGCTTGCTCCAGGAAGGATAAGACCTGGCTTGCTCTAGGCACAGAAAGCCCTGGCAGAGGCCAGGCATAGAAAGACCTGGCTTGTAGAGCCAGGCACAGAAAAGTCCTGATTTTTTAAACAGGCACAGAAAAGACCTGGCTTAAAGGTGCCAGGCAAAATGGAACAAGAAAGTTTGGCTAAGGAATATTGTCGGCATCAAGTGTGCGGCTTGTCGCAGATGCGGTTGGTACCAAGTGGGCAGTTTGACCAAGTATGGTTTTGATCAAGGCGTGGTTGGTTATAGGAGGTTATGATCAGGCGGTCTGCGTCAAATTGTCGCACGACTGTGACACAGATTGTCGCAGGAATATGATTTTTTATGTAATTTGTAATATTATTTGTGATGCGTTTTGTCTAAGTCACTACAAAGTTAAGTAAAGATGAATGGCGAGAAAAATGACTAGGGAGTAAGGCTGCCTAAAAGACAAGCCTCACTCTTTTAAAGGGAGTAGTATATATATAGATAACTTAGGTAAAGTGAATCTTCGATAAACTATCGAAGCAAAATCAAAGCAAAAGAGGCGCCATGCCAAAGGTAAAACTAAAAACAAGTTACAGGAAGCAAAAAATGACATGCAAGATAAAATCTAGAGTCGAAGTCGCAAAATGCGACATTCATAATGAAAGAGAACAAAATATCATTGAAAGAAATTAGTCATTAAGGCGAGAATTAAAAACAAAGAAAGTCGCAAAGGGCGACATTCAAGATACACCAAGAGCAAATAGTTAGAGGAACAAATAGTCATAAAGGAAAGATTGAAGTCAAAAGGTCGCAAACGGCGATTTCACGAATGAAACAGAGTAAAAGTTAAGTCACAAACCGCGATAACCATAGTAGTTAAAGCAAAAGTAAAAGACGGAATTGTAAATTGCTTAAGTACAGACCCAAGTCAAAAGGTAAAAATTGTTTTCAAGAGCAGTAAATGTTTTAAGAGGCGGGAGCATCAGGGTTGTTGCTGGAGGAGGCTTTCGCGGCTAGAGCAGCTTCGGAGACATCTTTGGCTTTCTTGAGAGCTTTGCTTTTCTCGCTAATAAGTTCGGCCCAAAGAGTTAGGGCATCCGGGTTAGCCATAACAAAAGCCTCCCAAACCGGCTTCCCCAAAAGTTGATCTTCAGCAGCAAGCTCGGCAAGTTCTTCCTCCTCATAAGGCACCAAGTTGTGCCCCAAGCGGCAAAAGTCGCTATAAATCGGCTCAGACCCCCATTTGGCTAGCAGATCATGAGTTATGGCTGGGATGTCGCCTGCGCTTGCCGCTACCGCTCGCATGCAATGAATAAGGGCTTTGTTAATGTTAGATCATGTGTTGTCATGAATGTCATCCCAAGTGTTGCAAACCAGTGTTGCCACTGGTGTTGCCAAAAGTGTTGCCATTTGGAATTGGCGACACTGAGTTAGTTACTGTATTTTTCATAAATATTAATGGGTAAATTAATGTTTATATAACAGTAGTTAGTCACCTTAAAATGAGCTTAAAATCAGCAATGTAAATTTCTGTGCGTTAATCACGAAGAGGAGAAGAAATTAACAAATAAACATGTGTTTATTTGTTTAATTGATGACCAAGCCAGGAGATATTTTATTCAGCTATTCGGGGAGAACAAGTCGAGTACAAGGCAACCAAAGCTAAGAGGTACAAGCAAGAGAAGCAAGAGAAGACTAGGTCTCCTACAAAAGAGGCGAGTGGCATAAATGGAGGAAACAAACTCCAAACGGTTAGCTGATCATTCGAGTAGGCTCCAAGACTTTGTGGCCTATAAATAGTGCAAAGTGGATCTTCATTGAAGATCATCCAATTCGTAAAACGCAAATCCGCACAAGAAAAGTAGAATTTCGCTCTCAAGTGTTGCCATTCAAGGTCGGCAACACTTTGTCCAACACTCGAATATTTCATATAGATTTTTATATTTTTGTGAGGTTTTTGAGTGTTTATTTACCGAGAGAATTCGTGTATGTTGTTCCTTATATCGGGTTCGTTTATCATTAAGGAACAACCTCGACCTTGTATTGAATTCATATTATTAATAGAAAGGTCTTGCCTTTTAGGCACCCATCAAGTTATATATTTATATAACTTGATAAAAATTATATTCTTGTGTATTGCTTTAATATTTCCGCTGCAAATTATATTTATTTCTATTGATTTGTGATTTTCTAGAATTGGTGAAAGTGTCGTCGTTAGTGTCATTAACACTAAGGACAACACCCGTGAGTTTCATCTCACCTTGTGAGTTTCGTCTCATAAGTTCTTAGCCATAGACAATTTCAATTGGTATCAGAGCCTAGCACTTGATATACTAAGTGTTTAGATCCTTTTGTCATGGCTTATGATCCTGCAAACCCTAATCAAAAGAGATTACCGGTTTTAGACGGATCTAATTATGCTTATTGGAAGATTCGCCTACGCTCGCATATCAAATCAATTGATCTTAGGGCTTGGCGATCTATTTTAAATGGTTATTCTGTTCCAATGCTTCCTCCGGATGACGATGGTGACGTTCAAGTCAAACCTGAATTCGAGTGGATAATTGAAGAGAATAATCTTGCTAGTTTCAATGAAAAGGCACTGAATGCCATCTATGAATGGGTTGACATGCATATGTTCAAACTCATTCAAAATAGTCCCTCTGCAAAAGATGCTTGGGATACTTTACAAAGATTTTGTGAAGGAGATGGCAAAGGTCCGAGAAACAAAGCTGAGAGGTCGCACTAGTAGATTTGAAAGATTAAGAATGGGTGAAAACGAAGACATCTCGTCTTATTTTGAAAAGTTGATTGATATTTCAAATGCTTGTCAAGTATTAGGGAGCCTTTTACAAATAAACAACTTGTTTCAAAAGCTATTCGTACTCTTCCCGAACGTTTTAATATTAAAGTTTCAAATTTATTGAAGAGGCCCATAATCTTTCAACAATGGACATCAACTCCTTAATGAGTATTTTGAAAACTTTGAGTTGAATCTCAATGAACAAACGGAGGCTTCTAAAGGCAAGAATATTGCCTTAAAAGTCGAATCTTCGGACACATGTGTGGACGATGAAGATGAAGTCTTCGAGGAGTTAGATGAAAATACTAGTGTAGCTTTACTTGCAAAGAGATATAATTCTATGGTTAGAAAATTTAACAAAGTGCAGTAAAGGCTAAGGACCAAACGGCCAAAACCTTTAGTTCTGTGCCAAGGAGAAGTCCTCCTCCAAATCAAAAGGATATCCCACCAAGGCGTGCATCCTCGGAAAAGATCCGGTCCGATCCTAAGTACATTGAATCTATTCAATGTCATGCTTGTTCCGGTTGGGGTCACTATGCCAATGAATGTGCTAACACCTTGAGAAAGGCGGGCAAAAACTTGTGGGTATCTCTTAGTGATGGAGAGGAGGAAGGAACGGAGAAAGAAGAACAGACAGAGCAAGTAGTCATGATGGCCACGGTAGAGGAGCTACCTTCGACTGAGAGTGTTACTTCAAGTGTCGTTACAAATTTGACAACACTTGACACAACATTGGTGACTTCTTCAGAAAGTGTTGCCCCAAGTGTCGTCCAGAATTGGCAACACTTGGCACAACACTCAAAGCAGTATGATTCTTTAAATGATCTTAATTTGCATGGTTCAACCGATTTAAATTCGTAAGAGATTATAGAGGATGATCTTGATAAAGATGAACTTATTTGTGAATTAAAAACCTCTATAAATCTCTCCTCGTGGAATGGAAAAAGGAGAATAAGATGGTGGTTTTCTTGAAAAAGGAAAATCAGGATCTTAAGAACTCCTTGACTCGGCTAGAAGCTCAACTCAAGAGGAGAGACTTGGATCTTGATAAAATCAAGGCCAAACTCAACCTAGCCGAATCCACCTTCAAAAACTCAACACGAGTTCATCCAAATTGGATGAAATACTCAAATTGAGTAAGCCTCGAAAGCCGGTCTTGGGTTCCAAGAATCACTTGAAAGTATTACCTCTTCCTTGTTTGATGTTGAAACTAAAAATTGTTTTGTAAAAGAGCGTGTCAAGGAAAAGGGTAGCACTCCTAGTGATTCCTCCGATCAATCCAATGAGTGTGAATACCGTCACAAAGCCGGACATTTAAAACTGCATTGCATTTTCCTACAAAAGAAAATGTCCAGTTTTCAAGTGTCGCCTCAAGTGTCGCCGCTCAGTGGCAACACTTATGGCAACACCGGTGAACGTAAATCCGCATTTTCAAAAAGGGTTGGTTACCCAAGGAAAACCGAAATGCTATGTTGTTTATACAAATTTAAGGACTAACATTGCAGAACTTGGTACTTTGATAGTGGTTGTTCACGCTCATATGACCGGTACAAAATCATTCCTAACAGAGTACCAACCTATTCAAGGAGGCTCAGTGACTTATGGTGGTGGAGGCAAGAGTGAAATAGTTGGTAAAGGAACACCGGATATTGTTGGTTTTCCTCCTTTGAAAAATGTCTTGCACGTAGATGGTTTACTTGCTAATTTAATTAGCATTAGCCAACTATGTGATGACAATTTGGAGGTAAAATTCAATAAAAATACCTGTGAAGTGTTTGATAACACTAACTTTTGTGTCATGACCGGAATAAGATCAAGTGATAATTGCTATCCGGTTGGTAATAAATCGCTGTGCAATTTGACAAAACTTGATGATATTAGGTTATGGCATCAAAAGTTAGGTCATTCTCATTATAGGAATCTTGAGAAGATTATCAAACATAATGCCGTCAAAGGTGTTCCTAAACTAGACCTCAAAAACACCGTGATGTGTGGTGACTGTCAAAAGGGTAAGCAAACTCGTGTTGCTCATGCTGTTGAACAACACAATGAGCAACACTCAGAACAACACATTGTTTTCAACTTCTACATATGGACTTGATGGGTCCTATTGAGGTAGAAAGCTTGGGAGGTAAGAAGTATGTTTATGTGATAGTTGATGATTTTTCTAGGTTTACATGGGTGTATTTCTTAAGAGAAAAATCAAACTTTTGATAAATTTACTCACTTAGTCTCTAAAATCAAAAACATGTTTTGTTCTCCTATTTTTCGAATAAGATCGATCATGGTAGAGAATTTGAAAACATCTCCTTTTCTACTTTTTGTAGTAAAAAGGGGATACACCATGAGTTTTCAAAGACTCCAAAACACCACAACAAAATGGTGTCACGAAAGGAAAAATAGGACTTTAATGGAAATGGCTCGTGTTATGCTAATTGCTAGAAATATTTCTAAAGGTTTTTGGGCCGAAGCATTAAACAGCTTGTCACACTACAAATAGAGTTTTCTTAAGACCCGGTACAACTATGACACCCTATGAGATTTTAAATGGAAAGAAACCTACGGCTCACTATTTTCATGTGTTTGGGTGTTTGTGCTACATTTTAAATGACCGGGAATACTTAGGAAAACTTGATTCTAAGAGTGACAAAGCCATCTTTCTTGGCTACTCTCAAAACAAACTCATGCTTATCGTGTCTATAATTTGAGGTTAAAGTGATTCAAGAATCGGTAAATATTGAATTTAACGATTACTTGAGTGCCACAGAGAACCAAATGATGATATACCTCGACTCTACTAGAAGAAGTCGAACAAAGGGCCGGAATGTAGACCGATTCAGCCATTGCAGCCACAGATTCAAGTGTTGCTCCAAGTGTCGCCCGAAATGGCAACACCCGAGGCAACACAGAGAACAGTAACAGTTGGCCGGAAATTCCGAGAGCAAAGGACTCGAAGGAGAAGATGGATTGGTGTACCATCAAGGCAGTGAGAGATCCCCACTCGAATTAGAAATTATCATCCCATTACTCAAGTAATTGGTGATGTTAATGAAGGGGTTAGAACAAGGAACAAGGAGCCGCTTGATTACAGAGATATGGTTAGGTATGTGTGTATGTCCTCCACATACTCTCGTGTAAAACACTCCCGTTTCGTTTCCTCCGTTGAACCAAAAATGTGATTGAGGCCTTAAATGATAAATTTCGGATTCAAGCTATGCAAGAAGAGCTTGAACAATTTACCCGTAACGAGGTTTGGTGTTTAGTTCCACGTCCTTTAAATACTAACATTATTGGAACTAAATGGATTTACAAAAACAAATCCGATGAATTGGGTAATATTGTTCGTAATAAAGCTCGTCTTGTGGCTCAAGGCTATACACAAGTGGAAGGAATCGACTTTGACGAGACCTTTGCACCCGTGGCTAGAATTGAGTCAATAAGACTTCTTCTTGCTATAGCTTGTTATCTCAAAATCACATTGCACCAAATGGATGTCAAAGCGGCTTTCTTGAATGGGTACTTAGATAAAGAGATCTATGTTGAGCAACCCAAAGGGTTTGAAGATCCATTCCACCTGCACCATGTATACGTACTTGATAAGGCCTTATATGGCTTAAAACAAGCTCCTCGTGCATGGTATGGGCGTCTAACAAGCTTCCTTCTTGAATATGGATTTGTTAGAGGAGAAGCCGATAGGACATTATTTATTCTTAGGGAAAATAAAGAGATTGTCATTGCTCAAATCTATGTTGATGACATAGTTTATGGTTCCACATCTAAAACATGTTTACAAAATTTTGTGGAAGCTATGACATCTACATTTGAGATGAGCATGATAGGAGAACTTAATTATTTCCTAGGATTGCAGGTGAAACAATCGAATGATGGAATCTTCATCACTCAAGCAAGTATGCTAAGAGTCCGGTGAAAAGATTTGGATTGAGAGTGCCAAGAGCTCTAAAATACCTATGGGATCATCTCTTAAGGTAACCAAAGATCGTGCAGGGAGGATGTTGACCCAACTCGTATAGATCCATGATAGGTAGTCTTCTTTATCTTACCGCCACGTCCCGATATAATGTTCGCCGTAGGTGTTTGTGCTAGATATCAATCTCGCTCCTAAAATTTCTCACCTAAATGCCGTCAAGAAAATCATCAAGTATGTGTCCTGGGACAAGTGAATTGGGAATCTGGTTCACCAAAGACACTAATACCAACTTAGTTGGTTTTAGTGACTCGACAAGGTGGGATATAGATGACAAAGAGTACTAGTGGGGGTTGTTTTTTCTTGGGTAATAATCTAGTGTCATGGTACGCCGCAAGCAAACCGTGTTTCTCTCTCGACCGCCGAATCCGAATATGTGGCACAGGAGTTGTTGTTCACAACTAATATGGTTAAAACACATGCTTGATGACTATGGTCTTGATAGTAATATCTTGACCATGTATTGTGACAATTTGAGTGCTATAAATATTTCCAAAACCCCGTACAACACTCACGCACTAAGCACATTGATATCCGCCATCATTTTTTAAGAGATTTAGTAGAAAAGGAATTGATCCAAATAGAGCATATTGATACAAAACATCAACTTGCCGATATTTTGACCAAAGCCTTGGACCATGAGAGATTTTCAAGTTTGAAAATCTCTTGGTCTATGTTTTCTATAAATCTGTTAGTGTTGCCGTCGTTGTTACCAACACCGTCGCAACACTTTGTATGAGTTGTACATTATCTTTAAAATTTAAAAAAAAAAAAATATATATATAGTTGTTTAATCCCAAATGGGGGCATTTATCGACCTTTCTCGTTCTAGTATGTGTACATTCTTAAGGTTAACATTTTTTATAAAATACCCTTTGTGCTAAAAAGTGACAAAGTCACTCATATTGTTGTTGATATTGAAAAAGGCAAAGCTTGTGGAAATTCCCAAAGGGAATATAATGTAGTGTTTTATACTAAGTATTAGGGGCATGGAGCTCAAGCTACTACAGTGTACCCTACTTGAAAGGTATAAAACTTACTAATTGTAGCTTTACACTTTAATAAAAACTCGGGGCACGGAGCTCGCTACTACGATGCTTCCTTGTAAATAAAGAAAGTGTAAAGTGTGCTTATAAATTGCCTAAGGAATGATAAGTTATATATGTTGAAAAATATCAAGGGATTTTATTTAAAAATGTTGCCTTGAGTGTCACGCAACATTGCTAGTAACACATTAGTAGATGCTACATTAATTTTTTATTTTCTTGTTTTTGTTTTTGTTAATTAAATTTTAAATTTCCAAAAGTCTATTTGCTTATATTTAGAGTTTGTGAAATTTAAAAGGTTTTTAGCAAAAATTTTTATTTTTGTCAATCTAAGTGTAATTTTGTAATATCTATTTTTTAAAATTCATCTCTTTGAATTTTGAAAAACACAATTTTATGGATATTACTAAAATTATGTTTAGTTATTATTAAAAATTATAAAAATTAAAAAAAAATTAAAAAAAAAAAATGGATTTTTTTTTAAAAAAAAATGGCGGATAACACTTGAGTATTGTTGGGATTTTTAGAGATAAGTGGAGGTTTAATTAATTTGACCTTGTCAAATCAATTAAATCCCTCCACTATTCACTCTTAAAACCCCTCCTAAACCCTCTCTCTCTCACCGTATTCTCTCTCTCTCTAGGCGGAATCCCAAACCCTTGCCCCAGTTCTTCGTCTTCCTCATTCTTCTTCAATCTTCCATGGCTAGCCCTAAAAATACTTCCCAAATTTCGTCTCCCATGGAAATTTCGCCTCTAGCTCCCTCTAGTGTTGCCTCAAATGTCGCCGTTCCAATGGAGATATCCCCTGCGACACTTTCGGCCACACCCTCAACCTCACCATCCTTAGACATTGTTGTCTATGATCCTTCTCAAATTCCCATTCCCATCAATCTTCCCGAAGCTACCCCATCCACGTAACTCACCTTCGCCCTCGTAAGAAGACCAAGAAGCGAAAGGCGGTTGATGCCTCTAGCTCTTTTAGGGGTGGAGTGCGTAGACAATCGGAGAGGATCAAAACTCGTTCAGTGTCGAAGATACCATCTAATACAGCTGATGATCCGGTAAATGTGGATGATTCTTCAAGCTCTTCGCTCAACATTTCGTCCGAGGAAGGTTCGGACCCAGCTTTTAAAGAGACAAAGGAGCCCTCATCATCTTCTGATGAGGATGAAGAAGCTTGGTTGGAAGATGAGGAAACTCTTGTCAAGCCCACCCAAAATGAAGAAGAAATGTAAAATTTCATCAAGTGTCGCCCCAAGTGTTGCCGATGAAATGGCAACACCTGAAGCAACACCTGCTGCCAAGACCAAAGCACAATCGAGTTCTCCTTCGTATTCTCCTATTTCATGGCCTGAGGTACACTCTCCTAATCTCTCTCAGGATACAAAGTCGATTATGAGTCTTTGGATTTTATGAACGTCCTTTTCTTTCGGATGAATTTTATGGTGAAACAAATTTAGATAAGTTTGTTGAAGATTCCGAGAAGAAAATTCTGAATGAAAAGAATATGTATGTGACTCAATTCAAGGAGTTAGGTGTGTATCGCTTTTGGAGGATAGGATGTTTTTGCCTACGGTGACTAAAGTGTCATCGTACATTGAAAGTGTGGTTAGGAATTTCTATGCTCATCTTAGGGATAATATTGATGATAGGAATACCCCTCATTATGGAAAGATTTTTGTTAGGGGCAATATCTATGATTTTAATCCCTTGATCATCAACATGGCATTCGGCCTCCCTAATGTCGAAGATGAGAGTTTGGAATATGATCCTAATGCCTTAGCCACCTTTTTAACCGGAGGGAGAATCACCATTTGGTTCGATCACTTTAGGTCTACTCCATCTCACTTCTTTGTTTAGCGTGCTCCACAAGATTTGTATAACAAATTGGCTTCCTACGGCAAACGAGAACACGGTCACTTTTGAGCAAGCTAATTTGTTGTACAAACTAGGCAAGAAACAAAGAGTTAACTTTGGGAGACTTGTATTTGCTCACCTTGCTGCATGGGCTAAGAAGAAAAAGACTTCCTCCTTCATATTTCCTTCCCTTATTTTCCAAGTCCTCATGTTCCAAAACCTTAAGCCTTGGAATGGTGATAATATCTCCGAAAAGCCTCGTTTATTACGTAATTACCAAACACTTTATCAAGGTGATAGGCACAGTGGATTTACCTTGGGTTTTGGTTACAAATGCTCCTCCAATTATCGCTCGCTACTGTTGTCGCCCCAAGTGTCGCTCCCGAAACCGGCAACACTTCCGGCAACACCGCTCCCGTTATGGTTGATGCCGCGATGATTCTTAATTTTTTCAATGGTCAAGTGAAGCACATTGACTCAGAATTCAGGGATGGTTGGATATGCGCACCGACATGATGAAAATGGTGGATTTAATTTCTTCCAAAATAGGGGGAGATAAGCCACCAAGGCGTGATGATGATGATGGAGCCGGGAATGGTGCCGGGCCTAGTGGGACAAATGAGGGAGGTGAAGGAGCCGGAAATGCGCTTTAATGGTGGTTGGTTCGAATGGTTTGTGTTTTTGGTGGTTGGAAACAAAAACAATTTTATTTGTTTTATTTTGGTTTGTAATGCTTAAACAAATTTTATTTCTGTTTTTTTTTCTTTGTTTCAGCCGGAATTTTCTTCAAAAGATGATGGATGTTTTTGTTAAATGGTTGGTTGGTTGTTTAGAATTTAATAGTTAGTTTATTTAATTATTAAATTTCGTATTAAGGGAGAGATTTTTGTAAAGATTTTGAGACTTCATTTGCTTAATGGTTGATGTTTTGGATTGAAAAATATTTCAAAACATTGCCTGAAGGTTGATGTTGCCTCTATCAAAATCTCGTGGCATTTTTTGTGGTTTTAGTTAAGGTTGACTAACTGTTTTTGAAAAGATCATCACATTGGTATTTTGTGAAGAAATCAAGAACTATGGGGAGATTGTTAATGTTAGATCATGTGTTGTCATGAATGTCATCCCAAGTGTTGCAAACCGGTGTTGCCACCGGTGTTGCCAAAAGTGTTGCCATTTGGAATTGGCGACACCGAGTTAGTTACCGTATTTTTCACAAATATTAATGGGTAAATTAATGTTTATATAACAGTAGTTAGTCACCTTAAAATGAGCTTAAAATCAAGCAATGTAAATGAAATGTGCGTTAATCACGAAGAGGAGAAGAAATTAACAAATAAACATGTGTTTATTTGTTTAATTGATGACCAAGCCAGGAGATATTTTATTCAGCTATTCTGGGGAGAACAAGTCGAGTACAAGGCAACCAAAGCTAAGAGGTACAAGCAAGAGAAGCAAGAGAAGACTAGGTCTCCTACAAAAGAGGCGAGTGGCATAAATGGAGGAAACAAACTCCAAACTCGTTAGCCGATCATTTGAGTAGGCTCCAAGACTTTGTGGCCTATAAATAGTGCAAGTGGATCTTCATTGAAGATCATCCAATTCAGAAAACGCAAATCCGCACAAGAAAAGTAGAATTCGCTCTCAAGTGTTGCCATTCAGTGTCGGCAACACTTTGTCCAACACTCGAATATTTCATATAGATTTTTATATTTTTGTGAGGTTTTTGAGTGTTTATTTACTGAGAGAATTCGTGTATGTTGTTCCTTATATCAGGGTTCGTTTATCATTAAGGAACAACCTCGACCTTGTATTGAATTCATATTATTAATAGAAAGGTCTTGCCTTTTAGGCACCCATCAAGTTATATATTTATATAACTTGATAAAAATTATATTCTTGTGTATTGCTTTAATATTTCCGCTGCAAATTATATTTATTTCTATTGATTTGTGCTTTTCTAGAATTGGTGAAAGTGTCGTCGTTAGTGTCATTAACACTAAGGACAACACCCGTGAGTTTCATCTCACCTTGTGAGTTTCGTCTCATAAGTTCTTAGCCATAGACAATTTCAGGCTTTGTCATATAATTCCATGGATTCAATTTCGGCTTTGGCCTTGGCGGCAATAAGATCATCTTTGAGTTGGGCAATCAGGGCTTGACTTTTGAGTTCGCTCCTTTTTGTCGCGTCAAGTTCAGCGGTCAAGTTTTTGTTTTGTTCCTCCAGCTTTAGCTTTTGAGCCTCCATCCAGCCTCGGAGCTCCTTTTCTGTCTGTGCAAAATTTTTTTGAGCTTCATCAAATTTAGTTTTTTCGGCCTGAAGGGCTGCGACATCTTGATCCCGTTGCACAACCCTAGCTTTGTACTTTTCCTTGTCGTGGCGAGCTCGCTTGAGGGCTTTCTCGCAGTTCTCCCATCCAGTGGTCACGTTGCGGCACCTGTTCCTTAGGCCATAAAGTACACTTGAAATCTGTTGAAAATGGCACAAATTTGATTAGGAAATGCGAGAAACAAAATAAAGGTAGAGGCGACAAGAGAAGAACAAACGCCGCTGAGATAAAGGCCGGTATCATTAGCGGCATAATCCTCGTTCATGTCCTCATACTCCCTAACCCGCTGAGGCACGCAGGAGCACTGGATGATGCCACCCCCAAGCATGTGGTAATATTGGTTTGCGGAGCGGAGAACTAGGTCAGGAAGATCAGGAACGTCGCCAATCTCGCGGCTGAGCTTAAGGAGGCTAGTTTCGTCTGAGGGCATTTGAAAGCCCGCCTTGAGCCAGCTAGCGAAATGTGGCTCGAAAGGTTCAGCAGTATCAACAGAAATTTGTTCTTCAGCCTGGTCAGAGATTGTGCCTTCAGTTTGGCGGGATCTTTTATTGGGGCGAGAATTGGGACATTGCATGGGTTCATGAGACTCAGTTTGTGGAGCGACATCAGTGGATGGGGGCTCTTGCTCCTGCTCTGGAAGTATTTCAACTTCATCTTCTTCTTCATCCACCAGGTTAAGTGGGGCACCCCGCATTGGGGTCTTGAACTTCCTACGTTTTTGGGAAGTTTTAATAGCTTTTCCAGTGGCTTTCTCCGCAGCGGCAAATGATTTTTCCCGAGCTATAGCTTCTGAGTCATCACCATGGATGGAGATCGGAATTTCTTTCTCGGTAGTCTGGGAAAGAGCATCTTGGCGGGCGTCGGCGAGCCGTTTGCGGCGGCCATCCATATTCGAGAAAGCATCTTGTCATTGGGAGAGAGACATTGACCTGAATTCTGCGAAAAGAAAAGGAGAGGAAATTTATTTAAAGGAAATAAGCAAAGTAAACGAAGTAAAGTTTGAGGCGAGAAGGCATACTGTATACGTCATACATGGCCTTGCAGCAATGGCCTTCTCGCTTGCAAGGTTTGCATTCTGATCCAAAGCAGTCTTTGGTATGGATCTCCCATCCAGGATATGGGGCGGTAAGAACAATGGTTATATGGGATTCATCAATAGGGCATGTGAAATCAGGAAATCCAAATTCTCGCAAAATGGAAGGGCTGGAAAGGATCTCTCTCCATGAAAATAGGGCTAGGCCAGTGTCAGAGGCATTGGCAAGGACCTGTAGGATGCGATCTTTGAGGCGAGTATCGCCAGAAACTAGAACTTTTTTGGTCTCAACTTTGGGAACGATTTCCCTCAAATCTCCTGAGTGTGTCCACCCAACGCGAGAAGTTATAAAAAGCGGCCTAGATTGCCAATTATGAACTTTATCAGGAAGGGGAGTAAGGATTTTGGGTTTCCTATACTTGATAGAAAGGCATTTTTCAACTACGCCATCTCGCTGAGAGACAGCTGTGTAACCCTCAAACAAATGAAAGAAAAGAGAAACTGTAGGTTCATGCCGAAGGGCCCTACAGATTACAATATAACTAGTCAGAATGCGAAAAGCATTAGGGTGGAGATCCACGATTGCGGCTTGGGTTTTGTGGAGGAAGGCACAGACAAAGGGATCTAAAGGGAACCTAGGGCCTGCGTCTAGTTGGGATTGGTATGCGACAACACCATCCGTCAGTTGCCGCATGACGGCCAGGGACATGTCGCCGATATACGGCTCAATGTGGTAATTGTTATGATTGATCCCATACTTAATGTGTATGGGAGTCTGGGAATTAGGGGAGGAAGTACTGGCTTCAGCGACATTGGTAAGAAAAAGGTGGTCAGATGAAACCTTATTGTGGGATGATGTCTCCGCGGCTAAGGTGTCCGAGACATCGTGGCTGGAAGTAGAATTGGTGGAAGACATGTCGCTCTGACCGCTGGAGCTGGAAAGAACCTGTTTATAGAAGCAACGACTACATAAGTTGGGGAAATTTGAGATAGTCAGTGTCAGATAAATTGGAATCAAAGCGGGAATGATAAAAGTCGCAAATGTGCGAGCATAATTCCCAGGTATTATGGAAGGTTTTCATGGATGCGGACTTATGTAGAAAGGGGGGACCTCTAATCTCTAAGGCATCTAAGACTGCGACATCAGCGTCATGTCGCATAAGCATAGAGTTAAGCTCTTCCCGCGGGATTCTTGCCCATACCCCCATGTCAATCCTATAGTACCCCCCCAGTTCTCAAATTTTGCCCAAATCTAATGGTCCTACTACACGATTTTGTTCTGACCATTAGGCGAGCTAGAAAAGTTTAAATAAAGACAGAAAATAAAGAAAGTGCGAGAATTTAAGGGTTTACCTGGGAAATCAACGAAAAAGGATGAAGACGGAAATCAACGAAAAAGGATGAAAAGAACAAAGAAATGGTGATAATAGACGGTAAGAAATGGTGAAATTACGGTGGGAAATGGCTTTTCTTCAGAAGTCAGTTCGCCGGAGAGTCAGAGAGTTTTTGGGAAGCCCGAATAACTAAAAATGTGAAAATGATAGGTTGGGGGCTGACATTAACCTAGAGGAGACGAAGGGGTGCTGGGGAGTTTTCTAAAAAATCATAAATGATGTTCGAAATTTTGAAATTCCCCCCTTTTTTATTAAAGATCATTTATTGTGGTGCACGGAGACCTAAAGAAAAGACGGCGCTGCCACACCGTCCTAACCCATCAACCCGAAAGTGACACGTGTCCCCCCCAGGTGTCAAAAGAAGTTCCATTCTCGCGAATCATAGATCGACTGTGAGAGCCTGAGGCGACAACCAGAATTTCTTACCTGGACCATGAATAGTCCATGGCTCGAAATTGGGGGCTATTGATGTGACTGTGAAAAATGAATTTGGGCCCAAACAGTAAATTAGGTCCAATATGGCGAAATGGGCCAAGTGGGTCAAATACGTATGAAATATGCATTATAAGTAAACCCATGTTGATGAGGCGACTTTCGTGATTAGGCGACGAGTACAGTGGCGACATGAGTAGGCAGTAGCGTGAGAATAAGACATTGCGAGAAGCATACCATGATTACTACGGCTCCAAAATGATAATGGTATCAGGCGAGAATACTGCCTGAGTGAATAAGACAATAGGCGAAATAATTGTAGTCAGAAGCGACAATGTAGTCTGGCGGGAAGCACGTATGACTAGATGTGAAAATTGGCGGCAATCTGGAGTTTGTCGTTCTCCTTTCCGTTTGTCGCCTGGGCGACAATTGTGACTGATGATGGTAAAAACTGTTTGATCTGACATGTGTGTACCCCACTATAACCGTCAAAATGGTATGATGTGACATTGTGAACAGTAATTTTCCACTAAGTTTGGGGTGGTTAGGCACCTTAGGTGGATGATTGACATGTGTCCACCATGTGCAAGGCACACAGCGCATGTGAGTATATAAACCTTAGAGAAAATATTATTTGTAAGTCTCTCACACTCTCTCTCTCTAAGTTTTCATTGTTACCAAGTTTGTTATCGGTCACTTATTCTCACGCCGGAGGGGTTTTGCCGGAGCCACCCCCGGCTTAGTTCACGTTTGTGCTTGTGTGTAGGCGTTCGTTCGACCATTCAAAGAAGTGCAGCCGGAGTATCCAGTTTTCCTACTCGAAGCTCAGATCCTGTGCAACCCGTTTGGCGGTATAGCATCAAAAAGTTGATGAATCACGTAAATAATTGTGTTATTGTGTTTACGTTCACTATCATTTGTTGTTTTCTTTGTCTGGTTATAACAGTAAAATGTTAAATAATTTATCAAATATAATTTTTATAATTTCAATGATTAAATTGACATTATTATTTGTTCATAATTATTTATGCTTACTCGGTAGCATGCATTTAGATTTTAGACTACCAATCTTGTCTTAAAAGTGTGTGATTGAATGAATATAGACGTGTCCATTTTATAAATCGAACCGGCCAACCGGGAGGTTGAAAACCGGCCAAAACCGGTCAAAACCGGTCAACGGCGGTTAACCGGAACCGGCTAACCGAAACCGGTAATTGGCCGGTTCGGTTAAGGTTTGAAATTTTGAAAAACCGGCCAACCGCCGGTTAACCGCCGGTTTTGGCTTGCTCGGCCGAGTCATATGAGTTGCTCGGCCGAGCATAACCTTCCAGTAGTGTTAATTTCCAATAACGGTCATGCTCGGCCGAGTCATATGAGTTGCTCGGCCGAGCAGAACGCCAGAACTCATTCCAACGGCTACTTTTTCAAACTAGCCGTTATGTTCACCACCACCGCCACCACTACGACTACCACCACCACTACTACTACCAGCACCACCACCACCACCACCACCACCACTACTACCACTACTACTAGTACTACCACTCCTACTAGTCTACATACACCACCACCATCACCACCACCACCACTACCACCACCACTACTACCACCACCACTACTACCACCACCACCACCACTACTACTACTACCACTAGGTCCACTACTACTACTATCACCACTACTACTACCGCTACTACTACCACTCCTATCAATACCACTACTACCGGTCTACACACCACCACCATCGCACCACCACCACCACTACTACTACCACTACTACTACCACCACCACCACTACTACTACCACTACTACTACTACTACCACCACCACTACTACCGCTACCACTACCACTACCACCTCTACCACTCCTACCAATACCACTACTACTAGTCTACACCACCACCATCACCCCCAACACCACTACTACTACCACTACTACTACTACCACCACCACTACTATCGCTACCTACCACTACCACTACTACCGGTCTACATCACCACCATCACCATTCACCATCACCACCAACACCACTCCTACTACCACTACTACTACTACCACCACCACTACTATCGCTACCTACCACTACCACTCCTATCAATACCACTAGGTCCATTACTACCAAATTCTTACCACCACCACTCCTACCAATACCCTCGTTGTAATTGTATTTTAATTAATAAAATTTAAGGGTACCGTCGCTTTTTCTTTTATATACTTTCGTTTCTTTTAAAAAAGTTAAGTTTTATTTCTTTCAAAATTCATAACTTTTTATAAACCTTTTTCAAAAAATGTATGTAGTAAACTTAAGTCTAAAATAGTCTTATTTATCCAAAAAAATTGAAAAAAATTAAAAGTTAACTTTTTTCAAAAAACCGTTAAATTTTATTTCTTTAAAAATTCATAACTTTTTTTATAAACCTTTTTGCAAAAAATGTATGTAGTAAACTTAAGTCTAAAATAGTCTTATTTATTCAAAAAAAAATTGAAAAAAATTAAAAGTTAACTTTTTTTCAAAAAACCGTTAAAAAAATTAACTGAAAAATGATATGCTCGGCCGAGCAACACCAAAGACTCGGCCGAGCAACCCTCAACCCCTAAACCCTAAAAGGGTTGCTCGGTCGAGCGACACCAAAGACTCGGCCGAGCAACCCTCAAAACCCTAAACCCTAAAAGGGTTGCTCGGCCGAGCAACACCAAGGACTCGGCCGAGCATATCCAAACCGTCAAACCGGAGGTTAACCGGATAACCGTTAAAACCGTGAACCGCCTAAACCGTAACCGGTCTAGCCGGTTAGGCGGTTCGGTTCCGGTTGGAAATTTTGGAGTTTTCAACCGCCGGTTTTCAACCGGCTAACCGGCGGTTTTTGGAACCGGCCACGTCTAAATGAATATGTGTTGAATTTTGTCAAAGCGATAGTTCGTACCAAACTACCAAATTCAAGTTTGAAATGGACACTAGAAAATCCCTATGACAGTTATAGCTTACATACTTGGGCGCAGATACGGGGTACGGAGGAACCAAGAATGGGTGGTTTCAGTTTCATTTTTTGACCTTCAACTTTCAAATTATAATCTTTCAGCATAATTTCGAACATTAATATCATTTCGAATGAAATTTCTGAATTAACTTTGAAAAAATGTGAGCCGTCAATGGCGAAGTTACGTACAGTCAATGGTAATTGGTTCCGATTTATTTTGAAATTATTTCATTTTTACCTATTTTCACTTTTAAGTTTAGAAATATAACATTTTTACTTCTAAAAATTGTAATTTTTGCACTTTTAACCCTCTTTAATAGTATATCATAATTTTGACTTAACATGGATGATTATGATAGAGAGTAGTTTCCCCACACGTGTAAGTACCCCAATCTGGATCACCCTCTGCTGAACAGGAAACACCGCAGACTCACAAACACAGTCTCGAAGACCTATGACACTCAAAACCCTCTCAAAACCCTCAACCAAACCAAGGGAGGGGCCTTTCTGGGATAAAAAGGGACAGAAGAACCTTTTGGAAATTTTCAGGAAATTGGAAAAGCAAAAGTAGTTCGTACGGACCTCTTTGCTTTAATAATTACTGAATCCTCTTAAAGTCCACAATATTCCCTCAAATTCCGGGGAAAATGATTACCCTCATGTATAGTTGGTCCGTACGGACCTCTTTGCATGTCAAGATGGTCCGTACGGACCTTATTGCATAGGGGACATCATAATTCCAGAATATTCACCATCATCACATATTCCCTCAAATCGAGGAAAATCAAAATTTTGGATAACCAGGGAGGTCCGTACGGACCTCTTTGCAAATTTTTCCTACTATAAATAGAGGGCTCCCCCTCCCATTTTCAGACACACCTCCCTCTTCTCTCTTTCCCCCTTAGCCTTCTGGCTCCCCTCTAAGTTCTCTCGAGGCACTCCCGACCCCTTTCGAATCCTTCCGAGGCCTTTCGAGCCCCCTTGTGGTGCTCCGAAGCCTCCCCGAGCGCTCCCGCGACGCTTTCGCGCTGCCCCGAGGCACTCTCGAGGTACTCTGAGGCCCCTCGTGGTACTCTGAGGCATTGCCTGGTCTTTCCCGAGGCGTCCCGGCTCTTTCCGAGTCAAACCGGCGATCCCAAACCACGTCGAAACTCTGCCCGAGTGACTCCTGCCACCCCAAAGCACGCCGAACCTCTGCCCGAGTGATCCCTGCGATCCCCACGCACGCCGAAGCTCTGCCCGAACGCTGCCTACAATCTCAACGCACGCCGAAACTCTGTCCGCAGACAACCGGCCCCTCCCGAAGCAATCCCGGTCCGTGCCGGAACATCATTCCATCCTCAAACACTATTCCCCAGCGGAAGACAGACACGAACCAACATTGGTAAGGCTTCCTTCCTACACTATTTCAATACATTTCAATACGCAGTGTACAATGTAGACATCCGACACATCATGCATTTTTAAAAGCACACACACACACACAACATTTAAAGAATATTAGGGGTATCCGAAAGACTCGTTTTTACGAGGCGACTCGGGTGAGCTCTAAGATTCTAATATTCTCTTCCCGAGGAGTCATCTGACCTCAGAACTCAAAATCTCATCACAAAAAAACAGTTTATTATTATTTTTAAACTGATGCCCTTTTTCAATGTTTTGGGCTTAATAATAAAAACGGCGTGGCGACTCTACAAAGCAAAACACGGCGAGACACCTCCAACACACGCAAACGCTATGACGGAATAGAGCCAGATGCCGGGGCGCGAACGCGCCGCCTCTCGGATCCGGGCGACATTCCCGAAACGGCGACGAATGCGAGATGCCTCGGGGCCCTCCGCGCTCCGAGCCGGATCCCGAATAATTTCAGTTGGCGACTCCGCTGGGGACTTTTTGTTTTAAAATCTTTTTAAACAAAACAAAAGATTTTTAAAACGATGATGAGGGTCAAACTTTCATTTTACCCCTTTCTTTAACTGTTGTGTGTGTGTGCACGTGCTTCGTTTTTATTTACACAAAAAATAAAAATACAAAAAATGCATCAATATACATCTGTGCATACATTTAAAATTCTTCAAAAACTTCGTTTTACTCAGAAAAAGAATTTTAGAGACCGCACACTACTCGCACTGCTACCTCGGTTACACCGCACCCTACTTCGCACGCCTTGCTACACCGCACGCTACGCGCACCGCCGCCTGGATACACCGCACACTACAACCCTTAACCGGAGTGGTCTCGGTTGCGATCCGTTTGGTCTTCCTAGGCCTCTCGGATGCGCACGGGATCATTCCAAACACCCCATCCTAGCCAAGCGTCAACCACGCACGTTTGAGTCTTGAGTCACACTCTGTCCGGACTCGGTTGGTTTTACCCGGTCCGTGTCATACGGCTCGGATACATATACCATGCCGGCCATTTTCGAGTCAAGGCTCGGAACTCAAGATCCCTTGCTCAAGCAAGCGATGAAAGGTCATGCTAAAATCTTGACTGATCTTGATTTCCGAAGCTACACCAGACGATGTTCCGTCCGGATATACATCCATGCTCACATGACACCATGTCATCACGCCTTTGATACGTCGGCCATGACGATATGACTCGGCCCAACGCCTAACGTCACGGATCCCTTGTGCAAGCAAGGTAAAGAGAGGTCATGCCGAACTCTTGACACGATCTTGACTCAGTGGCCGGCTCGGTTCACTATTCACATGGCTAACGCATCAAAACGAACATGACAGGCTCGGTCCTTAGGTTCGGTTTTTCTTTTAGGCCGATGAAAACCGCTTGCCCTATAGGACCCTCGCCCGGGGCTGTCCACCCTGGGATGTCGAAATACAGGTGCAAAACGAGGGGCTTATAGCCGCACAGATGGTCTCCACTGACCCAGGATCTAGCATAGTTGCGAAAAAGAAGAGCAATCTTTTCCAACCTACCTAGGACTCTGAGAAAACATGTTTTAAGTAAATTAAAACAACAAAAAAAAAGAAAATAAAAGAAACGGAAACCGCATGCCACGTGAGCTTTCCCCCTTTTATCCCGTAAGGCCATTCCTGTGTCTAAACCTTGCCCGTCACCCCCTCCAGCGAACCGAGAGTGGTTGAGAATACCCGGGAGCCGCCTTTTCAGTATTGAGGTCACAAGGTCCGATAGCCCTTCCAGTTCAACGGTCTGCACCGTCCGCTACTCTCCCATGACGGGATCAACAGATAACAGTGAGGAAACGGAACCCCGCCACTAAGGAACCTCCAGACAATGGAGGAGGTGCTGCGAGCCTTCGAAACCATTAAGAAGCGCCAAAAAGAACGACAAGCTGGATCGTAGACACCTTGCGTCTTCGAGGAACGATTGCGGTTCCCAACTGACGGAACCTTTGTTCTCATAGAGGACGAAGACATACCGGCCCCGGTTTCTCAAAGCTATCGGCAAGTTCCGCCTCCGCCAAGCTACGAGATCCCGGCAACGCAAGGCGGCTCTCGCTCAGCTCCCCTCGGGCGTCGGTCAGCGGCTCCGACATGCCCGCCTCGGCACGGTCGGTTTCCCGGCTGCGCACATCAAGCTCGGTACCAACGGCACACATACGTGCCGGCTCCGCGGATCCCAATGCATCTCGGTATCCCCAGGATTCAATCCTTTGCCTCTATACGAGCCTCGCAACCACAATCAAAAGTCCCCATGCTTACCGGGGACGGGCATCCCGAGCGGATATCCAGGCATTTCAAGCTTGCCACACTGCTAGTACGCCACTTGGGGCTAACGAATCATTTCCCCAATTCCCAAACACAACCCTTAGCGGACCTGGCAATCACGCCCTCAACTTGAACACCCGGGGTATGGGTTGGTATACACTCAACTACCTCCCCAAGACTCCCGAATGGCGATCCCATCGGCCAATCCACCCCCATCTTCGGTTTCCGTCCACGAAAACGGTAACCCACCTCTGCAGTGATCCCCACATGGCTTGGGCGATCGAACAAATGAAGGACATGCAAGGCAAGCTAGCTAGTTCTCGGAAGGACTCCTCCTGCCTACTAATCCGAGCAAAGTGGTCCCTCTCCCTCCGAAATTCGGGATGCGGAAATGGAAAAGTTTGACGGGACGGAATGCCCAAAAACCCACATCGACACCTATGTCACGGGTATGAGAGCGAAAGGGCAACCCCTCAACGAGATGGCGGATCACTTTCGGCATTCTCTCAAATCCACAGCACTAAGGTGGTTTCTCAATGTGAAGGCGTAAAACCGCTCCACGTGGGATCGGATCGGTGAAATTTTCTGGAGAAGTATCGCGCCAACCTTGAATGGGAGACAAACCGCCATGACACGCAAGCCACTTAGAACAAAAGGATGACGAACCGGTGGGCGAGTTCTACAAAAGATGGGCTGGAAGCTAAGCGAGATAATGGATCCACTTTCCAAAGAAGCGAGATGGACATCTTCCATTCTGCCTCAAGCCATCTTTGAAGACCTTAATCGGCCACCATTTCTATCAGGATCTCCGTGCCATGGTCAACGCCGGGACAAAGTTTGAAAAGACTACGAGTCTTCAAAAGGCAACAGAACCCCCGCCTCGTCTTACCGTTATCGAACAAACCTGGCAACTTCAACTCCTGCTGACCAAAGGAAAGAAGCGTAGGAACAAAGACACTACATTCGGAACGGAGCTCAAGTAAACCGCGATCAAGCGGCCCCAAAGAATAACAATCCCCCTCGCTTCCCACAGTTCCAGCATTTAGACAACCTCGAAATGCCCTTGGGTCAAGTATTTGAAGCTTTGGTGAAACGAAATCTTCTCAAACCTCTCGAGAATTTCCTGCCAAAGACTCCCAAACCCAACATGGATATGAGCAAGCCTTGCGCCTTCCACAACTACCCCGGCCACACCACCGACAATTGCTTTGTGCTCAAGCGGGTGGTCCAGGGGCTCATTGAGGAGGGAAAATTGGAACGCCCTCGTGGTCCCAATACCATCGGAAATCCATTCCCCGGAGCGACGGGGTAAACTCGATAGCCTTTGACGAAACTCCAAGCGAGAGCGGACCCTGCAATTTCCGAAACCGTCGGCATCTTTGTCCCGCTATATGGGAGCGTGAAACCCGAGTCAAAAGGTCTCGCGGCCAGGGAATTCGGACAAGAACGCCCAAGGGCAAGCTGTCTCCCTACGATCTTTGCCCCAACCAAGGCATACAAATGGATGGATCGAACGTTCCTCGAAGGGGCGAGTCAAACGGTAGCACGGGAAGCGGTTTAGCCTTCGCGAGACGATGACTTGCCGATATGTGAGAATCGGCACAACGAAGCCCTCCTCATCCTCATAAAAATAGAGATGTTCTTCCTCCCGAACGTCTTGATTGATAACGGCTCCGCGATCAACATCATCGCTTTGAGCACCTTTGAAACGACTCCGCATCGACCGCTCACGATAAGGCCTTCACCTCGGGTAATCCGAGCCTACGATTCCAGCGCACGACCAATCGTAGGAGTCATCAATACGAGGATCAATTCGACGCACAAGCTGGAGTCGGTAGAGTTCCAAGTCGTGGAAATCAAAGAAACCTTCTGCCTTCTTTGGGACGACCTTGGATACATCGGATGAAAGCGGTATCATCTACTCTTCACCAATGCGTGAAATTCATCAATGCCAATGGAGTGATCGAAGTGATCCGCGGAAGCGTGCAATGGCAAGTGCTTGGCCGGCAAGCTACGACCCGGAAGAAGGTCCCGACATGACCAGAATACTCTTCTCCGAGATGAGTCTCCTACCTGTCCCGCTACGAAGTGGATCCTTACATCCACGCTCTAAGCCGCGACGAGTTTGGAAATCGAAGAGCTCATGGGTCGGGATGACAACTCGATATATGCGATTGTGAAGAATGCTTAAGAGAGGATCAAGAGATGGACGCCTAATGGAGATTGATCGAGGAGTAGACCCTTACTTCGCTGAAAATCCTCTTGCAAAGCGGCTCATCACCGATCCCCGGTACAAGACAACCCTCTAGCCGACACTCTCGGATCTTACGGGGGCCGGCCATCACGGCTTAGTTCAATTCAACATTCCGGTGTCCGACTGGATGAACAGTGGCGCAACCTCCTCGAAGGCTTAATCGGGGAAGGAGATATAGCATGCCCCCTCGAATCGAGACATTGTAAATGTCGTCCAAGCAAAGATCCCGAGATAAAGGCGGATTCTATGAAAGTGATCAACATCAGCAAGAATCAGCTCCGAATCAGCGAATGCTTCGCACTCTTAGAAGTAGCCCTCGGCGACTTCTATCATCAAAAACCCCCAAGGACTGGTGGCAACACTAATGGAGGGACATCATCAGGGGAGCAACCAAAAACCTCCGCGATCTGGTTTGAAATCGAACCGCATGCAAGCTATTTTCCGGGACTCATGCCAAGGGAAGATTGACCACCTGAACTAGCACCACTCCCTCTAGAGCTACAGCCATCCGAGAGTAATGAAGCCTGGTCCAATCCCTCGTCGCCTATAGTCTAGCTTCGAGTCTTGTTGTCTGTGAATTCACATCTTTTGAGTCTGTTGACGGCTTTACGCCCAACGATTGTGAGTCTTTGATCAACAATGTACAGTCTTCACGCTTTCAATAAAAGGTCCGACCTTTCTAAAAACTCGTTTCATTGCATCTTTAACAAATAATGATGTTAACTAATCAAAACAGTTAATAACAATTCATTTATACAAAAGGAAAATGCATTAATTGAATAAATGCATCAAGCAAACATTTAAGCATGTTGTCAAACGAGAGAAAAACCGGCCCCAAGCTGCCGAGGAGGTTTTAATCACAACAATTTGCAAAGATTGCTGAAGAGCCAAAGAGACGCAAGTCCGACGCCATTTCCGGCCTGAGACCGGATCTTCCAATACCTCAAGAACGGGGAAACTACCTTCATGAACAAGGAAGACCCACACATAGGAGGGGTCAAAACCAAGAGCATCATGGCCCTAAAACGCCTCGCCTCTCACTTCGTCATCCTCGGGGACATGCTATACAAGAAACGCTACCATGGACCACTCCTACGCTGCATCAGCCAGGAAGAAGCAAACAAGTTCATGAACGAAGTCCACAATGGGGCTTGCGGTCCCCACATGAACGCCCGAGCCACGATGCAAATCATTCTCGGGATGGGCTACTCTTTGGATCTCCATGGAGCGGGTGCATCCACTTTGTCCGAAGGCTGCGACAAGTGTCAACGGTTCTCCAACCTCAATCATCTACCTCCCACGATCTCTCTTGCATGACTACACCCTGGCCATTTGCCACTTGGGGAATTGACGTCATCGGGAAAATCGCTCCGCCAGGCAGCAACGGTCACGAGTTCATCTTAGTAGCCATCGACTACTTCACCAAATGGGTCGAAGCCAAGTCCTACAAGGCACTCACCTCCAAGAAGGTCGCGCATTTCCTCAAGGAAAACATCATCTGCCGATACGGCATCCCAAATGAGGTCATATCAGACAATGGTTCACACTTCGAGGGGAATTCGACGGCTGGCGGCCGAATTCAAGATCACACGCCACAAGTCTTCTCCCTATCGACCACAGACTAACGGCGCCGTGGAAGCAGCAAACAAGACCCTCGAACGGATCATCCGAAAAATGACCACCCGAGGACGAGATTGGCTCGAGAAGCTGCACCTTGCACTTTGGGGCTACCGAACATCAGTCAGAACAGCCACGGGAGAAACCCCATTCGCCCTGACATACGGGATGGAAGCAATCCTTCCCATCGAACTGGAAATTCCCTCACTCCGAGTCTTCTTTGGAAAATGACATCAATGAAGTTGAATGGCTCGAAGCCGACATGACGAATTGGCTCGCTAGACGAGCGACGACTAAAGGCCATGGAACACGTCCGAGCCTATCAAAGCGGGATGGCTAGAGCTTTCGACAAGAAAGTCAAGTCCCGAGACATCGGGGAAGGCGACCTTGTACTCAAAGAAAAGCCTCCCACTCGAACCAACCCAGCTGGGAAAATGGGAACCCACATGGATCGGCCCTTTCGTGGTTCAAAAGATATTCTCCGGAGGTGCCATGAAGGCAGCCAGGACCTAGACGGCAATCCCTTCATGAATCCAGTCAACGGAAGCAAACTTCGCAGATACTTCGCCTGAAGAAGAACAACTGTGCATCTCTTGGCACTCCATGTAGTGTCGAACTACGCAGACCTGAGCCCTCTAGTCCGGGGGAACGTAGGCAACCTTAATTGGTCCGGTCTAAAAATACACAAAAAAGTCAAAAGATTGAATGTCAATCAAGACCTCCATCAAGCTACGCACTTTTCAAGAGCACGCCCCAACGTCACCGTGACCCAGTCAAACGACGGCGGCAACATCAAAGGACATCCGGAGGTCACTCAACGTCAAACGACTGACCCATGTCTGCTTCCAAGCCAGGGGCTTGTCTTCGCCCTCACGCGCTTCACAAAAAAAAAAGAAGAGCTCGAGCAAGGGCTCACAAAAAACAAAAGAGAGCTCGAGCAAGGGCTCACAAAAAAAAAATAAAAGAAAAGAGCTCAAACAGAAGCTGCGAAATTGAGGTCAAGAGCCCGACGCCAACAAAGGGCAAGGAAGCTACGAAAATGACCGTCAAAACGACTTGCCAAGAGATCGTTCAAACTTCTCAGCCAAGCACATAGCCTAAGCAAAGAGGATTGCCGTCAGGGCTCGGGCCGCTTCAGTCCGCAAATGCATAAGTCCAAAGATGGACGCCGTCAAGGTGCACAAAAGAAACAAAAGCGAACAAGAGATCTTGCGTCTCGACAAAGCTTTAAAAGTAAATCACAAATCACTAACGGTTACAACGTTTCTTGATGAGTTCAAGCACGGTCTACTCTCAAGTTCACAACATGCTAAAAGACAGCTTAATACATTTAACAAATAATGTGTTTACAATGCAATGAATGGATACCTAGGAGGTCATTCCGCGCCATCTGCGCTTGTCCCCTCGCCATTCTTCCCTTTCTTCCCTCGTCCCCGGCGAGTCTTCTTTCGCTCCACGCGAACCAACTCTGCGTCTCTCAGTTCGAGATCAGGGGTCCTCCCCGTAGAGTCAAACAATCCAGCAGCTCTCAGGGCTTCATTCGCCCGTGCTTCGACTCGGATCTCCTCCCTGCGAGTCTGTAAAGAGGACCTCTCCCCGTCGCCGGTAAACTCTAGTCTCGTAGTCAAACAAAGTGTCTCCCGTCACATTCTCGAGGGTCGACCGTGCTTCGGCACTCCTAAGGCAATAGCTACTACGGCAACCGGGTCCTGTAATCGCTACACGCCCGCTCTCCAAAGCCACTTGGGATCGCCCAACACGCCGCTCATACTGTGCCAGGCATCTTGAGTCGTCAATACGACACTCTCCCGACGTCTAAGGAGCACCACAGAGGGAAAGCGAAATACTTCCATACCCTCGGAAAATACAAGAAAGCACCCGGAGCCGCCATACAAAGAGGAACTATCTCCGCATAGCAAGGTCATCCCGGCCAACAAAGGCTCCTTCTTCATCCCAAGCTAGGAAACAAGCGACGGAATATAGAAGGAGGACCAAGACAAACTGGAACTCTAATAACGTAGGACCCTTCCTACAAGACCCTCCTAGTCTCAATCCTCCGGTGAGGAACCCACCAACGGATCGATGCGTACCAAGCTATGCCATCCATCTCTCCCGGGCGGGTCGATCCATATCCAACACAAGAGGTCGCTGAGCAAATGACCACGGGCTAAACGACGTCGGAGCCTCGGGCATGGCCTGAAGTCTCTCTCGCAGCCACAAGGTGAGCAAAGCAGGGCTTCCCCCTCTCATGAACCGATCCCCAGTCGCCAGACGGCCAATACCATGAAGTGTCTCCCCCAACACCAACGGGACAATATCCTCTCCCGGCTCTACAGGTGCCCAACCACATCTAGCAAAGCGCCATCGCAAATGCCAAGGAGGCGACCATGAAAAGCGTCGCCATCACGCACAAGGCAAATGCGTCCCAAGAGACATCACTCTCATCACCAACCATGAACCGCTCAGGCGGCTCGAAATGTCAATATGACCCGAATCAAGGATCATGCCCCGCACTTTACCAACGAAGTACGAAGAAAGCCTCGCAAGCTTCACGCTCACAAAGCAAAGACCACCCATCAAAGGAAGCGAGATGGCCTCCACCTCCGGTCCTCCAATCAAAGCCCGAAAATCCTCAAAAGTGGGCGCCATTTCATTGTAGGAGAAACAATACACATGCCTCCTAACATCCCAGAACTTCGTGGCAGGCCGCAACAAATCCCAATCAGGAACCAACTCCTTAAAAGACCAAATCGAGCAAAGACGAAACCTTACCTCGAAAGCCCGTCTCTGATGCCTCATACGGCGCCGCATCCACGTTTTCAGCTGCTCAAGGAAGTGTGCTTGCCTCTCCTTCGAAAGCCTCGGTAAAATTCTAGGAACGTACGAAGAATCCATGGCCAAAATGGAGGTTCCTAGAGAAAATGGGGAAGAAAGCTCGAAAATGGCTGAAAATGGGGGAAATGGGGAAAGACCAGACACTGGAAAGCATTTATCTCCTTCCCAAAAGCAAGGTTGGTCCGTACAGACCTCTTTGCATGCTAAGTATGTCCGTGCGGACCTCCTTGTAACCATGACCCATTTCCCCAGCAAATGGTACAACAACCACTGTCCTCAGCAGGACCTTGCTCCAAACTACCCAAATACTGGCCAAAGCCATTCCCGGCAAACATACACTACCCACAAACGCACTCTCAGCTCACGTGGCATGCACAAAATAAAAAAAATAATAGCAACAATTTCTAGGACAATTCCCGGGAATCACAAAAATGACATTACATCCTAAAATAAAATGCGTTTGCCATGCAAATACGAGTGTTTTATTACAGGTACATCTAATGTTTGTTGCTAAAAAAAAAAAAGAAGATATGGAAAGAGGGAAAGCAGATGAACCCTAGTCCGACTCTTCAGCATCATCCTCCTCGCCGAGATCATCAAGAGAGAAGTCGGGCATCCCGGTGAACTCGCCCGTCATATCCTCGTCATTAGAATACCGAGCCCCCTCCGGAGGCTGGTACTCAAAGTACTCAGAAGGATCAAATCCGGCGAAAGGATCAAAGAAAGAAGGCTCTGACGAACCCTAACCCTGTGCATCCTGCTGAGGGAAGAACTGGTAAAGGGTCTGCGGTCTTGGAGCTCCCGAAGACGTCCCGGCATCCATGCTATGCCGCCCCCTCGAAGGTCCCTCCTGCTGTGGCTCCGGCTCGGCTCTCGGTGGAGGAACATCTACAGAATGCCTCGAAGGCATCGGCTCGTACGCCGGCACACGCCGCGAGGACCGGCAAGACAGCTTCGACGCCATCTTCTTCGCGAAAGACCGCATCGCCACGTAACGGCGGGTCAGCATGTCAAAAGCCCTCCCCGGGACCTGCACAAGCAAGCAGCCAAAGAAACGCTCAGCAATACAGTCATACTCAACAACAAAAAGAGAAAAATACAGAAAAGATGCCAATATGGAAAAGAGTAAGCACGCTCACCGGTCTATCAGGATCCACGCGGTAAGCAGCAGGAGCCTGCTCACGGACGGGTACAGACACCCTCCTCCTCGAGGAATCCCTACGAACATACGTAAAATCCGGCCCAGGCACCGGAACCTCTGGGGGACCCTGCGGACCAGCCTCCCTCTCCCTCGCCAACACCTGTGGCGTCCTCAACTTCCTCCTCACGAAGGACCCATACTCCTCTCTATACAACATAAACTCATCGGCACTCACGCCGCCCAAATACCTCTCAAAATCTAACACATCCATATCACGGGAGTCAAGCATCCCAAAAGGAGGGTCCCTCGGAGCCAAGGGAAGCATACCCGGGCCATGCTGCCAGAAGCCCCGCTCCCCTAAATACATGACGTCGCAAGTCAGGCCCCGCAGCATCTTCCACTGCACCGTCACCAGGGGAGCCCCCTCGAAATCATCATCCTCATATCGAGCCCAGGGATACAGAACAAACCTCTCCGGGCTATCTCTCTCCAGATGCTCCTGCACATCCCATGGCGATGGTGAGCTTCCCCTGCCGGTCCTCCTCCTCCTCTCGCGGGCGGGCCCATTGAACATAGCGAGAATACGGCTGCTACGGCCCAGGATCTCTATCCCACGGGAAGCACCGAAAGATCTCGTAGAACCACACCTGTGACAAAAACGAGAAAAGGCACAAAGGTAAAAAGAAAATGGAGAAAGCGACAAGTTGCTAAATCAAAAAACACCAATGAACTCATACCTCCAAAGCAAAGTCAAACAAAGCCAAAGAATCACACCCCGGCTAAACCGGTCCAAGGAGAAGTAGAGCTCGGCCAAGCCCGCCTCGCCCCAAGCGATATCACAAACTCTCTCCAAGTCAATCAAGCTCTCCAACAGAGCAAAAGGAGCCGCAGTCGCGTGGTTCGAGAACAAGGTCTCGGAAAGCGCAAACCACAGGAAGGAGCGCGCCAGCTGCTCCGCCGTCACCTGGCCGGTACCCCGAACATAGGCCCCAATACTGGCCGTGATCCTCATCTCAACATCACTATACAACATGCCAAGACTCCTGCGAGGAACAGGCGCAAAGCCCAGCAGCTCCGTCAGCACATCCTCGGCAATCATATCCCGCCACCGCACTGGCCCTCCTTTGAAGGAAAGCCCGGTGATAGCAGCAAAGTCTGTGGGCGTCACTGTCACCTCTCCCCAGCTCAAATGGAAGGTGTGGGTGGTATCCCACCAATACTCAGAAAGGCCAAGGAAGACGCTCTTGTTCTTCCTCGTGTCAGAAACCCCGGCCAAGTTCTCTACGAACACGCCCAGGCCAGAAGCGTAGACCAGCCTCCGGGGACTCGGCCTACCATCTACAGAAATATCCGGCATCCGCTGTCACAACTCAACAACAGCCTCGAGCGATCCCCGAGTCTTCATCTTCTTGGCCTTCCCAGCCAAGAGCCCCTCATCCTGCAGGTAAACACAGCAAAGGTACGTCATTCACAGTACTTAATGCAAAAGAAAATCAAAGCACATATATCCCGTCACGAAACACGGCACATAATGCACATAATTTTTACATGCAACTCAAAACATGACATGCATTATACATAATTTTTTCCATACAATCCGTCACAAAACACGGCACACACTATACAAATTTTCTCAACAAAGGGATCAAGCACTACACGACACATTTTCAAAATAAACCGTCACAAAACACGGCACATATCGCACATATTTTCCCCACAAAGTCCGTCACCAAAAACACGGCACACACTACACGACACATTTTCAAAATAAACCGTCACAAAACACGGCACATATTGCACATACTTTCCCCACAGAGTCCGTCACCCAAAAACACGGCACACACTGCATAACACATTTTCAAAAGAAAAATCCGTCCCTACACGGCACGTACTTTCAGACAAAACCCGTCACGAAACACGGCACATGTCACATTTTTTTTACAAAATTTGTCCCTACATGACAATTTTTCCCACCTTGTACATACATAAATAGCATAAGGTACAAAACACCAAAACATGCATTTTCATAGAGAGGCACTTTATTTTAACAAATAAAAGCTAATCTACACATTTCTGCACAAAATGCACATATTCACAAAATTTACATGCTAATTTTCAACAATTCATCAAGAATTTCACAAAAAGCATGGCAAATAACAAAAACCCCAAAATGCGAAAAACTAAAACCTAGTTCTAGCATTCAAAAAAATTCGAGCAGGGAATCGAAACGGAATGGATTTCTTACCTCCCCGACGTTCCTAGAGCGACGATTGTGCACCTCCGGATTCGGATACAATACAACCGGGTTCTTCGAAGATGGAACAAAGGAGATCCAATTTCTTTGGAGCTCCATCCGTTGCTCGATCACTTCTTGACTGCGTTGTCGACGATTCCTTCGAGATCCTTCCGCCATGGCAAGCAATTCAAGCAAAAAATGGAGGATTTTGGTTAACAATGGAGGTTTTTCTCTCCTTCTCTCTCTCTGGTTCACGCACGGAAGAAGAAGAAATGGGGAAAGGCTCCAGCATTTAACCCAGTCAAAACCTGGGAACTGTAAAAAACCAACTTGGTCCGTACGGACCTCTTTGCATCCCAGGTTGGTCCGTACGGACCTTCTTGCAAGGGAGGGCCAAATTACTTTCCTGTCCTTATAATCTTTGCCCCTGGCTGTCCTAAGGCCTATTTCAGCAAATTCAGTGCAGTATGGTCCTTAACCCAACGGCAACGCAAGAACCGGCCGTCAGTGTAAGCCCGGACCTCGCCCATTCAACGGCAATTCAACCACCGGCCGTCAGTGTAAGCCCGGACCTCGCCCATTCAATGGCAATTCAACCACCGGCCGTCAGTGTAAGCCCGGACCTTGCCCACTTCAACGGCAACGCAAGCACCGGTAGTCAATGTAAGCCCGAACTTCGCCCACTCCAACGGCAACGCAAGAACCGGCCATCAGTGTAAGCCCGAACTTCGCCCACTCCAACGGAAATTCAAGAACCGGCCGTCAGTGTAAGCCCGGACCTCGCCCACTTCAACGGCAACGCAAGCACCGGCCGTCAGTGTAAGCCCGGACCTCGCCCACTTCAACGGCAACGCAAGCACCGGCCGTCAGTGTAAGCCCGGAACTCGCCCACTTCAACGGCAACGCAAGCACCGGCCGTCAGTGTAAGCCCGGACCTCGCCCACTTCAACGGCAACGCAAGCACCGGCAGTCAATGTAAGCCCGAACTTCGCCCACTCCAACGGCAATTCAAGAACCGGCCGTCAGTGTAAGCCCGGACCTCGCCCACCTCAACGGCAACGCAAGCACCGGCCGTCAACGTAAGCCCGAACCTCGCCCACTCAACGGCAATTCAACCACCGGCCATCAAAGTAAGCCCGAGCTCCTTCCCCAACAAGTCAAAAGGAAGTCGTACAAGACTACATATCCCCAGCACCGGCCGTCAACGTAAGCCCGGACCTCGCCCACTCAACGACAATTCAACCACCGGCCATCAAAGTAAGCCCGAGCTCCTTCCCCAACAAGTCAAAAGGAAGTCGTACAAGACTACATATCCCCAGCACCGGCCGTCAATGTAAGCCCAGACTTCGCCCACTCAACGGCAAAACAAGCGCAAGAAGGAGCCAACACCTCCGAGTACAAATCCCAAGGCACGAAACGCCTCCAAAACGCCAAATGGTGAAGCAATCACCGGCCATCATCCTTGCCCACTCAACGGCAACTCAAACACCAGCCATCAAAGTAAGCCCGAAGTCACCCTCTCAGCATGAAGGCCTCTACAAGGCCACGATGATCCCCAACGGATGAACACCGGCGGCCATCGTAAGTCCAACTTTCTCCCCAGCAGACAAAGCACAAGGCAATCACGCCTCTCGAAATCAAGCAACGAGGCGTCTGCACCCCTCGCAATCAAAGCTCAAGGCAGCCATGCCTCCACAACCACAGCCAGAAGACGATTCAAAGTCCTCACGCATGGCAAACCACAGCCAGAAGACGATTCAAAGTCCTCACGCATGGCAAACCGCAGTCAGAAGACGACTCAAGTTTTCATACATGACACCACCACAGCCAGAAGACGATTCAAAGTTCTCACGCATGGCAAACCGCAGCCAGAAGACGATTCAAAGTCCTCACGCATGGCAAACCACAGCCAGAAGACGATTCAAAGTCATCATGAATGGCAAACCACAGCCAGAAGACGATTCAAAGTCCTCACGCATGGCAAACTGCAGTCAGAAGACGACTCAAGTTTTCATACATGACACCACCACAGCCAGAAGACGATTCAAAGTCCTCACGCATGGCAAACCGCAGCCAGAAGACGATTCAAATTCCTCACGCATGGCAAACTACAACCAGAAGACGACTCAAGTCTTCACACTATCTCCAGCCCGGAAGGCTTTAAACCACTCGGTCTGGAAGACCGTATAAACCTCCCAAATCACTACCTCCAGCCCGGAAGGCTTTAAACCACTCGGTCCGGAAGACCGTATAAATCTCCCACCTTACTACCTCCAGCCCGGAAGGCTTTAAACCACTCGGTCCGGAAGACCGTATAAACCACCCACATCACTATCTTCGGCCGGGAAGGCCTTAAATCACCCGATTAAGAAAATCGTAAAATTTCCACCCCAGGACACCACCACGTCCTCACAATTGACCTCGGCGGTCACCACATCTTAGGACACCACCCTGTCCTTACCACTGACCTCGGCGGTCACACGATACTTCAGGGCACCATCACGCCCACATACACTCACAAATTCACGACCTCTGAACTACGGCCAGGCTTGATTCCCGCCAGGGATACGTAGGAATCCTATCACAGGGTCCAGCCATCGACCTATACGGTCACCCAGGACACCACCACGTCCACCCATAGAGTCTTAGTCAGAGGACATCTCCCGTCCTCTTGCACTACAACACTCACACACGAACTACGATCAGACTTGATTCCCACCAGGGATACGTAGGAATCCTATCACAGGGTCCAGCCACTTGACCTAAACGGTCACACAAAAGGACACCGCCACGTCCTCCCACTGACCTCCACGGTCACTTCCTCTCCCAGCACGCGATCCAGATTAGGACCCTTATCTTATCAACGACCCCACTTCCTCCGAAAGTGACGTCGTTGAGGGGCTTCTGTAAGTACCCCAATTTGGATCACCCTCTGCTGAACAGGAAACACCGCAGACTCACAAACACAATCTCGAAGACCTATGACACTCAAAACCCTCTCAAAACCCTCAACCAAACCAAGGGAGGGGTCTTTCTGGGATAAAAAGAGACAGAAGGACCTTTTGGGAATTTTTAGGAAATTGGAAAAGCAAAAGTAGTCCGTACGGACCTCTTTGCTTTAATAATTACTGAATCCTCTTAAAGTCCACAATATTCCCTCAAATCCCGGGGAAAATGATTACCCTCATGCATAGTTGGTCCGTACGGACCTCTTTGCATGTCAAGATGGTCCGTACGGACCTTATTGCATAGGGGACATCATAATTCCAGAATATTCACCATCATCACATATTTCCTCAAATCGAGAAAAACCAAAATTCTGGATAACCAGGGAGGTCCGTACGGACCTCTTTGCAAATTTTTCCTACTATAAAAAGAGGGCTCCCCCTCCCATTTTCAGACACACATCCCTCTTCTCTCTTCCTCCCTTAGCCTTCTGGCTCCCCTCTAAGTCCTCTCGAGGCACTCCCGGCCCCTTTTGGATCCTTCCGAGGCCTTCCGAGCCCCCTTGTGGTGCTCCGAAGCCTCCCCGATCGCTCCCGCGACGCTCCCGCGCTGCCCCGAGGCACTCTCGAGGTACTCTGAGGCCCCTCGTGGTACTCCGTGGCCTTGCCTGGTCTTTTCCGAGGCGTCCCGGCTCTTTCCGAGTCAAACCGGCGATCCCAAACCACGCCGAAACTCTGCCCGAGTGACTCCTGCCACCCCAAAGCACGCCGAACCTCTGCCCGAGTGATCCCTGCGATCCCCACGCACGCCGAAGCTCTGCCCGAACGCTGCCTACAATCTCAACGCACGCCGAAACTCTGTCCGCAGACAACCGGCCCCTCCCAAAGCAATCCCGGTCCGTGCCGGAACATCATTCCATCCTCAAACACTATTCCCCAGCGGAAGACAGACACGAACCAACATTGGTAAGGCTTCCTTCCTACACTATTTCAATACATTTCAATACGCAGTGTACAATGTAGACATCCGACACAGCATGCATTTTTAAAAGCACACACACACACACAACATTTAAAGAATATTAGGGGTATCCGAAAGACTCGTTTTTACGAGGCGACTCGGGTGAGCTCTAAGATTCTAATATTCTCTTCCCGAGGAGTCATCTGACCTCCGAACTCAAAATCTCATCACACAAAAACAGTTTATTATTATTTTTAAACGGATGCCCTTTTTCAATGTTTTGGGCTTAATAATAAAAACGGCGTGGCGACTCTACAAAGCAAAACACGGCGAGACACCTCCAACACACGCAAACGCTATGACGGAATAGAGCCAGATGCCGGGGCGCGAACGCGCTGCCTCTCGGATCCGGGCGACATTCCCGAAACGGCGACGAATGCGAGATGCCTCGGGGCCCTCCGCGCTCCGAGCCGGATCCCGAGTAATTTCAACATGGCCACATTTTACTTGAGTTTAGCGACGGATACAGGATGTTTCAACGGCGAGTGTATATTTTATACTATAAACGCTCAAACTAAATTTTTTTTATAAATGCGACGAGATTATAATATAAAACTTAAAATATAAGTTAATTATAAACATATGATAATCTTTAACCTACTGTTTTTTTTTTCTTATTATTTACTTGAAAATAGTAAGCTTATGTCATAAAAAATAAAAATTAAAAATTAAAATGATATTTACGTTATAGTTGTTTTAATGATGGCATCATTTTAGGCAGCATTTCTTGAAATTAATCTTGTAATTTATTTTTTATATGTTTTCAATTTTTTTACAAGCAATAAACGATGAAAAATTAATAGATAATAAATAAAATTCATTTATATTAGTTAAAGTAATGAGCAAAAGAATTCAAATATAAAAATATTTAAAAAGAAAAACCATTTATCATAATAGAGACAAAAAATTTAAATTGAATAATAAATAAAAACTATTTATGATATGATTATAAAAGAATTTTAGTAAGATTTTGAAAAAGTTTATTTCTCATATTAGAGGTTAAAAATTGATGAGCCCGGATCTACTGGACCGGGCCCGCGCTCGGTCTAGCCCAAGGAACCAGTGACGTGGCAGTTCCTAGACCGCTGGAGGGAAGACCGCGGACAAATAGGCCCTTGTGGTCAAGACCGTGTCCCTCCTCGCATCATCCTCTTCGAGGACCATTGGGACCCTGCTCGCTGGATCCGTGCCCGCATAAGTCATGCCCGCATCAACCGTGCTCGCGTCATATATCTTTGACTGCGGGCACAACGTTGACCGCGGGCACATGCTGCTTCCCGGTTAAATGTCAAGCCTTACTGAGCAAGTTAGCTTGCGCTCTGACGGGCCACTTGCCGGCTCCCCATCACGCATTCAATGCGGCTCGGTCCGGCGCCTACTATTCCATTTAATGCAATAAGCCGGCTACACGGCTCATGTCCCTTTCGGCCATGTCCCCTGGACGGTCAATGTTCCCTCCCCGACGGGACCAATTAGGCTGCGGACACGTGTAGCCGGTCAAATACCAAAGTGCCCCCTAGGGCTGATCTCATTGCTTACCTCAACAAGCACCATGGCATTGCCTATAAATAGAAGGCCTTTACCCCCTTGGGCAAGGTAAGTTCCATATACAATTGAGTAAGCTCTTTTACTCTCTACACCTAAACACACACACTCCAAAGGTATTCAAAGCCTTATTACTCAGTATTCTTACTCTCACACCCGAGGGCCTGAGTTGGAGTAACATCCAACTTCGACCTTAACGGTGCTTGTTTGTGTTGTGATCTAGGTACACAAAACCACCAAATATATCCTAGCCAGATATCCTTGAACCGCTCCTGACCCCGAAAAGCTGTGGCGTCATCAGTGGTTCCGATGCCGGGAAGTCGACTTTCTTTCGTTTCTCGTTAAAAATCTTTTGTTTTCAAGGCACCTCACGTGTCCTAAACAAATTCAGTGCCGAAAGGCTCTTCTATTTTTACATCACTAAGTTTTTCCCATTTAAAACTTTTGTTTTCAGACACACCTTGTAGTCTAAACAACTGACTGCCAAAAGACACTTCTTTTCAGTTGTTTTCGTCTTTCTGAGACATGTCTCAAATTCTGAAAAATGCTGGTCATTTAACCATAGAGGAGGAGAACCAAGCCGAACCCTCCAACAACAATAGGGAAAGGCAAACCAACTCGTCTTCAACGAGAATGGGGGCCCATTCTCGGCCTCAAAAATCCCGGCTCAACGAGTTCTCCACCGGTTAACCGAGGAAGCCCGTGGCCGAGAAAGCCCAAGCCCTACTAAACACTAGCCCAAACTCCCCAAGCTCGCATAAAAACACCAATCCGACCACCCCACTTTCCCAGAACGGATCCCGAGAAGGAAGGAAATCCTAGCCTCCAAATCCAAAGGCGGTCGCGGAAGCCATGGCCATCAACGACGCGGAGATGGAAATATTTGAAATAGAGGCCAATGGAGGGCTACGATTCCCTCGAGGGTCACAAAGGTTCTCCCAACGAGCTCCCGCACACTCGCTTGCTAGTCAAGCCGTGGGGGCAAGCCGGGTTGACCCGGCCCTTGAGCGCGGACAGCCGGCGGACGGAGCGTGGTGCATGTAGATGATAGCGAGGAAAGGGGGAAGAGGCACGATCAAATCACCGTGCAAAGTCCAAAGCCAGACCACTTGGCTCAGGCCAAGGAGAAGGCCGTGACTCCACGGGCTAAAAAGCAAAGGTTGATGATCGGAACCCCGAGTTTGTGGAATTCATGCGAGAAGATGTGGGAAACCCATCGAAGGCGCCTGAAGTGTGGCCGCACTATGGACGCCTTCAGCGATAAAATTGCGCGGGCACCGATCCAGAAGGGCAAACCCCCCCAGATGGACACCTATGACGGATCCAAAAATGCCAAGAGTCATATGGGAAGATTTGAGGGCCAGATGGCTTTATTCTCCGCGGATGAGTCAGTGATGTGCAAAGCCTTGGCTGCGACCTTCACTGGCAAGGCCCTATCTTGGATGCTAGCCCTCAAGCCCCGGTGTATCCAGTCATTCGATCGGTTCGTAGTCCTCTTCCTCAATGCCTTTGCCGGAGCAGGTGTGCCCGCTAGACCAAAGACAGAGATCTCGTCCGTGTCAAGGTGCACCAAATGAGCCTACAAAAGATTATATATCCCGGTTCAGGAAGGTGAGCGAGGAGATTGTGGACCTGGACGAGGGGGACATCAGACTATGTTTTGAAGGCGGCCTCAGTAACTCCTTCCTCAAAATGAATTTTGCCTCCAGCAAACCTAAATCAGTGGAGGAAATGTATGAAAGGGCCTCGGCCATTGCCTCCGCCGAAGAGCCTAGTGTGCCCGCTCCACGAGCTTCTGCGAAAGAAAGGATAAGCCAAGTCCAGGAGACCACCGGAGCCCGCTCATGCCAATAATCGGGGGCAAAAACAGAGGCCGGGGATCGAAAGGCTCAAAAGGCCGTGGCCGAAACGGTTTATACAGAGCTCACCGACCCGAGGGTGGTGATCATGAGCTTGAGACTTTCCTCCTCCTCCCCATGCTTCGAAAGCCAAATGAGAGGAGTAGACTTAAATTCTGTGAGTTTCACAACGACCACGGGCACGGAACTGAGGATTGTTTCCAGCTGAAGCGAGTAATCCAGCAGAAAATTAATAACGGGGAGCTAACCAAGTGGGTTAAGGGAACCAATACTGCCCCCAATAACAATGATCAGCAGCGGGCACGACACACCCGGGGACCAGACAGGAATGAAAGAGATAATAATGATGACGATTTTGGGGACTACGACATTAACTTCATTGGGGAGGAGCCTCCCACTAGTAGGCAGTTGTCTCTCCAAATTCGGACATTAGAGAAGGTTTTTTCCATCCCCGCCTTGGCCCCGGAGGAAGAGCTGGAAATTGGGTTCAAAAGGAGTGAACTTGCCTCCACCCTTTTTCATTCCACACAGCCACTCACCCTCAGAATGAGAATCAACCGGGCAAACATAGGCCGTGTGTTGGTAGATACTGGAGCTGCCCGCGACATACTTTACTACCACACTTTGATTGGAATGAGAATGACGGAAGCACATCTCACTCCATATGCGGGCATGCTCGAAGGCTTCACAAACCACGCTGTAAGGGTAAAGGGGACGATTGTGTTTGACGTAGCTATTGGAGAAAAACCCATGCGAAGACGGCCAAGATAACTTTCATGGTGGTCGATCTTCCTTCCCAATACAATGCCATTCTCGGCGTAACTGCTCAGCCGAATTGGGAATAGTTGCGTCCGTCCCCACCAAAGGGTGAAATTTAACACCGGGCGGGGTTGCTACCATCAAGAACCAGCCAGGGAGATTCCTCCGAGCCGGAGGAAAAAAGGAAAGAACAGAAAGGCCGGACATCACGCCCGCGAGATAGAGGGCAAGGACAAAATAATAGAGGGAAAAGGCGAGGACAAATCAACAAAGGGAAAGCCCTTGCACTCCCGCCGCCACCGTACCAATTGGCATGCTTTCTTTCCATTCCACAAAGGTGGAGCTCAAGATGAGCGAAAAATCAAAGCGATTGGCTGCCCTGTTGAGGAGGATATATTGATCGAGGAATAGAGGGGGAAATTGACCGCGATATCATATATTCAATGGCAACGCCGATCGAAGCTCAGTCAACCCCCCAACTATTGTCATTGACTCCACTGCACAATCGTGAAATCAGCGACCTTCAACCTAACGACGAGCTCGAGGAGGTGGTAATCAATCCCCACTTCCCCGAGCAAACAGGTTAAGGTTGGGAAATTCACGGCGAGGAAAGAAGGATACTTATTGAGTTCCTTAGAGCAAATTGCGATGTATTCGCTTGGAGGGTGGAAGATATGCAAGGCATCAGCGAGGACGTGATCCTCCATAAAATCAACGATGACCCCTCCTTCAAAAACATTCACCAAAAATCCGAGATATTTCTCCTAGGAGAAAGAGATTGCCATCAAGGAAGAGGTGGAAAAGTTGCTAAAAGCGGGGATAATAAAGGAGATCTCCTACCCCAGTGGGCGGCCAATGTGGTCATGGTTAAGAAATCGAATGGCGAGATGGAGGATGTGCGTTGATTTCACCGATCTCAACAAGGCATGCCCCAAAGATTGCTTCCCTCTTCCTCGCATAGACAGATTGGTGGATTCTATAGCCGGACACAGGGTTCTAAGCTTCATTGATGCCTACTCAGGCTACCACCGGATCCGAGATGGCTCCCGAAGATGTCCGCTCTGTAGCCTTCATTCTTTGCGGGCAAGACATCTTGCTACACTATGATGCCCTTCGGGCTAAAAAATGCAGGAGCCACATATCAGCGCATGGTCAATCTGGTCTTTAAAAACCAGCTAGGCAGAAATCTAGAGGCTTACATTGACGACATGGTCATAAAAACTAAGGAAAACTCCCACGAGCTCGATGTGGAGGAAACCTTCAAAAACTTGCGCCATAACAGCATGAAGCTAAACCCCCTTAAGTGCGCTTTCGGGGTCAAGGCGGGCAAGTTCCTCGGATTCATGGTCAACCAAAGAGGGATAGAGGCTAATCCGGAGAAAATCCAGGCCCTATTAGACATGAAACCTCCTGCTGCGTGAAGGATGTACAAAAACTCAATGGTCGCATCACCGCACTTGGCCGCTTCATCTCGCGGTCAGCAGAGAGATGCCTCCCCTTATTCAAAACTCTCAAAGGGGGAAGAGAGCCGATGAATTTACATGGAGCACCGAGTGCCATCGGGCTTTTGAAGAAGTCAAGACATACCTCGGGCGGCCACCTCTACTCAGCGGCCCGGTGCCCGGAGAAGAGCTTTTACGTATTTAGCCGTTCTTGATCTAGCGATGCTTGTTGTTCTTGTAAGGGAGGAGAATAACTCCCAAAAACCAGTCTATTATGTAAGTAAGGCAATCGTCCGCCGTAGAAGGGCGTTATCTTAATATAGAGAAGTTAGCTTACGCCTTGCTTGTATCTGCTCGAAAATTAAGAGCCTACTTTTACGCACATCCTATAACCTGTACTAACCGAGGCCCCGCTTAGAAAGGTTTTACATAAACCCGAGTCCTCGGGGAGAATGCTAGCTTGGTCTATAGAGCTCACCGAGTTCCGGATCACCTACTCCCCGAGAAAGACAATCAAAGCGCAGGCCTTAGTTGATTTTGTAGTAGAATCATCATTCAAATTGGCGGACGACGACCTCGGAAAAAGAAAGCGAGCGAGAATCGAAGATGACCCAAAAGCCCGAGCACAGTAAATTGTTCAACCAAGGGAGCGTCCGGAAGAGGTGTGGACTTTATATGTGGACGGCTCCGCGAGCAAGTTAATCGGTGGAGCGGGCATACTTCTCGATTGCACCCTCGCGGGAGAAATTTATGAGGGCCTTAAGATTCAAGTTCGAGGCATCAAACAATCAGGGCCGAATATGAAGCGATTATAGCGGGCATGGAATTGGCAAGAGACTTGGGAGTGCAGAATATTGAGATCAATAGTGACTCTCGGCTCATAGTTAATCAAATTAGGGGGAGTATGATACTATCAACCCAGGTACTAACTCGATCGTGACCTTGCAAAAACCCTCATCAAAAATTTCACTTACTATGAGCTGAACCAAGTCATGAGAGAGGACAATGTGGAAGCCGACCTCCTCTCAAGAATAACCGAGCAAGAAATTGGTGAGTTGGAGACAAATTGCCGAGATTGAATTCACGGAGAGACTCGCTATAGATCGAATACGTATAAACAATATTGAGGATCAAGTAAGGGACTTGGGTGGATGAAATGAAGGACTACATCGAGAAGCAAACCCTCCCGAGGGATCCGGTAAAGGCTAGAGCCATCGAACGGTGTCCGCGAAATACCTCGTCCTCGATGGGGTGCTTTTTCGGCGATCATTCACCAAGCCTTTACTAAGATGTGTTAAGACTCACATGGTCACCAACTTACTCTATGAGGTTCATGAAGGAGTTTGTGGCGGACATCCAGTGCTCGCACACTCTCGGACAAGATCAAATTCCAAGGATTCTTTTGGCCCACAATGAGAAGGGATGCGCGGGAGTATGTTAGAAAATGTGACAAGTGCCGAGATTTGCGGACATCCTAGACTACCATCCACAGAGCAGACTTTGGTAGTACCATCGTGGCCGTTTGATACGTGGGGATAGATCTTATTGGACCATTTCCAAGCTGCTAGAGGAAGCATCAAGTATCTTTGTGGTGGCCGTGGATTATTTTACCAAGTGGACGGAAGCAAAGGGCTTGGCCACTATTTCCGAGGATAACACTATCGGTTTGTCCACGACCACATCTATTGTCGATTTGGGGTTCCCAGAGCAATAATTTCAGATAATGGCACCCAATTCTCCGCAAAATTCACCGCCGAATGTGTGAGAATGAAGGTGCAACACCGTAAGTCCGCATTGCCTATCCTCGGGGAAATGGTCAAGGCGAGGTCTGCGAACAAGCTAGTCCTAACTGCCTTAAAGAAAAATTTGGAAGGACGAGGAGGACGTTGGTTGGACGAGCTCCAGATCGCATTGTGGGTTGTCCGCACCACGATAAGAAATTCAACAGGAGTGATGACGCCACAGCTTTTCGGGGTCAGGAGCGGTTCAAGGATATCTGGCTAGGATATATTTGGTGGTTTTGTGTACCTAGATCACAACACAAACAAGCACCGTTAAGGTCGAAGTTGGATGTTACTCCAACTCGGGCCCTCGGGTGTGAGTAAGAATACTTGAGTAATAAGGCTTTGAATACCTTTGGAGTGTGTGTGTTTAGGTGTAGAGAGTAAAAGAGCTTACTCAATTGTATATGGAACTTACCTTGCCCAAGGGGGTAAAGGCCTTCTATTTATAGGCAATGCCATGGTGCTTGTTGAGGTAAGCAATGAGATCAGCCCTAGGGGGCACTTTGGTATTTGACCAGCTACACGTGTCCGCAGCTAATTGGTCCTGTCAGGGAGGGAACATTGGTATCCGGGGGACATGGCTGAAAGGGACATGAGCCGTGTAGCCGGCTTATTGCATTAAATGGAATAGTAGGCGCCGGAGCGAGCCGCATTGAATGCGTGATGGGGAGCCGGCAAGTGGCTGTCGAGCCCGATAAGCTAACTTGCTCAGTAAGGCTTGACATTTAACCGGGAAGCAGCATGTGCCCGCGGTCAACGTTGTGCCCGCAGTCAAAGATATATGACGCGAGCACGGTTGATGCGGGCACGGATCCAGCGAGCAGGGTCCCAATGGTCCTCGAAGAGGATGATGCGAGGAGGGACACGGTCTTGACCACAAGGGCCTATTTGTCCGCGGTCTTCCCTCCAGCGGTCTAGGAACCGGCCACGTCCACCGGTTCCTTGGGCTAGACCGAGCGCGGGCCCGGTCCCGGTAGATCCGGGCTCATCAATGGCCCCTAGCTCCAAGTGTGATTATTTATGAGTGCGAGTGAGGAGCTACTAGAAGCTCGGTCTGCTCCAATTGCTCCTCGAGCGAGCACCAGTGTTGGCGTTTTTCCTTGTTTGTTGCTTGGCCCCATGGGCCAAAGGGAACGTTCGGGAGGCACCAGTGAGTGACACGTGGTCCCTTGCATGGCGTGCCTCCCGGTTGCGGGTGGGCCCCTTGGCAGATGAAAAGACGGGTCAGTGGTACGTCGTGGTACGTGTCGGCCATCGAGGGGGTAATAAATGCAAAAGGTATTTAATTTTCGAATTTTCAAACGTTTGGAGACGGTTCAGGGTCCGAGGTTGGATTTGTGGGCTAATTAATACGGGTTAACGGGTTAACCCGTATAGGTAGGCCTTATAAATACCAAACCCTTAAACCCCAAACACTTTTACCGTTTCCAAATATTCAAAGAGCTCTAGAGAGAGAAACTTCTTGCTGCGAATTCTTGTGCAACCGTTCTCCGAATCTACCCTCAAGCTTTCTTTTCGTAAGTAACATTGGGTGCTTTCTCTTCTTCATCTCCCTCTATTTTTCCTTTTCCCTTTCTGGGTTTTGCATAATGACCACTCGAGAATTTGGACCCCGCCGTCCCGTAGAACTAGGAGATGGATCCACCCCTGATATCTTTGCCGTCTGTAAACGGACGGGTGGTATCTTTAGGAAGGTAGGATTGGGGTGGATAAGGCTATCCCTTAGGTGTTTCTGTTTTTTACGTGAGAGAGATGATTGGGGGCCTTTTGTCCCACCCCAGGTTGTGGGAGGCCAAGAAGAAGTACATCTACAATCGTAATGTCTTGGTCTTTGAGGATCACTTAGAAGGCTAAGAAATTTTGTAATGGGGGTTTTGTGCGGGTTTCCCGCGAGAGAGATCGGGCTACGAACGCCAGTTGAACTTGTGAGGAGAGCGATCCGTGTCCCGAACAGATAGCGGATTGGGAAAAGTGTGAGCTAATGGACCCCGAACAAACCAATGCTTTGCGCGGGCACCGGCGACACGAATGACCCCTTGGATGTCACCGCCCCGAGGGTGCTTTCCCAACGTGGTGCCCGCGGCCCAGTGCTGAACCCATTGAACCGAGTAGTAGTGAGGAGGCTGGAGCCTCTAAATTTTGAGACTACCGTAGGCGGGAGGATGAGGATGAAGTGACCTGCGCCCGCGGTGATGCCGGCTGGTCTCTTTGGCTCGACGAGCACGGAGACCGAGGAGGATGACCGCGAGGTCGAACTTAGGAGGGCTGCGGGGACCTCTAAGAAGGCCGCTGAGACCACGAACATCGTGGATGCCTTTTCTGACCCTGATTCCGAGGAGGAGGTAGCTGAGGCCCCTGCCCGTAATAAAGGCAAACGGCCAGCTGTTGAGGCGAACCACGGCCGTGGCCGCGATAAGAAAGCCAAGGAAGTGGCTATCCTCAGCGGGAGGAGGATATTTATGAGGTTTATAACGTGGACCGCAACGCCTACCGTGTCCGCACCTTAGGACACGTTCCGATAAAGGGGAAGGATAAGTTGAGGCAGGAGACAGTAGCTGATGTCCGCGAGGATAATAGGGCCTTAGTTTTCTATGGTGCTCAATTTGAGAATGGCCTGAGGCTGCCCTTGGATCCTTTTTACTATGACTTCCTGGAGTTCAACCGCTGCCTCCCCATGAACCTGACTCCCAATGCCATCAGGGCCATTGTTTCTTTCATAGCTGTTTGCAGATTCATGGGCTATGAACCCACCCTGGCCGGGCTCTACGCTTACTATCAGAACCAAATTCTCCGCGGCATTCTGGGTTTGAAGGCTAGGAATTTCTCTACCAAGACCTTCTCTCCCCCTTCGAACAAGTTTGACCAATGGAACCGAGAAGGATATCACGGTCATTGAGTCTAGGTTTGGATGGCCCTTCTCCAAGCCTCGAGTCCGATCCCGATGAAGGTGTCCGCTAGCTTGATTATCCGGACCCGTCCTCTGCCGATGCTATGCGCACTGCCATAGAGAGGCATCTGGCCCTTTACTTGGATAGCGGGGAGGAGGAGCCCGTTTATGATGTAGGCACAATTGTAGTGGATGAGCCCTTATTGATCTACTCGGGGGTGGCTCCTCGCAGGGAGGGCGCCCACGTATGCCCCGAGTAGCAATAGAGTCGTTGCCTCGTGACCACGATTGGAGGGTGCACGAGCACTACCAATTTGAGGCGGATTGTAAGACACATCTTTGGGGCGGCGTGTGCGATCCTCCCGAACTTATCGGTCTCTAAGCTGTTTTCATATAAGCTGTTGCCAATTTATCTTTATCTTTGATTTTTGGGTGCATTCTAACCTTTTCTCTTTCCCTCCGAGTAGATCCGAGAAGAATACAATTTCGATGGCTCCTCCACTAAGTCTTTGCTTATTTGAAGGCCAAGAACATGAAGGCCAACAAGGAAGAGTTTTGCCACTGAAGAGGCGAGAATGAGATGGGCGGGGTCCCCACTAAGGATAAGACGGTGCCCGTGGTGAGCAGAAAGACGGGGATCCCTTAGCCTTCCCAAGACTATCCCTACTACGGGGAATGCGCCTCCGCCCCCAGGGGTCCTCCTCCCCTCCGGTTCTAGAGGCTCCCGCTCTCCCCGGCCGCACCATTCCTTCCGGCCATCAAATGGATTCTCGGAAGAGAAATGAGAGGGATGGAGAGCGAGGGACGAGGGGACAAAGGAAGGCTGCGAGAAGGTCGGGGATGCTCCTCCTCGGACTATGATCCCGCCCCTACGTGGCTTCGGCTTCTTCTCCCCTGTTGGGGAGCACTATCTGCTCATTTGTTTATCCAGTTTCCCCCTTGACCACTCGCGAGGAGACTCGCGGCGGTCGGGGAAGAGGGTGTCCGAGGTGTCTCACATCACGGGGTGGATATTTACGCCGGAACTGCGCGATGCATCCGTTGGGATCGGGTGGCGAACCGCCTATACTCTCAGGACTTCTATAAAGGCATAGTTGTCGAGGAGAATGCCTACTGCCACGGTGGGGGATATAGGCCTCGCTCGGCCAGAGGTAGATGCTCGCGATCTTAATCTTTTGGCTTCACCATTTTTTTATTTGTATAACTTTTGATCTTTACGCCCGGGTGAGTAATAAGGTGTTGCGGCTGCGTGAAAGGCTGTGACACTCGACCGGCCCCGAGGTGGAGAACAAAACTTCCATCTTGGCGGCCAAACTTCGGGAGGCTGGAGGAGGCTCAAACAAGAATTGGAACCTTGAACTCCCTGGCTGGAGGACAAGGAAAGGGCCTTCACTCGAAGGAGAATGATTTGAAGGGCTTCCGGGAGAGGATGACCCGGCTCGAGAAGGACCTTGAGAGGATAAGGGGTCGGCGGGATGAGCTCCGCGGGCATAAAAGCAGTGGGAGCCCGGGAATAAAGAGCTCATGGCCGAGTGGACTTTGCCAAGGGCGATCTGGAGGCTGCAGGGAAGAAGGTGGACGAGCTGTCCGATGAGTGCTCCCCTACAAAAGGATGGAGGCGAGAGGGAAGTCCGCCCTCGACGATGTCCGCAAGGAAGGCTGTGGAGGAATACAAGAACTCCCAAGCTTTCAGGAGCGCTCGTTCTTGAAAACCTGGCTCGAGTATGCAGGTTTGGGGTCGGACGCAAATAAGGAATTTTGCGGCCACGGGCAAGTTCACCGTGCGGGAGTTGGCCGTAATTGGCTCGCTTGTTGCTACGGATGATGAGTGCTTGCCGGGCATGCACTAGTTCCCTTGTCCGAGGACGAGGTCAAAGTTTGGAGCTGTCCGCGCGGCCTCTCGCCTCTGTGGCGAAGTGACGGCTCTTAGCACGATCGCCGATTTGGATGAGCTGCGGTTCGGGGATAACCCTATATCATTGGGGGATGCCTTGGCTCGGGTTCTTCCAAATGGGCTGCCCGCCAGGAGATCTCTTTCCTTCGCGGGCGGCTCCGGCCGGCCTCTGCTGAGCCCGTCTCGACCCTATAACGAGATTACGATGACCCGTCTTCCTTCCCCAACTCCAACTTCAGAAGCGGGCACAGATGGTGCTGCCGGGAGGCTGCGGATGCAGCCAAGGACCAAGCTCCTAAAGTTTAGGATTTTTTGCTTTTTCTTGTTGTAGTAGAATAGGATCTCTTTTTGTAATAGTGTAGGAAATTGTAAATACTTTCTCAATCATTAATAGAAGCATTTTTTCCACTTGGCTCCTTTATTATTTATCTTAATTGCTTGTCTCGTAGGCTATTTTGAGTAGTTTGGCAATTTTCGAGCACCTCAGTACTTGCATTCTTGCCTATTACTTTTTCCAGCGTTTTTGACTTGCAATTAACTTTATACTCTCCTTACGCGGGCGCGGCTTAGTAGGCCCTCTGCCCGCATTTTTTGAGTTTTCCTAACTCTTTATTCAAAACCCTTAGGCTTTTCGTGAGAGTCAGCCTTATTCTTCTATGATCGCGTTTGTTTAGCCTTGTGGCAAAGTTAGGGGTCTTGACCCCAGTTTGTCTATTTGGCTTTGTTAAACTAGTTTGATCACTCTCATCCATTTACACTTATTCCCAGCCTTGCGAGCTGTGGTGTAAGTCAAAAGTAGCCAAGGCAAGCATACTTTCATAGGGCATGCGAGAAGGTGGCCGTGAGGCTATTGTCAGCGCAACGAAAGGTAGGAGCATATTTTAGCATAGAGGCCCTTTAACCCCTGGCATCTGTATCCCCTTATTGGAGGTTCTCACTTATTTGACCCTTTATTCAAAACTCCCTAAGGTTTTCGTGAGGGTCTCGTGGCGATCCGGTGAACGGGCTTATATGTAGGCCTTTGTCACATACGGGCATGCGAGTAACGGCCCTAACGAGGTCCTTCGCGCAATTAGTGGGTCCGGACTTGGTCATTGTCCCCACTAGAGTCCGTAGGCACGGGCATCATGGCCTTTGTACCTACGTTCATCTATATCCACTTATTCTTGGTGGTGTCACGCGAGCGGGAGGGAGTCCTCCCCGCGATCACGGTACGGATCGTAATGGATCTTTGTACATATATAGGCATGCGGATCCTTAGATCTTTGCGCATCGGTAAGTAGGAGCTTATATGTTGGCTCTTGAACTCAGCTGGCATCCGTACGCGGGCATCCACCTTAGCTTTGGAGGTTGGTGGGAATTGATTTTTGCATCAAAATATGATGATAACTTCTCCCTTATATATATATAGTCTATACTCCTTCCAAAAAATTACAAAGACTTCAAAAGAAGTATCTCTTAAGGTGGTCGCTATTCCGGAGTGCTTAAGCTCTTCTCCCTCTTTTTAGTCGCAACATATAGGTGCCCTCTTTGACTATCTTTGTAACCTCATATGGACCTTCCCATTTCGGGGACGGCTTGTTGAAACCGGGTTGGGTCCCTTGGACCTCTACGCTTACGAGTACCCAGTCTAACCGAAAAACTCCTTTTATTTACTCTTTTATCATGGTGCTTCTTCGCTTTCTGTTTGTAGTTCACCATTTTTTCATGTGCCCGCATTCTCTTTCCTTCGAGATCGTCCGAGGTCACACCTTCGTTTGCCTCGTTTTGAGACTCGTCGAAGTATGTGACTCGTACGAGGGTAGGGCTACCTCAGCTGGAGCCATTGCCTCGACCCATACGTGAGCGAGAAGGGAGTTTCTCTGTTGAATTTCTTATCGTGGTGCGGACAACCCACAATGCGATGCGGAGCTCGTCCAACCAACGTCCTCCTCGTCCTTCCAAATTTTTCTTTAAGGCGGTTAGGACTAGCTTGTTCGCGGCCTCGGCTTGACCATTTCCACGAGGATAGGCAGCTGCGGACTTACGGTGTTGCACCTTCATTCTCACACATTCGGCAGTGAATTTTGCGGAGAATTGGGTGCCATTATCTGAAATTATTGCTCGGGAACCCCAAATCGACAATAGATGTGGTCGTGGACAAAGCGATAGTGTTATCCTCGGAAATAGTGGCCAAGCCCTTTGCTTCCGTCCACTTGGTAAAATAATCCACGGCCACCACGGCATACTTGATGCTTCCTCTAGCGGTTGGAAATGGTCCAATAAGATCTATCCCCCAGCGTATCAAACGGCCACGATGGTACTACCAAAGTACGCTCTGTGGATGGTAGTCTAGGGATGTCCGCAAATCTACGGCACTTGTCACATTTTCTAACATACTCCTGCGCATCCCTTCTCATTGTGGGCCAAAAGAATCCTTGGAATTTGATCTTGTGCGAGAGTGTGCGAGCACTGGATGTCATACAAACTCCTTCATGAACCTCATAGAGTAAGTTGGTGACCATGTGAGTCTTAACACATCTTAGTAAAGGCTTGGTGAATGATCGCCGAAAAGCACCCCATCGAGGACGAGGTATTTCGCGGACACCGTTACGATGGCTCTAGCCTTTCTTGGATCCTCGGGGAGGGTTTGCTTCTCGATGTAGTCCTTCATTTCATCCACCCGAGTCCCTTACTTGATCCTCAATATTGTTTATACGTATTCGATCTATAGCGGGTCTCTCAGTGAATTCAATCGGCAATTTGTCTCCAACTCACCAATTTCTTGCTCGGTTATTCTTGAGAGGAGGTCGGCTTCCACATTGTCCTCTCTCATGACTTGGTTCGGCTCATAGTAAGTGAAATTTTTGATGAGGGTTTTTGCAAGGTCACGATGCTTGAGTTAATCTTGGGTTGATAGTATCATACTCCCCCTAATTTGATTAACTATGAGTGAGAGTCACTATTGATCTCAATATGCACTCCCAAGTCTCTTGCCAATTCCATGCCCGCTATAATCGCTTCATATTCGGCTGATTGTTTGATGCCTCGAACTTGAATCTTAAGGCCCTCATAAATTTCTCCCCGCGGGGTGCAATCGAAGTATGCCCGCTCATTGATTAACTTGCTCGCGGAGCCGTCCACATATAAAGTCCACACCTCTTACGGACGCTCCCTTGGTTGAACAATTTACGTGCTCGGGCTTTTTGGGTCATCTTCGATTACGCTCGCTTTCTTTTTCCGAGGTCATTTGTCCGCCAATTTGAATGATGATTCTACTACAAAATCAACTAAGGCTGCGCTTTGATTGTCTTTCTCGGGGAGTAGGTGATGCGGAACTCGGTGAGCTCTATAGACCAAGCTAGCATTCTCCCAGGGACTCACGGTTTATGTAAAACCTTTCTAAGCGGGGCCTCGGTTAGTACGGTTATAGGATGTGCGAGAAAAGTAGGCTCTTAATTTTCGAGCGGATACAAGCAAGGCGTAAGCTAACTTTTCTATATTAAGATAACGCCCTTCTACGGCGGACGGTGCCTTACTTACATAATAGGCTGGTTTTGGGAGTTATTCTCCTCCCTCACAAGAGCAGTGCACTCTTGCCCGGATCGATGCTGCTAAATATAGAAAAAGCTCTTCTCAGAGACATGAAATTTCTTGAGTAGAGGTGGGTTTGCCGAGGTATGTCTTGACTTCTTCAAAAGCTTGATGGCACTCGGTGCTCCATGTAAATTCATCGGCTCTCTTCCCCCTTTGAGAGTTTTGAAGAAGGGGAGGCATCTCTCTGGCGACCGCGAGATGAAGCGGCGAAGTGCGGTGATGCGACCATTGAGTTTTTGTACATCCTTCACGCGGGCGGGAGGTTTCATGTCTAATAGGGCTGGATTTTCTCTGGATTAGCCTCTATCCCTCTTTGGTTGACCATGAATCAGGAACTTGCCCGCCTTGACCCGAAAGCGCACTTAAGGGGTTTAGCTTCATGCTTTGTTATGGCGCAAGTTTTTGAAGGTTTCCTCCACATCGAGCTCGTGGGAGTTTTCCTTAGTTTTTATGACCATGTCGTCAATGTAAGCCTCTAGATTTACGCCTAGTTGGTTTTTAAAGACCGAGATTGACCATGCGGCGATATGTGGCTCCTGCATTTTTTAGCCAGAAAGGGCATCATAGTGTAGCGGTATGTCTTGCCCGCGGCAATGAAGGCTACAGAGCGGACATCTTCGGGAGCCATCTGGATGCGGTGGTAGCCGGAGTAGGCATCAATGAAGCTTAGAACCACTGTGTCCGGCTATAGAATCCACCAATCTGTCTATGCGAGGAAGAGGGAAGCAATCTTTGGGGCATGCCTTGTTGAGATCGGTGAAATCAACGCACATCCTCCATCGCCATTGGATTTCTTAACCATGACCACATTGGCCGGCCACTTGGGGTAGGAGATCTCCTTTATTATCCCCGCTTTTAGCAACTTTTCCACCTCTTCCTTGATGGCAATCTCTTTCTCAGGGAGAAATATCTGGATTTTGGTGAATGTTTTTGAAGGAGGGGTCATCGTTGATTTTATGGAGGATCACGTCCTCGGCGATGCCTTGCATATCTTCCACCCTCAAAGCGAATACATCGCAATTTGCTCTAAGGAACTCAATAAGTATCCTTCTTTCCTGTTGTGAATTTCCAGTGACCTTAGCTGTTTGCTCGGGAAGTGGGGATTGATTACCACCTCCTCGAGCTCGTCGTTAGGTTGAAGGTCGGCGATTTCACGATTGTGCGGGAGTCAATGACAATAGTTGGGGGGTTGACTGAGCTTCGGTCGGCGTTGCCATTGAATATATGATATCGCGGTCCAATTTCCCCCTCTATTCCTCGATCAATATATCCTCCCTCAGCGAGGGCGGCCAAGCTGCTTTGATTTTACGCTCATCTTGAGCTCCACGCTTTGTGGAATGGAAAGAAAGCATGCCAATTGGTACGGGTGGCGAGCGGGAGTGCGAGGGCTTTCCCTTTTGTTGATTTGTCCTCGCCTTTTCCCTCTATTATTTTGTCCTTGCCCTCTATCTGCGGGCGAGGATGTCGGCCTTCTGTTCTTTCCTTTTTCCTCCAAAGTGCTCGGAGGAATCTCCCGGGCTGGTTCTTGATGGTAGCAACCCCGCGGGGTGTTAAATTTCACCCTTTGGTGGGGACGGACGCAACTATTCCCAATTCGGCTTTGGCCGATTCTGTAGAGAATGGCATTGTATTGGGAAGGAAGATCGACCACCATGAAAGTTATCTTGGCCGTCTTACGCATGGGTTTTTCTCCAATAGCTACGTCAAACACAATCGTCCCCTTTACCCTTACGGCGTGGTTTGTGAAGCCTTCGAGCATGCCCGCATATGGAGTGAGATGTGCTTCCGTCATTCTCATTCCAATCAAAGTGTGGTAGTAAAGTATGTCGCGGGCGGCTCCGGTATCTACCAACACACGGCCTATGTTTGCCCGGTTGATTCTCATTCGAGGGTGAGTGGGCGTGTGGAATGAAAAAGGGTGGAGGCAAGTTCACTCCTTTTGAACCCAATTTCCGGCTCTTCCTCCGGGGCCGGGCGGGGATGGAAAAAACCTTCTCTAATGTCCGAATTTGGAGAGACAAGCGCCTACTAGTGGGAGGCTCCTCCCCGATGAAGTTAATGTCGTAGTCCCCAAAATCGTCATCATTATTATCTCTTTCATTCTGTCTGGTCCCCGGGTGTGTCGTGCCATTCTTGATCATTGTTATTGGGGGCGTATTGGTTCCCTTAACCCACTTGGTTAGCTCCCGTTATTAATTTTATGGCTGGATTACTCGCTTGTGGAAACAATCCTCGATTCCGTGCAGTGGTCGTTGTGAAACTCCACGAAATTTAAGTCTACTCCTCTCATTTGGCTTTCGAAGCATGGGGGAGGAGGAGGAAAGTGCGAGGCTCTCATGATCACCACCCTTGGGTCGGTGAGCTTACTTATAAAGCCTGTTTCGGCCACGGCCTTTTTGAGCCTTTCGATCCCGGCCTCTGTTTTTGCCACGATTATTGGCATGAGCGGGCTCGGGGTGGTCTCTGGACTTGGCTTATCCTTTCTTTCGCGAAGCTCGTGGAGCGGAGCACAGCTAGGCTCTTCGGCGGAGGCAATGGCCGAGGCCCTTTCATACATTTCCTCCACCGATTTAGGTTTCTTTGGAGGCAAAATTCATTTTGAGGAAGGAGTTGCGAGGCCGCCTTCAAAACATAGTACGATGTCCCCCTCGTCCCGGGTCCACAATCTCCTCGCTCACCTTTCCTGAACCGGGATATATAATCTTTTGTAGGCTCATTTGGTGCACCTTGACACGGACGAGATCTGTCTTTGGTCTAGCGGGCACACACTGCTCCGGCAAGGCATTGAGGAAGAGGACTACGGGCGGCGAATATTTGGATACGGGGCTTGAGGGCTAGCATCCAAGATAGGGCCTTGCCGGTGAAGGTCGCGGCCAAGGCTTTGCACATCAGCGACTCATCCGCGGAGAATAAAGCCATCGGCCCTCAAATCTTCCCATATGACTCTTGGCATTTTGGATCCGTCATAGGTGTCCATGCGGGGGTTTGCCCTTACGGATCGGTGCCGCGCAATTTTATCGGCGAAGGCGTCCATAGTGCGGCCACACTTACGGGCGGCCTTCGATGGGTTTCCGCATCTTACGCATGAATTCCACAAACTCGGGGTTACGATCATCAACCTTTTGCTTTTTAGCCCGTGGAGTCACGGCCTTCTCCTTGGCCGGAGCCAAGGGTCGGCTTTGGACTTCGCACGGTGATTTGTGTGCCTCTTCCCCCTTTCCTCGCTATCATCTACATGCACCACGCTCCGTGCGGCGGTGTCAGCGCTGAGGTGGGTCAACCCGGTTTGCCCCACGGCTTGACTAGCAAGCGAGTGTGCGGGAGCTCGTTGGGAGAACCTTTGTGACCCTTGAGGAAGCTGTAGCCCTCCATTGGCCTCTATTTCAAATATTTCCATCTCCGCGTCGTTGATGGCCATGGCTTCCGCGACCGGTTTGGATTTGGAGGCTAGGATTTCCTTCCTTCTCGGGATGCGTGCAGGGAAAGTGGGGTGGTCGGATTGGTGTTTTTTATGCGAGCTTGGGGAGTTTTGGGCTAGTGTTTAGTAGGGCTTGGGCTTTCTCGGCCACGGGCTTCCTCGGTTAACCGGTGGAGAACTCGTTGGTGGGGATTTTGAGGCCGAGAATGGGCCCCCATTACGTTGAAGGCAGAGTTGGTTTGCCTTTCCCTATTGTTGTTGGAGGGTTCGGCTTGGTTCTCCTCCTCTATGGTTAAATGACCAGCATTTTTCAGAATTTGAGACATGTCTCAGAAAGACGAAAACAACTGAAAAGAAGTGTCTTTTGGCAGTCAGTTGTTTAGACTACAAGGTGTGTCTGAAAACAAAAGTTTTAAATGGGAAAAACTTAGTGATGTAAAAATAGAAGAGCCTTTCGGCCTTGAATTTGTTTAGGACACGTGAGGTGCCTTGAAAACAAAAGATTTTTAACGAGAAACGAAAGAAAGTCGACTTCCTAAGCAATGGAACCACCGATGACGCCACGGCTTTTCGGGGTCGGGAGCGGTTCAAGGATATGCGGCTAGGATATATTTGGTGGTTTTGTGTACCTAGATCACAACACAAACAAGCACCGATTAAGGTCGAAGTTGGATGTTACTCCAACTCGGGCCCTCGGGTGTGAGTAAGAATCGAGTAATAAGGCTTTGAATACCTTTGGAGTGTGTGTGTTTAGGTGTAGAGAGTAAAAGAGCTTACTCAATTGTATATGGAACTTACCTTGCCCCGAGGGGTAAAGGCCTTCTATTTATAGGCAATGCCGTGGTGCTTGTTGAGGTAAGCAATGAGATCGGCCCTAGGGGGCACTTTGGTATTTGACCGGCTACACGTGTCCGCAGCCTAATTGGGTCTGTCGGGGAGGGAACATTGGCTGTCAGGGGGACATGGTGAAAGGGACATGAGCCGTGTAGCCGGCTTATTGCATTAAATGGAATAGTAGGCGCCGGGTCGAGCCGCATTGAATGCGTGATGGGGAGGCAAGTGGCTGTCGAGCCGGTAAGCTAACTTGCTCGGTAAGGCTTGACATTTACAGGAAGACATGTGCCGCGGTCGACGTTGTGCCCGCAGTCAAAGATATATGACGCGAGCACGGTTGATGCGGGCATGACTTATGCGGGCACGGATCCAGCGAGCAGGGTCCCAATGGTCCTCGAAGAGGATGATGCGAGGAGGGACACGGTCTTGACCACAAGGGCCTATTTGTCCGCGGTCTTCCCTCCAGCGGTCTAGGAACTGCCACGTCACTGGTTCCTTGGGCTAGACCGAGCGCGGGCCCGGTCCAGTAGATCCGGGCTCATCAAGGAGAAACTCCCTTCTCGCTCACGTATGGGTCAGAGGCAATGGCTCCAGTTGAGGTAGCCCTACCCTCGTACAGAGTCACATACTTCGACGAGTCTCAAAACGAGGCAAACAGAAGGTGTGACCTGGACGATCTCGAAGGAAAGAGAATGCGGGCACATGAAAAAATGGTGAACTACAAACAGAAAGCGAAGAAGCACCATGATAAAAGAGTAAATAAAAGGAGTTTTTCAGTTGGAGACTGGGTACTCAGAAGCGTAGAGGTCCAAGGGACCCACACAGTTTCAACAAGTTGTCCCCGAAATGGGAAGGTCCGTATGAGGTTACAAAGATAGTCAAAGAGGGCACCTATATGTTGCGACCAAAAGAGGGAGAAGAGCTTAAGCACTCTGGAATAGCGACCACCTTAAGAGATACTTCTTTTGAAGTCTTTGTAATTTTTGGAAGGAGTATAGACTATATATATATAAGGGAGAAGTTATCATCATATTTTGATGCAAAAATCAATTCCCACCAAATTTCAAAGCTAAGGTGGATGCCCGCGTGCGGATGCCGGTGAGTTCAAGAGCCAACATATAAGCTCCTACTTGCCGATGCGCAAAGATCTAAGGATCCGCATGCCTATATATGTACAAAGATCCATTACGATCCGTGCTTGTGATCGCGGGGAGGACTCCCTCTCGCTCGCGTGACACCACCAGAATAAGTGGATATAGATGAACGTAGGTACAAAGGCCATGATGCCCGTGCCTACGGACTCTAGTGGGACAATGACCTGAAGTCCGGACCCACTAATTGCGCGAAGGACCTCGTTAGGGCCGTTACTCGCATGCCCGTATGTGACAAAGGCCTACATATAAGCCCGTTCACCAGATCGCCACGAGACCCTCACGAAAAACCTTAGGGAGTTTTGAATAAAGGGTCAAATAAGTGAGAACCTCCAATAAGGGGATACGAGATGCCGGGGGGTTAAAGGGCCTCTATGCTAAAATATGCTCCTACCTTTACATTGCGCGGACAATAGCCTCACGGCCACCTTACGCATGCCACATGAAAGTATGCTTGCCTTGGCTACTTTTGACTTACACCACGGCTCGCAAAGTACAGGAATAAGTGTAAATGGATGAGAGTGATCAAACTAGTTTAACAAAGCCAAATAGACAAGCGGGGTCAAGACCCCTAACTTTGCCACAAGGCTAAACAAACGCGATCATAGAAGAATAAGGCTGACTCTCACGAAAAGCCTAAGGGTTTTGAATAAAGAGTTAGGAAAACTCAAAAAATGCGGGCAGAGGGCCTACTAAATTTCTGCCCATGAAGGAGAGTATAAAGTTAATTGCAAGTCAAAAGCATTTGGAAAAAGTAATAGGCAAGAATACAGAAATGCTTGAGGTGCTCGAAAATTGCCAAACTACTCAAAATAGCCTACGAGACAAGCAATTAAGATAAATAATAAAGGAGCCCAGTGGAAAAACTGCTTCTATTAATGATTGAGAAAGTATTTACAATTTCCTACACTATTACAAAAAGAGATCCTATTCTACTACAACAAGAAAAAGCAAAATCCTAAACTTTAGGAGCTTGGTCCTTGGGTGCATCTGCAGTCTCCCCGTGACACCATCCGTGCCCTTACGAAGTTGGAGTTGGGGGAAGGAAGACGGGTCATCGGAATCTACATTATAGGGTCGAGAGATGGGCTCGAGGAGTGAAGGCTGGAGGCTGCCGCGAAGGAAAGAGATCTCCTATGGCGCCCATTTGGAAGAACTTTGAGCCAAGGCATCCCCGATGATATAGGGTTATCCCAGAACCGCGGTTCATCCAAATCGGCGATCGGGCTAAGAGCCGTCACTTCGCCACGGGAGGCGAGAGGCGGCGGACGGCTCAAACTTTTGACCTCGTCCTCGGACAAGGGAACTAGTGCATGCCCGGGCAAGCACTCATCATCCGTAGCAACAAGCGAGCCAATTACGACGACTCTGCACGGTGAACTTGCCAGTGGCCGCAAAATTCCTTATTTGCGTCGGACCCCGGACCTCATGCGAGCCGAGGTTTTCGGCAACGAGCCGATCCTTGAAAGCTTGGGAGTTCTTGTATTCCTCCACGGCTTCCTTGCGGACATCGTCGAGGGCGGACTTCCCCTCTGCCTCCATCCTTTTGTAGGGAGCGGCTCATCGGACGGCTCGTCCACCTTCTTCCCAGAGCCTCAGATCGGCCTTGGCGGCGTCCGGCTGGCCATGAGCTCTTTATTCCTGCAGGCTCCCACTCGTTTTATGCCCGCGGAGCTCATCCCGCTGACCCCTTATCCTCTCGAGGTCCTTCTCAGTGGGTCATCCTCTCTGGAAGCCCTTCAAATCATTCTCCTTACGAGTGAAGGCCACTTTCCTTGTCCTCCGGCGGGGAGTTCAAGGTTCCAATTCTTGTTTGAGCCTCCTCCGGCTCCGAAGTTTGGCCGCCAAGATGGAAGTTTTGTTCTCCACCTCGGCGGTCGAGTGTCACGGCTTTCACGCGGCCTGACACCTTATTACTCACCTGCGGGCAGAAAGATCAAAAGTTATACAGTGAAAAAAGTGGTGAAGCCAAAAGATTAAGATCAAGCGAGCATCTACCTCGGTCAGTGCGAGGCCTATATCCCCCACCAGGGCAGAGGCATTCTCCTCGACGACTATGCCTTTGTAGAAGTCCGGAGAGTATAGGCGGTTCGCCAGCCCGATCCCAACGGATGCATTGGCGAGTTCGGGCGTAAATATCCACCCGGTGATGTGAGACACCTCGGACAGCCTCTTCACGACCGCCGAGTCTCCTCGCGAGTGGTCAAGGAAAGCTGGATAAACGGCCGAGCAGATAGTGCCCCCAACAGGGGGAGAAGAAGCTGAAGCCACAGTAGGGGCAGTCATAGTCCGAGGAGGAGCATCCCCGACCTTCTGCAACTTCCTTTGTCCCTGTCCCTGCTCTCCATCCCTCTCGTTTCTCTTCCGAGAATCCATTTGATGGCCGGAAGGAATGGTGCGGCCAGGGGGAGAGCGGGAGCCTCTAGAACTGGAGGGAGGAGGACCCCTGGGGGGTGGAGGCAGATTCCCCGTAGTAGGGATAGGTTGGGGAAGGCTAAGGGGATCCCCGTCTTTCTACGCTCACAAGCGGGCACCGTCTTATCCTTGGTGGTGACCCCGCCCATCTCATTACGCCTCTTCGGGCGGCTTCCTTGTTGGCCTTCATGTTCTTGGCCTTCGGTTGGCGGCACTCGGTGGAGGAGCCATCGTAAATTGTATTCTTACGGATCTACTGCGGAGGGAAAGAGAAAAGGTTAGAATGCAGTCCAAAAAATCAAAGATAAAGATAAATTGGCAACAGTTATATGAAAACAGTTAGAGACCGATAAGTTCGGGAGGATCGCACTCAGCGCCCAGCATGCAGGTCTTACAATCCGCCTCAAATTGGTAGTGCTCGTGCACCCTCCAATCAGGGTCACGAGGCAACGACTCTATTGCTACTCTGGGGGCATGTGGGGCGCCCTCCTGCGAGCCACCCCGAGTAGATCAATAAGGGCTCATCCACTACAATTGTGCCTACATCATAAACGGGCTCCTCCCCGCTATCCAAGTAAAGGGCCAGATGCCTCTCTATGGCAGTGCGCATAGCATCGGCGAAGACGGGTCGGGATAAGCTGCTAGCGGACACCTTCATCGGACTGGACTGCGAGGCTTGGAAAAGGGCCATCCAAACCTAGACTCAATGACCAGGATATCCTTCTGGTTCCATTGGTCAAACTTGTTCGAAGGGGGAGAGAAGGTCTTGGTAGAGAAATTCCTAGCCTTCAAACCCAGAATGCCGCGGAGAATTTGGTTCTGATAGTAAGCGTAGAGCCCGGCCAGGGTGGGTTCATAGCCCATGAATGACCGCAAGCGGCTATGAAAGAAACAATGGCCACGATGGCATTGGGAGTCGGGTTCGTAGGGGAGGCGGTTGAACTCCCGGGAAGTCATAGTAAAAAGGATCGAGGCGGCCTCGAGGCCATTCTCAAATTGAGCACCATAGAAAACTAAGGCCCTATTATCCTCGCGGACATCGGCTACGTCTCCTGCCTCAACTTATCCTTCCCTTTATCGGAACGTGTCCTAAGGTGCGGACACGGTAGGCGTTGCGGTCACGTTATAAACCTCAGAAATATCCTCCTCCCAGTTGAGGATAGCCACTTCCTTGGCTTTCTTACTGCGGCCATGGCCAGGGTTCGCCTCAACAGCTGGCCGTTTGCCTTTATTACGGGCAGGGGCCTCAGCTACCTCCTCCTCGGAATCAGGGTCAGAAAAGGCATCCACGATGTTCGTGGTCTCAGCGGCCTTCTTAGAGGTCCCCGCACCCTCCTAAGTTCGACCTCGCGGTCATCCTCCTCGGTCTCCGTGCTCGTCGAGCCAAAGAGACCAGTGGCATCACCGCGGGCAGAGGTCACTTCATCCTCATCCTCCCCGCCTACGGTAGTCTCAAAATTTAGAGGCTCCAGCTCCTCACTACTACTCAGTTCAATGGGTTCAGCACCAGGGGCCGCGGGCACCACGTTGGGAAGTACCGTCCTCAGGGGCAGGACATCGAGGGTCATTCGGGTGTGCCGGTGCCCGCGCGGCATTGGTTTGTTCGGTGGTCCATTAGCTCACACTTTTCCCAATCGGTTATACGTTCGGGGACACGGATCGCTCTCCTCACAAGTTCAACGGCGTTCAGAGCCTGATCTCTCTCGCGGGGAAACCTGCACAAAACCCCCATTACAAAATTTCTTAGCCTTCGGTGATCCCCCAGCACCAGTACATTACGATTGTAGATGTACTTCTTCTTGGCCTCCCACAACCGGGGTGGGACAAAAGGCCCCAAATCATCTCTCTCACAGAAAAACAGGGAAACACCTAAGGGATAGCCTTATCCACCCCAATCCTACCTTCCTAAAGATACCACCAGTCCGTTTACAGACGGCAAAGATATCAGGGGTGGATCCATCTCCTAGTTCTACGGGACGGCGGGGTCCAAATTCTCGAGTGGTCATTATGCAAAACCCAGAAAGGGAAAAGAAAAATAGAGGGAGATGAAGAAGAGAAAGCACCCAATGTTACTTACGAAAAGAAAGCTTGAGGGTAGATTCGGAGAACGGTTGCACAAGAATTCGCAGCAAGAAGTTTCTCTCTCTAGAGCTCTTTGAATATTTGGAAACGGTAAAAGTGTTTGGGGTTTAAGGGTTTGGTATTTATAAGGCCTACCTATACGGGTTAACCCGTTAACCCGTATTAATTAGCCCACAAATCCAACCTCGGACCCTGAACCGTCTCCAAACGTTTGAAAATTCGAAAATTAAATACCTTTTGCATTTATTACCCCCTTGGATGGGCCGACACGTACCTCGACGTACCACTAACCCGTCTTTTCATCCGCCGAGGGGCCCACCTGTAACCGGGAGGCACGCCACGCAAGGGACCACGTGTCACTCACTGGTGCCTCCCGAACGCGTTCCTTTGGCCCATGGGGCCAAGCAACAAACAAGGAAAAACGCCAATGCCCCGGTGCTCGCTCGAGGAGCAATTGGAGCAGACCGAAGCTTCTAGTAGCTCTCACTCGGACCATAAATAATCACACTTGGAGCTAGGGGCCATTGATGAGCCGGATCTCTTGGACCGGGCCGCGCTCGGTCTAGCCCAAGGGAACCGGTGACGTGGCGGTTCCTAGACCGGCTGGAGGGAAGGCAGCGCGGACAAATAGGCCCTTGTGGTCAAGCCGTGTCCCTCCTCGCATCATCCTCTTCGAGGACCATTGGGACCACCTTTCGCTGGATCCGTGCCCGCAAGTCATGCCCGCATCAACCGTGCTCGCGTCATATATCTTTGGCTGCGGGCACGGCGTTGACCGCGGGCACATCTTGCTTCCCGGTTAAATGTCAAGCCTTGCCGAGCAAGTTAGCTGCGCTCGACGGAGCCACTTGCCGGCTCCCCATCACGCATTCAATGCGGCTCGAGTCCAGCGCCTACTATTCCATTTAATGCAATAAGCGGCTACACGGCTCATGTCCCTTTCACCCATGTCCCCCGGATACCAATGTTCCCTCCTGACGGGACCAATTAGCCGCGGACACGTGTAGCTGGTCAAATACCAAAGTGCCCCCTAGGGCTGATCTCATTGCTTACCTCAACAAGCACCATGGCATTGCCTATAAATAGAAGGCCTTTACCCCCTTGGGCAAGGTAAGTTCCATATACAATTGAGTAAGCTCTTTTACTCTCTACACCTAAACACACACACTCCAAAGGTATTCAAAGCCTTATTACTCAGTATTCTTACTCTCACACCCGAGGGCCTGAGTTGGAGTAACATCCAACTTCGACCTTAACGGTGCTTGTTTGTGTTGTGATCTAGGTACACAAAACCACCAAATATATCCTAGCCAGATATCCTTGAACCGCTCCTGACCCCGAAAAGCTGTGGCGTCATCAAAAATAATTTGAAATTATTTGTATCTATTATTGAAACCTGTTTTTTAGTGATAAAATACCAACTAAACTGCTTATATGATGTGTTAATAGCAAAGGTGAAAATTAAATAATCATATATGCGTGTGCACTTATTAGATAATATGATTTTATTTTTTTTAAATAGAAATAGAATTTGACCGGATTCATGTGCACTCTCACCTCCTACACTACATTGCTTGAGTGTCTCAAACACGTAAAAACAACCAAATAATATCGAAAGTACGTTTTTCAATATGTTTAATTTTTTGAGGAAAAAAAACCCAAATAAAAAAAACAAAAAAACATATGTAGGTCAAACCTGCAATTTATTGTCCGGATTTAACGGAACAAGCATGCTATGCTATGCGTACAAGTATTATTTATTGAAGGTCGAAGACATATGAGCAAATAAAAATTCTCATCCTATCCTATGATGATGAAAATATTCAATGTATCCACAGATAACACATACACATACACATACACTTATTTATTTATTTATTTATTTATTTATAATGCTTTTACTTTACTACACAAAAGATATACTCCCTCTATTTTAAATTGCACAAAAAAAATTGAACATAAATATTAAAAAGAAATAAGTATATAATATTAAGGCGTTGAGGGTATATATAGTAAAATACTCCCTCCGCCTCGATTTAATATTCTTAGTTTGACTTTTCACTCTTACTCTCTTACTACGTCTAGGTCCTTCATCTTCTTTTCGAGATGGACTATTTGTAGCTTCATAAGTTCTCTTATTAAAACTTATATCTTTCCTATCCTTAGCAGGAAAGATTTTTCAAAAAATGACGTGTTTCTTGATTTTATCGTCATTCCTTCATTCATATCAGGAATGTCCGACTTGTGCACTATAAATCGATATGCACTATTATTGTTGGCATATCCAATAAAGATGTAGTCAACCGTCTTGGGACCGATCTTTATTTGCTTAGGCTTAGGTACTTCAACCTTAGCTAGACACTCCCACACTTTAAGGTATTTATAACACGGCTTACGATTATGCCATAACTCGTAAGGAGTCTTATCAATTTCTTTCTTGGGTATCTTATTAAGAATGTAGTTGGACGTGAGTATGACTTCTCCCCACAAGTTATCGGGTAAGCCTGAACTGATTAATAGCGCATTCATCATCTCCTTAAGAGTACGATTCTTTCGTTCAGCTACTCCGTTAGACTGAGGTGTATATGGTGTTGTCGTTTGATGAATAATGTCAGATTCCCAGCATAATCCTTCAAACGGAGTGACATATTCTCCTCCTCTATCACTTCGAATCTTCTTAATCTTTACATTAAGTTGATTCTCAACTTCATTCTTATAAGTTTGGAAAGCCATTAGTGCTTCATCCTTACTTTTCAAGAGATATTCATAGCAATATTTAGTGCAATCGTCTATAAAAGTAATGAAATACTTTTTCCCACCTCAAGTTTGCACTAACTTTAGATCACAAATATATGTGTGAACTAACTCAAGAGGTGTCGTGTTTCTTGTCACTGAAGAAAATGATGACTTAGTCACTTTCGCTTCAACGCAAATTTCACACTTGTCGGTCGAATCGAATTTATTCATAGAAATTAATTCTTGACTCACTAACTTCTTAATTGTTTTGTAATTTACGTGACCTAATCTATCATGCCATAAATTAGGACTATCCAACAAGTAGACATAAGAAACAAATTTTCATTCTTCGCTTCAAAGCGAATAATATTTCTTACATTCATTTTGAATAGGCCCTTTTCAAGGTACCCATTTTCAAGAAGCATATCATTCTTGGTCAATACAAAGTTTTCTAACTCAAACACTAGTCTAAATCCAACCATGCTCAACAGTAACCCTGAAACCAGGTTCTTGCGAATGTCTGGGACATGCAGCACATCTATGAGAGTTAGCTCTTTGCCTGAAGACATCTTCAGTATAACCTTTTCAAGTCCAATGACGTTGAAAGTGACACCGTTTCCCATACACACCATCTTTCCACTGATAGGAGTGTATGACGAAAAGCAAAATCGATCTGCACATATGTGGCGGGTAGCCCCAGTGTCTATCCACCATTTATTACTGGTGTCTTCGAGATTTGCTAAGGTAGCTTCAAAGGTTTCACACATCATTGCTTCTAAATCAAGCCCATTCAGCCTTTCAATAATGGTGGCTTGATTTCTGGAGTTGGTCTCTTGAATCTTGTAGACCCGTTCCAATGAGTTCCAAAACTCCTTGGTTGTGTCCATGAAACGGTACTCCTCGTATAGGAATTTACTTAGCCCACTCAATATGTACATTTTACATATGAGATTTTCATGATTCCATGCCTCTGTGGCTATCCGTCCTTGCGGATCTGAATCATCATCCCGACTAGCGGGAATATCTTTTTCAACGAACATCTTCAAACCGAGGTTGGTTAAGAGCTACATCATCTTTTGTTGCCAGCTTTTGAAGTCCGCACCTCCGAACTTCGTTGTTTTCTTGCCAAGTGTTGGATAATTATGAACCGGAGCGGACGCAACAATCTGGTTCGTTGCATTTGACTGATGAGGGTGGGTAACCCCGAACAACTGAGAGGGTTTATTTTCAGTTGACATTTTCTTAAGAAAACGTAAAATTACTTCTTACGATTGTTAGGAAAAATTAACGGAATTCGAAAAGGCTTTCTGTAAGAAAATAACTGAAAATAAATAATTGCCCTGCACTGGTGCTAACGGTTACTGACAATCTTCTCGTAAGATGCAACGACTTGAACTGTCGTTAATAGGAGCACTACAAATTAACGACTACGGCGAACAAATCTGAGTATTTGGAAATTCTGGACTTGAAGGAAATTTATGCTTCAAGATGCTCTCTCTCGCTAATGATAGTTAGATGACTGAATGAATGAAACTGACCATCCTGAGGGGGCTATTAATAGTTTTCCAAGAGTTCTAGTGACCATTCTGTAAAGAGTCACAATTCTGCCTTGATCAATCCTGGCCGTCGGATCGCACCTGATCGAGAACCAGATTCAGCGAATCGGCTCCGATCCAGTGTGAACGGGTGTAACACCCATTCGCTCCAACATGCACCTGGTCCGCACACATACACAAATGGGTACGGATCATATTCAGCGACCCAAGGCCCACGAACATGCACAACCAGAAGCCCAATACACGACCCACTTCACCTGGGTAGCCCAGACCTTAACCAGCAACATGCCTGGGCCGAGCCACCTCTAGCCGACCAAATGCAAGAACCGAACCAAACCGCCTGAACCACTCGAGTCATGAAGTTTGGAAATTTCTCAAAAGTTTAAGGCTCCTAGCGACGATGTGCACGTGCAAAGAGTGCGCCTCAAAAGCGCCCAATGCGGGCTTCGCGCGCTTCGCGGTTGAGGTCCAATTTGAGCTAGTTCAAAATATCACAATTGGGCCACTCCTTTCATAGTTGGCCCATGAACCACTAGGTTGCATGGTAGGAGGATAATATTTGATTATTACTTCCTTGAAGTGAATGAGTTTATAAACTCAACTACTTTTTGATTTCTAGGCAATGTGGGATATGACTTTCCATATTCACGAACTCTTCGTAAACTCATTTCAAATTACATACTTTGAGTATTAATTTCTCATTCACCACAATTTGATTTTAAGAGAATCTAGACATCTCATTAATCTACTCCGAATGTTGATCAAAAGTTGATCAAACCTATATTTAAACCAAATTTTCAACAATAGTAAGTGAATCGGTTGACGTGTATATAACAGATAAGTCTCATTGATTAAAAAATATTATAAATTTTTATTTTGGCCTTTTAAAAAGGATAACTAAATTTAAATAAAAAAAATTTACAATTTTAAATAGGAAAGTTGAAAGATTTATTTATTTGGCCATAGGCCTAGCTAGTTGATTACTCCATGCCATATGCGTTGGTCTTGAGCATTGAGTGTACAATCTACACTTTGTTCGATATTTTCATAATTGGAAATCATGACAGTAATAATAAACTATGAGTAACTCTTATGAAAAACTATATTTTTTTTAAATGTTATAAAAAACTAATTTTCAAACCATTCATCACTCTTATTAGTTAGACTTAGTGCTTTAAAACTAGTTTTTTTTTATGTTACGAAAAAACTAATTTTTGCAAGATTTTGGCATAAACTATCTTCATTCCTAAAAAATAATTTTATTTAATTTTTTAGGATCAAACTTTGTCTAAACATAATATCTACCTAATCATTTTAATAAAATTGTTATTAATAAATTAATAAATAATTTAATAATAAAATATTAAAAATTTCACTAAAATAATTAGATTGACATTAATATTTAGTAATAAATAACCCTAGGCCGTTTGGTGCATGAAAATTTGGGGGCAGGAACGTAAATTTTATTTACAATAGATAATGCATATCTTTGTTTGGTGTATCTTTAACAATGGATAAAAAGCTAGTTATTCGTTTACTATAGATATCAAATATCAATATAGATATCAAATATCAAAAGTGATTTGTTAATAACAATTTTTAAAATTTTACTAGAATGATTATATTAACATTAATATTTGATCATCAAAATTTGAATGTGACCAATTTAAATCGGACAAAGAAATATGTTAGGGCTCCCAGGGTGCAGAGAGCTCCCAAGGATCACAGCTCTCAAGGAGCGCCTGTAAAGAGCGCGAGCTCCCAAGTAATGATTGCTCCGGGAGTAGGTATGGTTTCCGGATTTTGAGATCTCTTTTCATGAATTTTGTGATATATTTTCTTATCAGTTTATGTATATCATTTCTTGTTTATGTGTATTTATATCAATTAGTTAGCGATATTTTAGAAATTTGTATCAATCAAGTTATTAGTGTAATCTTATGGATTAATAAAGATTGTAAATATTTGTAACAAAATTAGGCCTATATCTTTAGGTTGTATAAATAACCGTTCACTACAATGGAATAAACATAGAAAATTCTTCCATCTCTCCCTTTTGGTTTCTTAACTTGGTAACAGAGCGACAATCTTGAAAAACTCAAACCCAACCAAACTCGAAGCAATGTCGCCCGGGAATGGTGAGAAGAGTGAGAAATAAACCCTCTATTTTCTTTCATAGAGTGATATTCCTGGACAGATTCTCACTCACGTACAATTGAAGGGAGAGAACTATGAAGAATGGGCCCGATTTTCAAGGGCTCCTTGAGAGCCAAGATGAAGACCAGCTTCATTGATGGAACAATTGATCGCCCTACGAAGGCGAATGAGCTGGAATTGTGGTGGACCGTAAACTCAATAGTAGTGTCTTGGGTATTTAACACCATTAAACCAAACTTAAGATCCACGGTGACTTACGTGGATGAAGCGAAGCTGTTGTGAGATGATCTGGAACAGAGGTTTTCCATTAGAAATGGACCGAGGGTCCAACAAATAAAGTATGGCCTTGCCAACTGCAAACAACATAAGAGTGAAAGAGTAGCCACTTATTATGGTTGCATCAAGAAACTGTGGGATGAACTTAATGACTATGACAAAATTCTGGCGTCTGCATGCACCGGTTGTCGGTGTGATATTAAACATAAAGTTGTCTCAGCGAGGGGAGGAGGAACGGGTGCACACATTTGTCATGGAATTGGAGACGTCTAAGTTCGAGAATGTGAAATCAAACATTCTAAACTCACAGCCTCTACCCAACGTAAACAAAGTTTATTCAATGGTAATGAGAGAGGAATGTGTCAAAGGAAACGCGCGATAAGACTACTCAGAACCTATGAGCTTTGTGGTGTACACCAACGTTGGGGACTCCAGGAGGAGCGGAAAGACATGATCTATGTTATTTGCGGCCACTACAAGAAGAAGGGACATGGAGATGATTCTTGTTTCAAGCTTGTGGGATATCCGGAATGGTGGGGCAAGCAGTCCACAAGAAATGGAAAAGGAAAGAAAGGGCAGTGTGTCGCTGGAGGAACGAGAGGACATGCGTCTTTTCGCACTCGAGCCAATACTGTACGAATGAAGGATGAGCGTAGGGATGACAGATACAGAGCGTGCTCAACTTTTGGGACTCACAAGTAAACAATGAAGCAGTTCAAAGCCATGGTGCAGACCAACCTTAAACCTAATGAGCACATGAATGGTAAGATGAATGATGAATCTTGGCTAGTAAATAGTGGGGCTAATCAGCATATAATAGAGAATATTGCTTTACTTAGCAATGTTCATAATAATATTGAATCCTGTCGAGTGGGGCTGCCCAATGGGAAATACATCGTTGCTATAAAAGAAGACGGTGTCAAAATTGGGCCGCAAATGACTCTACATAATGTGTTATATGTTCCATTCAATTGCAACTTATTATATGTATCACAAATGCTTAGAGGCTCAAATAATTTAGTGCATTTCACTGACAAACTTTGTGTTATACAGGATCGAACGTCAAAGACGTTGATCGGTAGGGGTGAACAAAACGAGGGGATTTACTACTTGAAGATGAAACTTGAAGCGTAAGTTTGTGGTGCTAAGGAGATTGGGAAGCACGAGTTATGGCATCAACGATTAGGGCATCCATTGAATAAAGTAGTTAGTTTACTTTCTTTCGTTAGTCAAAATAGTGCTAGTAAGCATGTTTGTGAAATTTGCCTCCGAGCTAAACAGACTACAGACAAGTTTCTGCCTAGTGACAATAATTCAACTGAGGTTTTTGAATTAATTTATGTTGATTATTGGGGTGATTATTTTATGTGGCGCACATTATTTTCTGACAATTGTGGATGATTGCCCTCGTGCCGTGTGGCTCTACTTAGTACGTTCTAAAGATAATGTTCCTCAAATCTTTAAAAAAAAATGGTCATGATAGAACGATAGTTTGACAAACGTGTCAAAATGGTGTGAATTGATAATGAGAATGAATTTACATGTCTTGAAAAATATTTTACTGAAAATGGGATTGTGCATCGCACCACATGTATTCACACTTTACAACAAAATGGTAGAGTAGAACGAAAGCATTATCACATTTTGAATGTGGCACGTGCTTTGCGGTTCAGGTTGGCTTGCCAATTAGATTTTGGGGTGAGTGTGTTTTAACGGTTGGTTATTTGATTAATCGCACTCATTCAAAATTATTTCATGGAAAAACCCCTTAAGAAATCATTTTTGGCAAAGTACCAAAATATAAAATATTCGAGTTTCCGGTTCTCTTTGTTATGCCCACTATTCTCGTCAAGATAATGATAAATTTGCTAGTCGAAGTCGAAGGTGTGTCTTTTTGGGTTACCCATTTGGTAAGAAGTGGTGGTTATTGTATGATATTTGTGAAAATAAGACTTTTGTGTCTCGTGGTATTGTATTTCCCCTTCTTGGATCAAGGTGAGAGTCTAAATGAGGAGATTGTAGGTCCTAATTTCATTAAATTTTATTAACCAATTGAACTGAAGATTGAAGAAGCCAGAACTCCTGATCCAGGTTCCCCTAGTGCTCCTGAGCCATGTGATCCTAGTGTCCCTAAGTCAGGCACCCCTAGTGCTCCTGAGCTAGGCACCCCTAGTGCTGCTCCAGGCATTGAGGTTGAGGTTCCATTTGAAATGTTATGGAGAGTGCAGTGATTAAAGGGCCAATCACTTAAAAAGACCTTGTTAATTTAGGCAGAGGACAACAAACAAAAATTCATTCAACACGATATACTTCTGTCGAGTATGAATTATGAATACATCAGACACACAACGTTCGAGCTAGCCCCTCGTCAAGCTCACCCTCTCCAAACAAGTCTTCAGGTACTCTTTATTCATTATCACATTTTGTTAATTGCACTAAATTTTCTCCCGCACATCATTGTTTTCTTGCCGTAATTGATACATATGTTGAGCCTAGAACTTTGCAGAAGCTGTGAAGTCAGAAGAGTACAGGGCAGCCATGCACACTGAGCTTGATGCTCTATATCAAAATGGGACGTGGGACCTTGTGAATGCTCCTAATGGTAAAAAGGTTATCCGGAGAAAATGGGTTTATACAATCAAATATAAGACAGATGGCACGGTGGAACGTTACAAGGCAGGGTTAGTGATTCTGGGTAACCATCAAGTGGAAGGCATAGACTACAAAAAAACATTTTCTCCAACTGTTCGAATGGTTACAATGCGATGTTTCTTTCTATTATCGCGGCCTGCGGTTGGGAGCTTCATCAAATGGACATCCACAACGCCTTCTTGCATGAAGATTTGAGTGAGGAGATATATATGAAACTTCCCTTGGGGTATCGACCTAATCTGTCAAAAGAATATAAGCTCCAAAAGTCCTTATATGGGTTACATCAGGCACCTCGTTGTTGGTTTGCGAAGCTATCTCCTTGTGAATGTGTGCCCAAATTTTGTGTTTGTTGGATTCACGCGAGTTTGAAGACATCCGGTTTAATTTGAAAAAACGGAGTCGCCACGCCATTTTGATTACCTCAAAACTTTGAAAAAAAGGTTTTTATGGGTTCGGAGGTTAAGTTACCCCTTGGGAAGAACGGATCGTCGTTCACCCAAAGTGCCTTGCCGGAGCAAGTCTCCCAAGATCCCATTAATCATGCTTGCTTGCGTGCTTTCTTGTGTGCATGTGTTTGAAAATAAGAGGAGAATGTCCCAAGTCGTCTTCCGGACGTACAAACCATTTATTGGTTGTCGCTCGGGATTTCTTGGATTTTATGTATTCGGGATTATGATCCCGTCCTCATCTTGGACTTGTGATCATCGCATTTTTGGACCTTGGGACTTGCGTGATCGAGAGAATGACTCTCTTTATAGTCAAAGATGAGGTTCTTTAGAAAAGGAGGGTCCTTAGCCCATCAATCCTACACTTTAAGATGGTCGAGCTCATATAGATGCTTCATACTCATCTTAAGTGATAATCGGAGATATAGGGTTCAAAGGTGTCCCTTTCTAAAGAGATTATGAAACCTTTATGGAAGGAACGATGTAAAGATAGGATCTTTTACACCGGTCCGTTCCGAGGTTACTAATGGGGGAATGGGGAAATGCATGTAAAAATGACATTTTTAATGAAAAGATGACATTTTTGGGTTGCAAAGGATGCATTTGATTTAAAGAAATGATCTTTATTGCAAAGGATGCATAAAGACACAATTTTTATGCAAATGATGCATTTTTATGAAGAAATTGGAATTCAATATGCAAAGGATGCATAAAGATTGCATTTTGAAAAGCATAGGATGCTAGTTTATGGTAAAGACATGATCTTTAAAGCAAATGATGCTTGGAAAAGGGATTTTGAATGCAAAGGATGCATTTTGAAAGATTTGATTTTTATATGCAAAGGATGCATAAAGATGACATTTTTATTGGAAAATAGGGGTTTTAGGTGCAAAGGATGCACCTTTATGGATAAAGACTACATTTTTAATGGCAAATGATGCCTAATGCATGCAAAGGGGAAGGGGGAATATATAAAGATATGATCTTTAATCTACCAAGTCCCAAGCAAGATAAAAGCAATGCAATGAGCAATTATAGAGCAATTAAGATGCAAGGTTAGGGCGTGCGAGGTTACCAATGGCTTCCTCTTCTTCTTTGGACGGAGCTAGGAGGAGGACTTGATCTAGGGATCTTCAAGGAGGAGGGAGGTGACTTCTTGGCCTTCTTCTTCCCCTTCTTGAACTTCCAGTTGCTCTTGGGAGGCTTCTTCACGTATTATGAGTATTTGTGGGTGATTTTGTTCATGATCAAATGGGTAGAGGAGGGCTCTATTTATAGGCGATGCGGAAATCGCCAATGAAGCCGTGCGGCTAGGGACCTCAAGCTAATGCAGCCGTGCGGCATTATCCCTTGTGACTCAGCATTTTTAGAACCATGCAAGGTGGCAATATCTAGAAGCTTCCTCCCAATTAAGAAAAACGTGTTTCTTAATTGGGAAGGTTCCTTTTCAGCCTTTTATTCAATTTGGAACAGTTCCGGAATATTTCCGGAACACTAGGAAAGGTCAGGGAATTACGGAAACTTACGAAATTGCCGGGAAATTTAACTTAGGAAGGCATGAGGCAGATTTGGGTACTTACGAAGCCCTCGGCAACGTCACTTGCAAGGCGAGTGGGGTTTCGATAGAAAAGGATCCGATCGGCGAATGCCGAGACGGATTGAGAGACCGAAGTGGTCGAGTGGGTGAACCTCACGGAAGGCTACCTACGTATCAGTGGGAATCAAGCCGAGGCCGTAGTTCGGAGTAGATCTGCTGAGGAATGGAGAAGAGAAACTGGTCTCTTGCTGGGGAAGTAAAAGAAAATGACCTAGGAGGTCAAGCAATTGATCCTACTGGGGATATGCTAGGAGTGACCAATGTGGTCAGATATCTGAACCTCTATGAGGGATTACTTCATCGCTGATGAGTGACGAAGGAACAGGGTGACCAAAGTGGTTGGATGGCTGGACCTTTTATAAAAGGCTACCTACGTATCCCGGAGGAATCAAGCCTTGATCGTAGTTCAAGCATCACTAGATAGTTAGGAACGATGTCTAGGATCCTTGAAGGTTTTGACAATTAATGAAAATTTGTCTTTGACATTATTTCATTCTAACGGAAGCTAAAGCTTACGGCGCTATCTCTTTTGACGAGAGATAGAGGGAGCTAAAGGCTGGATGACGTTATTTCTTTATGACGGAAATAACGGAGACTAAAGCTTACGGCGCTATCTCTTTTGACGAGATAGAGGTAGCTAAAGCTGGATGACGTTATTTCTTTATGACGGAAATAACGGAGACCAAAGCTTACGGCGCTATCTCTTTTGACGAGAGATAGAGGAGCTAAAGCTAGATGACATTATTTCTTTATGACGGAAATAACGGAGACTAAAGCTTATGGCGCTATCTCTTTTGACGAGAGATAGAGGTAACTAAAGCTAGATGACGTTATTTCTTTATGACGAAATAACGGAGACAGCTTACGGCGCTATCTCTTTTGACGAGAGATAGAGGAGCTAAAGCTGGATGACATTATTTCTTTATGACGGAAATAACGGCGACTAACGCTTACGGCGCTCTCTCTTTTGAGAGATAGAGGGAGCTAAAGCTAGATGACGTTATTTCTTTATGACGAAAATAACGGAGACTAAAGCTTACGGCGCTGTCTCTTTTGAGAGATAGAGGAGCTAAAGCTAGATAGCGTTATTTCTTTATGACGGAAATAACGGAGACCAAAGCTTACGGCGCTATCTCTTTTTGTGAGAGATAGAGGAGCTAAAGCTAGATGACGTTATTTCTTTATGACGGAAATAACGGAGACTAAAGCTTACGGCGCTATCTCTTTTGACGAGAGATAGAGGAGGCTAAAGCTGGAAGAACTTAAGCATACTTCACTATTCGTGATAGAGGTAGCTTAAGTTCAGAGAACTTAGCATACGTCACTATTCGGGATAGAGGTAGCTTAAGTTTAGAGAACTTAGCATACGTCACTATTCGGGATAGAGGTAGCTTAAGTTTAGAGTTTTGACAATTCGGAGGTTGTCACCTAGCATTATCCCGTTATAACGGAATTAACGGAGGCGACTGGGAAGAAAGCTCAATTGCTTAGGAGATAAGGGATATCTTCTGGAAAAGATGTTATCTTAGTTAAAAGATAACGGGAATCGCATGCCCAAATGGAAGGTCCAGGGGTAGGATTGTAATTCTACGCCCGGAAGCGAATGAGGCCGCCCGACATGAGATGGAGAAAAAGAAAGCCGTACGGCTAGAAGCTGATTTTTTCAGTTATTTAAGCAGATTTGAACGGGCATTGGGCATTATTGCCGCCCAGAGGCTAGGAAGAGAGAGAGAGAAAGGAGAGAATTTACGCAAAATTCTTCAATTTCCTTTGCTTCTATCGATTGGAATGGATCGGAGGGCAATCCTCAGCGAGGCAAGCAAGAAGAAACATCTCCGCGGCTGCAAGAAGGAGGAGGAAAGAGCTCGTTCGGAACGGAAAGAAAGTATGACTTTCTTACGCCTCCGTCGAGCTTTGCAGGAGAAGAGAGCACAAATCGACGAACCCGCGTCCGGTTGGGGTAAGCATTCTTATTTGGCTCAATTCCGTCGATTTTGATTGAGTTTTCATTGATTTAGGACTTGACCCGAATTTTAGGAATTTTCTAGGATTTTCCTAGGATTTTTGAATGATTTTGAGACATTGACGATGAACCTATGAGGCTAAGAATATGCAATGTGCAATTTATTTGATAAAAATAATGGGAATGACCCACTTTTTTCTCGAAAATAATTGTCTAAAATGAGACGGAGTTCTTGCATGTGCTAGAACTAAGTCAAAATTTTGATTATCAAGATTTTTGGAAGATGAAAAGGATTCATGCATGCCATTTTTGAAAGAATAATGCTTATGTGCAAAGAATTGTGAAAATTGTGATTTCGTGCTTTAGGAAAGCAATGGGACTTGACATGACGTGTTTCAAGTGATGAAAGACGCTTTTTTGATGCAAATGATGCTAGAAAAACTTTTGTGAATGCTTTTCTTTTGAAAACATGTGCACTTTTTTGAATATATGCATGCTTTTGAAAATGATGAATGATTGACACACTTCTTTGTTGTGCTTGTCTACGGGAGAACAAATCCAGGGGGACCATACGAGATAGCGGTCGAGACTTTGGCGAGAGGATGCAGGATTTCGAGAAGAATGGGGTAAATCCCAAGCGGTGGTGCGGGCTACCGGCCTAGATCTATTCATCGAGGCTATCGGCAGGGGATCCACATCACCTCGAAGAAGCGAGGGCTTGGTCCGGGCCCTATCGAGTTTTGGTGGGATAGCACCGCCCATAGCTTCCATACGAGTGGGGAGAGGCGACGGTGACTCCTGGCGATTTCACGGCTATGCGGTCTACGAGTTCGCGGGAGGCCCGTGACTTGGAGAGACCACATTACGGTGAGGAGTTCCGAGCTTTAGTTGGATTTGAGTGATTCCCAGTAGGGTATGGAGACGCGGAATGTCGAGTGGCGATCGAGCTGCATACGGGACTTTGCCGTTAGCGATGTGACTGCCCAGCAGTTGGCTAGAGCCTTTGTATGGTTGATGCTATCAATCACCATTTTTGCTAATTCTGGGACACTGGTCATGACTTGCCTTCTCGACTCTTTGGAGGATGTGGATGGGATAGGGACGGTCTCTTGGGGAGAGGCCGGATTGGCGGAGCTCTACTTCTCTTTGGACATGTACAGTCGGAACAAGGCTGCTTCCATGGACTGTTTCTCCTTTGCCCTTGAGGTAGTCTCCTTTTCTTTCTCTTTCTTTTCTTGTCTTGAGACTTTTATGAGAGAGAAATGACCCTTTTGATGTTTTGAACATGCAGGTGCAGTTACGTGAGGTGATCGGGTTCTTTAGTGGAACCCAGAGTGATATCACCATCTTTCTGCTATGGTTATTTGGAGGAGATGCGAGGGATAAGTTCACGGGAAAGACCCGGATCACTTTTGACTACAAGATGGTGAGGCCGGTCATCAACAGGGATGGGCACGATGGAGTGGACTTCTACCCTTGGGGCGGTATCAGGAGATTTTCTTTGGGAGAGGCCATTGAGGCGACGAGGCGAGCGGAGATGGCTGAGGGCGACATGTGATGTCATATATTTGGGGACCGTTTCTCGAGCGGCATAGCCATGTCCCTCCATTGGACGCCATTACTCCTCGGGATCCTCCGGCACGGATCTTTGCGGCCCGAGGATTGGCCGAGAGGATGAGATTGCTAGAGTACCGGGCGGGCGTGGCCGCCGAGGAGTACTGACATGGATACCCCTACGTTTGTGTTTGTGGAGCGGCGGCGAGGAGCGCCACGAAGCTAGTGAAGGCAGCGGTCACTCGGGGATATGGGGAGGATGAGCCTCTTGACCCGCCGATCCCTCCTGCGCATCTGTCCTATGTGGTCCATGGAGTTCCGAGGAGGATGAGGATTCTGTCCCGACACTAGGGAGCCCCGGTATACCACTGCGCTTTGACTGACCTTTGTAAGTATACTTTTAGGGTCTTTCCCTTTTCGGCTTTCTTTGCTTTTGCAATTACGAGATTTTACGAGATTTTTACGAGATTTTCTCTTCTTTTCTCGGGTTCCGGCTCGCACTTATGATAAGTGGTCGGGCGAGAATAGGGGCTGGAAGGACATGTGCTGGTCCCTTCGAGGAAGGCGCTGCGCTTGAGGCGGCGGCGGATGCACGGGAGCCGGGCGCGAGACGGCATGTCGGGGGCACGGCGTCTACCTCATCGGCCTCGGAGTACTCTTCCGGTGCCATGCCTCGGGGCGGGGACCCATGGCGACATTACGGAGGCGGTGGCGAGTATGGGCACGATAATGTCCATTTGTCGATGTGAGCGACCGGGAGGACTTGATGAGGAGGCTAGCGTCTATGGTGAGCGGTGATGAGGAAGAGGAAGAATCGGAGGCCTAGGAGGTCTCTAGAGTGGAATTAGGAACAAAACAAACAATGAACACATTTGATGCACACTTTGTTTATTTTTGCTTTATTTGGGCGCCGATGGGGCGAAGACATTGTATTAATGCTTTATTTACTTTCCTAATTTATGCTTTTTAAATTTGCATATTATCGAGCCTCGGGGCAGCTTTTTGCTTGGAATTGGGGTGGCGGGCCAAAATGATTTATAATGGTATATAAATGCTTGAATGGCTTGGATATGTTTTTGTACGAGGTTTTGGTTGAAAAAGTGGGGTGAAAACTCCCTTTGGGCAGCAACTTGGTTGCTGCAGAATTTTCTGAGATGGCTAATGTAGCCGTGCGGTTTTGTCCGGAAGGGCAAATGAAGCCGTGCGGCTCACGGTTCTGTCTGAGCTGGTTATTTACGAATAAAAGCAAGGCTTGGCCATTTCATTTCATTTTCAACTTAGACTTGTCCCAATTGTTCCCGAGCACATTTTGGACTTAAAGACACCATCTTTGGTCATTTTGCAATGGAGAAGCCCGTCGGATTGCAAAGGGAAGCGAGACCGTTTTACGTCCGATCTTCAATCTTGGGTGAAGCATAACTTCCAATCTCACAAGGGGCTGCTTGATTCTTCCTTCAAGATCAAGTCTTTATGGCATTTGAGGGATCTCCCGCCCGATTGGGACCTTTTGAGGAAGCAGACGGCAAGGTTTTGGGACGTCAGGAGACATGTTTCTTGCTTTTCTTACAACGAGATTGTCCCAACGCATGAAGACTTCCGAGCCTTGATTGGGGGTCCAGAAATTGAGGCTATATCTATTCCGCTGTCGGAGACGTGCCGGTGGCGGTAAAGCTTGCATCTTTTACGAGATTTCTTTGGAGAGGTGAGGGGATGATGATAGCCCGGACGGGATTGACCTTTACGATATCCGGGCGAGGTTTGGGTCTCCGGCTATAGGCTGCGACCACGGTGGCTATGGATGCCTTCATTCTCTGCATATTTTACGCTTTGTTCACCGTTGAGTCCGTGGGGATCTGTCATGGTGGTCTCTTGGACATGGTCGAGAGGCTGCGAGTGGGAAGGACATTGTCCCATTGGTTTTGGGAGAGACCCTTCATGGCATTGATAGGATGGCTAGGGAGACCATTTCATGAGGTGCAGGAGTCAGTGTGCGACTTTGTGGGCTGCGGGGAGAGGCTCGGGGCTTTGCCGGGGGCTTTGCCGACTCGGTGCCCTTGGGTGATTTCTCGGAGAGGTGCAGGCAACGGGACCGGGGTAGGCTGGGAGGCGACGATGGCTAGGCTATCCACTTCGGACATCCGTTGGTGGATACCTCATTGGAGATTGCGGACCGGGGAGGATATTTCGGGAGTCTTATCTTTGTGAGGGTTCCGGGGTTCTGGCTGGTCGTCCTTCTACATTCCTGTTTGGTATCCGGGCGGTTTGGGGCTTTACGGGAGCCATTGAGTGATTGGGAGGACATCCGGACCATGGAGGTGGTGCCATTGGACATGAGAGATCCGGCCGGCTTCTCATTCTTCTCGAGGGCTTGGACATATCTTGCTTTCCCACCCGGGGCTATCTTCGGGAGCGGGAAGAGCACCATCTTGACCACTGTCTACTTGGGCAGTACGAGAGGAAATGGGAGCGACTCGGGTCATTTTGGGGGAAAGACGTCGAGGCTTTATTGGGAGCGGCTGCGACTCGAGTAGGACTACGAGGGAGGCGAGGCTAAGGCGAGTCGCCATAACCGGTCGGGTGACGATCGGGGATATGGAGGCTCGATACAAGAGATTGTCAGGTCGCTCCTTTGGCGAGGCTCGGAGGGAGGAAGTGCGGACTCGTGCTCGTGTAGAGAGGGCACTTATTGACACGGGTTTGATAGAGGCTCCGGTGAGGATCTGGGAGATCGGGATAAGGGATACCGACCTTATAGAAAAGAAGAGAAAGAAAACTCGACGGGGTCGAGGTAAAGGGAAGAAGACCGAAGACTCGGCGAATGACGGCGACGAGATCTTTTCTTAGGATTCCCTTATTGCCATTTTGCAAACACATTAGTTTATTTAGGCATTTTTGTATTTTAGATCTTTGTAGCGAGGTTAGCGAGTCAAGAGTAGACCGTGCTTGAACTCATCAAGAAGTTTTTAACTTGTAATGAACAAGAAATATTATCTTAGAAATTAGTCAAGACACATTTCATGGAAATTCAAATGTCTTATTGATTGGGACCCGTTTTATGAAAAGCTGAAATACCCTTTATTATTTAGGACGCACTTCATGGAAGCTTGATTGTCCTTTTTATTGTTTAGACCGAACCATATATGGGCCTACGTTCCCCTTTTACAAGAAAGACTAAGGGGCTCGGGTCTTCGTAGTTCATTACGGTGAACTATATATATTTTTCTCTTTTTTTTATTCTTTTATGTGCGGCCATGTCTTTTGCCTAGACCGCCCTTTTTGGGGTTTTCGGCCTAGTGGGCATTACTCTTTTGCACTAAGATTTTTTCTCTTTTTTTTTTATGTGCAACACTGCCTTTTGCCTAGACCGCCCTTTTTGGGGTTTTCAGCCTAGCTGGGTATTAATCTTTTTGCACTTTTTTTTTTATTTTTCTTTTAGACATAGTATCTTTTGAGCTTATCATAGTTATTTGGGTGGACAAAGGGATTGCCGTCCAGTGCTGCAAGCTTCATGGCTCCTCGATAGTATCTTACGCACCACATAAGGGCCGATCCAAACGGGTTCCCATTTTCCCGGGGTTGTCTGCGGTAGGGGCTTCACTTTCAATACTAAGTCACCCTCTTTGATGTCTACGGCCTTGACCTTTTTATCAAACGCTGCGGCCATCCGCCTCTGGTAGGCTCGGGTGTGTTCCATGGCTTTTAGCCTTCTTTCATCAAGCGGGGCTAACTCATCATGCTGCATTGCGCAACCATTCTACTTCATTGACAACTTGTTTTCCGGGAGGACCCTTAATGACGGGATTTCCAACTCAGCTGGTAACCTTTGCTTCCATCCGTAGGTTAAGGCAAAAGGAGTTTCTCCTGTAGGCATGTTCGACGGACGTTACGTAGCCCCGAGTGCCAAGTGCGGCTTTTCGGGCCAATCACGACCACGGGTGGCCATTTTCCGGATGATCCGTTCGAGCGTCTTATTAGCGGCTTCCACGGCTCCATTAGTACGAGTGCATGCGGAGACGACTTGTGGCGAGTGATTACGAATTCGACGGCAACCTATCGCAGTCCCCTTCAAAGTGCGACCCATTATCGGAAATGATCTCGTTGGGCACCCCATATACGCACATTATGTTTTCTTTGATGAATTGGGCAACCTTCTTGGAAGTGAGGACCTTGTAGGACTTGGCCTCTACCCGCTTGGTAAAGTAGTCGATGGCTACTAGCACAAATTCATGCCCATTGCTTCTGCGGGGCTATTTTCCCTATTACGTCAATACCCCAAGTTGCAAACGGCCAAGGAGTCGTCATGCAATACAAGTCATGAGGCGGGAGATGGTTGAGGTTGGCAAACCGGCGCACTTGTCGCATGCTCGGACGTCTTGGACACGATCTGTTTCCATGGAAATCCGGTAGTAACCCATTCGAGGATCACTTGCATCGGGGCTCGGCATTCATATGAGGACCGCAGGGACCATTGTGGACTTCAGTCATCAACTCTTTGACCCTTTCTTGAGTGACGCACAAGAGGAGTGGTCCTTGGTACCGCTTCTTGTATAGGTTGCCTCCTAGAATGACATAATGGGAGGCCAACCTTTTCGGGGCTTGTAAGCTCTTGGCTCGACACCTTCTTTTGGTCTACCTTCTTCGTCTACGAAAGTGACTCTCCATCTTTGAGGAAGCTGGTAAATTTGATTGTACCGGGGTTCCTTTATAGGCTCGGGTCCCAGGTCTACTTCCTGACAGAAGAGTGGGGCTTCTCTTCTACCCACTCGGAAGGGTTTTATGGCTTTTCCCTCGGGGATCTCTACCAATGAGGCTAGAGTAGCTAGGGCATCTGCGAATCTGTTCTTTTCCCTTGGCAAGTAGTGGAAGGTCACTTCTACGGCTGTCCCGATCAACTCCTCCATATGGGCATGATACCGGCTGCGAGTTAGGGTCATGATCTTCCATTTGTTGGAAACCTGGTTGATGATCGGGTGAGTCTCAGTAAACTTCTAGCTCCTTGACATTCCTTTCTAAGGCGGCTTCCAAACCCGGCAATGCGAGGCTTCGTACTCGGCAACATTGTTCGTGGCGGGGAAGTTCAACTTGAGGGCTATGGGTGTATGCTCATCTTTCGGATCGACCGGTAGCATCCGATACCGTTTCCTCTTTTGTTAGCGGCTCAGTCAAAGAATAATTGCCATCGGTTTTCGGGGCTCATTGCCAAAGATCCCTTCATGCAGGAATTGGGGTTCGGGCCCTCTGTCTTCATTCTTGGGGAAGTTTGCCGGGTGGTCGACAATGCTTGACCCTTGATGGCCTTTACGGTCACATAGTTGATGTCGTACTCTGCTAAGAAGAAGGACCGCTTTGCTAGACGCATCGAGAGGAAGGCTTATCAAAGATGTACTTGATGGGGTCCATTTTTGAGACCAAATTCACGGGGTGGGCTTGCATATAATGCTTCAACTTGCCAGACTACCCGGACCGATCTGCACGAGGTCTTTTCACATCTTTGAGTAATTGAGCTCACTTCCTGTAGCTTAGGTGACAAAGTAAATGGCATTCTCTGCGAGAGTCTTTCTTCTCTGAGCAAGCATAGCCCCAAGCTGCCGTATCGGTGACGGTGAGATAGAGCGAGAAGAGGTTTACGTCTATGTGGGGGGCATAGTGCGGAGGATGTACCAAGTATGCCTTGATGCAGTCAAAGCATCCTGGCATTCTTCGGTCCATTACGTGTCTACGTTCTTCTTCATGAGCTTGAAGATGGGCTCGCACATAGTGGTCAAGGCGATTGACGAAACGGGTGATGTGCTTTGCGGTTTTCCCATAAAGCTCTTGACTTATGCAGGTTTGAGGTGGCCTCATATCCATAATGGCTTTGATCTTTTGGGGGTCAACTTCGATACCTCGCTCAGTGACCATATACCCAAGCACTTTTCCCCTTGTCACTCAGAAGGTGCATTTAGCGGGGTTTAGTCTCATGGAATGTTGTCTCGGCCTCTCAAAGAACTTCCGCGAGTCAACAAAGTGCTGCCCGTCCTTGCCTTTGGAGTGGATTATCATGTCGTCTACGTAGACCTCAATCTCCTTGTGGATCATGTCATGAAAAAGCGCGGTGTTGCCCTTTGGTAAGTAGCCGGCGTTCTTAAGCCCAAATGGCATCCTTTGTATAACGATAAGTTCCCCACGGTGTGGTGAAGGCATCTTTTCTTGGTCTTCCTCGGCCATCTTGATGCGGTTGTAGCTGTACAAGCCATCGACGAAGGATTTGACTTCGTAGTTGGCGGTGGAGTCCACCGGGATGTCTATGTTTGGCAAAGGGTAATCGTCCTTGGGGTGGCCTTGTTCGAGATCTCGGAAATCCACACGGCGCACCTTCCCATTGGCCTTGGTGACGGTCACAATATTGGATAACCATGTCGGATATTCGATGACTACGATGAATCCTACCCGCAGTAGCTTCTCAATTTCTTCTTTGACCTATAGAGACCATTACGGCTTGATCTTCCTCGGTTTACATTTCTTGGCTTAGCATGCGGTGCTAGAGGGATTACGTGCTCTACTATCGAGCTGTCTAGCCCGGCATATCCTGTATGACCATGCAAACACGTCGACGTATTCCACTGAGCGAGATCGATCGGTCTGTCCCGTTGACCCCCTGGAAGAAGTTTCCGATCTGTGTCTCTTTAGGTTCCTCGACGGTACCCAAGTTCACACTTGTCAAAACCTCCTCGGCGGCTTGGGCCCGGTTTTCCTCTTTTACGAAACACTGCTTAAAGATTTCTTTAATGTATTGTTCATTTAGTGTGTTTGCATCTTGTTGAAATGATTCATTATTAGCTGTTGTTAAGTTTTGAGTTAATTTATCATTTGTTAAGTTGGCAATAAGAGGATACTCGAAAGATCTGTCATTTCATTCAAAATAAGGGGAAAGATGACATCGATTACATTTTGATAGTCCTCGGGCGTGAGGCCTTCGGATGACTCGGAAGGGGCTGGAATTCAAAGATTCTGACTCGGCGAATTGACACTGCGACTCTGGACCCTACACTACTTATTGACTCGAGGGTGGCTTGACAAGGGTTGGACCAGGGATCTCGCTCCTTCTTCTTTGTTGCCACAGGGAATAGCGGTCTTGTCGGCGTTCTCATCCTGTGGATCATAATTGCCTTTGTTGACACCATTTCCATGGGGAATACATGATCTGGCGGAATCTCCTTTACGAACTTAACTTTATCTGCGTACCTGCAGGGCGGTAGGACCGGTTGTGCTTTCGGCATCGAGATACGGCTTTCTTCATCCCAAAGTCTTACATTTGGTTCACTCTTCTTTCCACCTTTTCCCAAGCAGTGGGGCCGATCCTCGGGAGTGGTAAGAGCCATTACAAATACATTATGCTCATCGCATGGGTGATGAAGGGTTACGAAGAAACTTTCATTAACATGGCTTGTTTCACTTCAAACTCGCAGTCTTCATAAGTGAGCCTTTCTTACGTAATCTTGACCATGGTTACCGGTTCGATATCATAGAAAAGTAGGCCGAGCTCGACAACATTAACAAAATCGATTCCGACTATGGGCCCAAGCTTGTCCTTCCATGGCGGCGGCATTAATCAAATCTTTCCATTTTCCTTGCAATTCGGCATAAGGAACATTGAATTTGAGAATGTCTATGATCTCTGGATTTCCAAAGTTATTGCATTTGTCTCCCGAACTCGATCATGTTGACACGATTGTTAGGTTGGAAGAGGATTCTTGACCACATTAGGACCCAGGGTGGTTCCGGCTTGCCTTCTTCAATTAGGCGAGAGATCGGGAGTTTCGGGTAGGTGCAATCATTGGTGTTATGCCCATGATATTTGTGGAAGCGGCAATGTTTGGTTTCGTCCATTCGACACTAGGGTTTTGGGTTTCCGAGTTTTCCAAAGGTCGATGAGTCCTTCGGCTACCAAACCGTCAAAGACCTTTTCTAGTGGCATTAGAAATCTTGCGGTATAGAAGCGAGGTCTCGGCTTCGCAACTACTTGGCTTGAATCTGTCCCACTTTCTCATTACGGATGTAATTGACGGCGCCGGCCGTTTCTTTTCCCTTTATAGTGACAGTAGGGCGTTTGACCTTTGGTGCTTTGTAGCGATAAGAGGCGGGCGATCCTGTGGCGGGGCCATGTTGAAGGCATTTTCAAACTTGGTACCGGCATTTACCATTGCTCGAAGGTCGGGATAATAGTAATTGCCAATTTGGACCCTTAGTTGAGGCTTTAAGCGGGATTGGAAGATCTCCATCTGTTCCTCTTCATTTAAGCGGGGTCATCATTTCCTTTGAGCTTCAGGTTCCATCTCTGTAAAATTCACTCAACGGCTCGTCAAATGCAGGCGCTGTAGAGTGCCTTGTAGGTCATTCTGCTGGTTTCCCAATTCAAATTGGCCTTATACTTCTCGAGAAAGGCTTCCTTAATTTGGTCCCAGGTGGCTCGGGCTTACGGTTTTACGTGCGGGAACCATCTAAGAGTGAACCCTTTAATGACAGTGAAAATGGTCGGCCATTTGTTGATGTGTCTGATCCTTGGCTCTCATGGCAAGAAGGTAGCTTTCAATATGAGTCAGGGGACAATCGGTGCCGTTGAACTTTTCAATCTACGGCATCCGGAATTTTGGAGGAAGAGGGACAATTTTCTTTGGGATCGTAATGTCGATATGCCGCCTTTTTGGTGTTGGTTCTCAGAACTTCTCTTGCATGGACTTAACTTGTTCCATCAACCAAGTCATGTTGGGGTCGGGGACGGTTTCGATTACGAAGCCGAGGCTTGTCGGATTTGAGTGGCGGGGCTGTGGGTGGCACGGTGGTAGGCTGGTACCGTGGCTTGGGAGTCTTTAGAAGGGAAATAGGTGTAAACTTGGCACAGTCAGGTGTTTCCACGAGGCGACCGGAGGCATAGGAATTAGGCTCGTAGTTGCGAAGTAGGAAAAAGGAGCCTCGTGGGATCCTATTGGCAAGGTTGGGGGTGGAAGATCTGCGTGGCGGGCGGGAGTTAAAAAGGTCACTTGATTGATTACGAGGGCTGGAAGTTGTGCAGGACGGCCCATCTTGGGAGAGGAGTGAATCCCGTAGGGTAGTGCGAGGCGTGTGGCAGGATAGGCTGTGGCGTTTGTTCTCTGTTGGTAGGGAACAAGGCTGGGTCTTATACGAGGAGGAGAGGGTGTCGGGACCCTAATGGCTTGGGATACGGAAAAGGTGAAAAGGGGAGTCTTTGGCAAAGGCTCATATGTGGATGGAGGAGGGCGGTTATAGGCTAGGGGGTTTGAGATGGTTACTTACGGAGTTTCATCTTCTACCATAACCAAGGAACCATTGGGCTCTACCACTATACGGACCCCATGACGGCGTAGCGCATCAATGAGCATGGCTGCTTTGTTCCTCATGGGCCTTCTGACATTTTTCCAAGGCTAAGGCTAGCTCTTCTTCCTGGTCATCTGGTTACCCAAACCGGTCTTTGTTCTCTGTCGAATCGGACATTCGACTCTCTGGGTGACCAAGGCGAGGATTACGCGAGCCATGCGAGAATTCTGCGCTAACAAGTCGGCGGACCCGGTGTTCTCACCCACTTCTTTCTCATTGCGGGAAAGGGATAGGAAAGGTTTAGACTCGGGGTAGGTGTTTAGGGTGAAGGCTCGGGCAATATGCAAATTAGAATCTTCCGGTTTACTTAAAGCAGTGTCTTTTATTAATATCTATTTGGTTGGAAAAGGGGATTTGCCCTTCTTTTCGTAACTACTCTAGATCTGGATCGGTGGGTTCCGTCACTACGTCTATCAGCCCCTCGTATTCCACTGTATTTCGACCTCCCGGGGTGGACGGCCCGGGCGAGGTCTATAGGGCACGCGGATCCCAGGCCAGAGTAAAGAACGCTCCTAACGGGTCTAGCGGGTCATAGGAACTTTCAACGCACGAGCGATGCGGATTATAGTCAAGGCAATGCGGGAAAGTCTCGTCTTTACGCCTTGATAAATTTTGGCGAGAATTTCGCTTGAGCGAATGACGTTTTGACTTTCGGTAATGTCGAGAAGATAATAGGCATGGGTCGGGCGGCAAAAGCCGGATGACACGGTGTCACATTGAACTTCGTTGCATACGCGGGCGTGAGTTAGAATCGAAGTCAATCTCGGGTCAAGATCTTGCCAATTTTTCCTTGTCGGAATTTTAGCGAGCTTCGCTTGAGCGAAAGATCTTTTGATTTGTTGGCAAAGACTCGGTCTTGACTCTTACGCATTCCGTGCGAGAGTCAAGGTCAATAGTCAATGTCGGAGTCGAGATCTCGCCAATTTTTCCTTGTCGGAATTTTGGCGAGTTCCTCTTCAGATTATGAACTAAGGCTTGACCTTTACGAGGTATCTGGCTGGGCTATATGACACGGACTAGACCAAAAACCAACCAAAAGTCACGGTTTTTGAAACGTGTGACACGGTGTGCATTGGTCGACCTTTGCTGCCATGGGGAGGTTGGGATGATTCCGTGCGCGCCGGGAGCATCGTAAAGGCTGTCCGTGGCTGTTTGGAACCACCCTCGGGTTTGAAGGACGTGCGTGCAAAGTGTACGGGATATATCGGAGTGCGCGTAGTGTGCGGTCTCCTAAAAATGTTCCTTTTTGAGTTAAAAGAGATTTTCATAAATGTGTTTTAAAGGAATGATTTTCGGGACGGGAAAATGCGACACGTAAGCACGTAAATTTTAAGGAGCCCCGGTCGGTCATGGAAGTGAGTAGCCCCAGTGCTAGGGCTTGCCAGATTAACCATGATTTTCTGGTGGAATTGCCACTTGAGGTCGCCCGGTCGAGAATCCAAGGAGGATTGAGCCGTACGGCTGCATGGATCAATTTTCCGGGTTCCCTCCTTTGCTATTTTCGGGTTGTTTCCCGTTCAAAGTATTCACAGATTCCAAGATGCAAATGATGCAATGCAAGGTAAAGAAAGCAAGCATGATTAATGAAATCGGTGACGGGAGTCTAACCCGCTCAAAGGGAAAAGCTTTCTTTTATTTTTTTTTTCAAAAAAAATTTTTTTCGAAAAGGGATACTGGTACGTGGGATTGTTAAACCGCCGGTTATCCCAACTCCCACATCAGGGAGTGTACAGGAAAGGGCAAGTGGTTTCCCTATATCAAAGTATCGATTTTTGTTTTGAAAATAAAAGCTTTTCTCCTTTGGGATTTCCCAGTAGTCGCCAAGCTTGTGAATGTGTGCCCAAATTTTGTGTTTGTTGGATTCACGCGAGTTTGAAGACATCCGGTTTAATTTGAAAAACGGAGTCGCCACGCCATTTTGATTACCTCAAAACTTTGAAAAAAAGGTTTTATGGGTTCGGAGGTTAAGTTACCCCTTGGGAAGAACGGATCGTCGTTCACCCCAGGTGCCTTGCGGAGCAAGTCTCCCAAGAATCCCATTAATCGTGCTTGCTTGCGTGCTTTCTTGTGTGCATGTGTTTGAAAATAAGGAGGGAATGTCCCAAGTCGTCTTCCGGACGTACAAACCATTTATTGGTTGTCGCTCGGGATTTCTTGGATTTTATGTATTCGGGATTATGATCCCGTCCTCATCTTGGACTTGTGATCATCGCATTTTTGGACCTTGGGACTTGCGTGATCGAGAGAATGACTCTCTTTATAGTCAAAGATGAGGTTCTTTAGAAAAGGAGGGTCCTTAGCCCATCAATCCTACACTTTAAGATGGTCGAGCTCATATAGATGCTTCATACTCATCTTAAGTGATAATCGGAGATATAGGGTTCAAAGGTGTCCCTTTCTAAAGAGATTATGAAACCTTTATGGAAGGAACGATGTAAAGATAGGATCTTTTACATCGGTCCGTTCGAGGTTACTAATGGGGGAATGGGGAATGCATGTAAAAATGACATTTTTAATGAAAAGATGACATTTTGGGTTGCAAAGGATGCATTTGATTTAAAGAAATGATCTTTATTGCAAAGGATGCATAAAGACACAATTTTTATGCAAATGATGCATTTTTATGAAGAAATTGGAATTCAATATGCAAAGGATGCATAAAGATTGCATTTTGAAAAGCATAGGATGCTAGTTTATGGTAAAGACATGATCTTTAAAGCAAATGATGCTTGGAAAAGGGATTTTGAATGCAAAGGATCCATTTTGATTGAAAAGATTTGATTTTTATATGCAAAAGGATGCATAAAGATGACATTTTTATTGGAAAATAGGGGTTTTAGGTGCAAAGGATGCACCTTTATGGATAAAGACTACATTTTTAATGGCAAATGATGCCTAATGCATGCAAAGGGGAAAGGGGAATATATAAAGATATGATCTTTAATCTACCAAGTCCCAAGCAAGATTAAAGCAATGCAATGAGCAATTATAGAGCAATTAAGATGTAAGGTTAGGGCGTGCGAGGTTACCAATGGCTTCCTCTTCTTCTTTGGACGGAGCTAGGAGGAGGACTTGATCTTGGGATCTTCAAGGAGGAGGAAGATGACTTCTTGAGCTTCTTCTTCACCTTCTTGAACTTCCAGCTGCTCTTGGGAGGCTTCTTCACGTATTATGAGTATTTGTGGGTGATTTTGTTCATGATCAAATGGATAGAGGAGGGCTTTATTTATAGGCAGTCTGGAAATCGCCAATGAATCCGTGCGGCTAGGGACCTCGAGCTAATGCAGCCGTGCGGCATTATCCCTTGTGACTCAGCGTTTCTAGAACCATGCAAGGTGGCAATATCTAGAAGCTTCCTCCCAATTAAGAAAAACGTGTTTCTTAATTGGGAAGGCTCCTTTTTAGCCTTTTATTCAATTTGGAACAGTTCCGGAATATTTCCAAAACACTAGGAAGGTCCGGGGAATTATCGGGAAACTTACCGAAATTGCCGGGAAATTTAACCGGAAGGCATGAGCCAGATTTGGGTACTTACACTCCTGCATTGACAAAGTATGATTTTGTTCAAATTCTTTTCAGATGCTTGCTCCCTTTTTCGCCATCGAACGGCGACATCGGCATGCGTATCTTGGTTTACGTTAACGATTTGGTCATTGCGGGTAATGATTATGCATATGAAAGACTTTAAGAATTAATATGTTGATGTTTCAAAATGAAAGATCTTGGGCGCTTGAAGTATTTTTAGAGTTTAAGGTCGCGTGCGCTCGGATGGAATTTTCTTGTCTCGAAAAGGAAATATGCTATTGATATTCTCTTTATTTGGACTTCTTGAAGGCGAAAATGACTAGTACCGTTGGGACGGCCCGTCGTTTGGCTTTTAACAAGACGAGCGCATTGCATTATCCTGAACCATATTGACGCCTTGTAATGGGCCTCACTTATCTATCTCACGTATCATGCGCCCGATCT